>OW119923.1:79588146-80145646 GCA_933210815.1 Meta bourneti | reverse complement strand
CCGAACAAAATATCCGAGGACAACTCGTAATTCTGAACCATGGTCAGATGACGAGTTGACACCTGAGCTGGAATCCCATTCTCCAAACTTCCACACCCCGCCATCGTGATACAATCCTTAAATATTTTCCCCAATATCTTAATACCATAACCTGACTAATAAAGTTTCTAAATAAGTCTGTATAGTCAGTGGCAAATCCAGCGGAAAATCCAAACTCAAACTGAAACGAGACGGGTGGATTAAGTTCTGCGAAACAGAAGTTTACAATTAGCAGTTCAGTTAAACAAATCAATTACTGGAAAGGATAGGATTTAAAAGTAGATCTCGGATCATAAATCATGGTTTTTCTTCGGAATAACAAGTAAATCAATACCAAACAACTACCTCTGGGTTATTTTTTTATTCAAAAAGATGACAGCGTTATCCGTTTGTGCCTTTCTTGAAGTCGATTAGTCTGAAGTCTCCCATTGAGTGTAATTTGCTCATTGTATTTGTAATTTTTATACATCCAGTTATTCAAGAGAAAATAAATAAAACTCGTCTTTTATATTAAAAAGAAATGACATGTTATATATAAGTGACATAACTTTTTCAGAATTTTTAAGCAAAATGGCCTGCGTAAGCAACAAGTCTCATAATCAACTGCCAAACCTGACTGCTCTACCCAAACAAGGAAATCTATGACATAAGCTCGCCATATGATATTTTGACTTCCATGTTCTGTAGTGCTGAGCATTCCCCTTGCATTCTTTTTATTTTTCAGCTGCAAAAAACAAATCTTAAACTTGCTTGTAGGGAAACATTGTATTTCAGAAAGTTAAGGGGCAATCATCTCATTATTAGCATTGTATGTTTGGTCTGGCACTCTATTGTCATTTCTTTTTGCAATACGATGGCTAACAAGATCGGGACCTATGGCTTAATGTAGTTTCAGAACTTCTACTATTAAGTAAAAATAACGTTTTGAAGAATTAAAAAGTTACAAATTACTGAAAGGGAGCTGAATGCTGAAAATTCAAAGAGCAGAAACGTAAACTTTCCTTGGCACATAATCAGAAAGCTCAGAGCATTCACCACTGAACTTGCGTTATAGAATACTCGACTAACTACAAATAATTGGATAGCATAATTGCAAGCATGAAACCTCCAGGTACACTAATGACCTTCGCATCCTTATTTCGCTTTATAAATTATTCAGGGTTGAAAAACACAATATTTCAGTCAGATCTTTTGAAACCGCCGATTTTGGTAAGTCATATGGATTAGGAAAAAACCTTTCGGGCGAACTGCCAACAAAAAATTTAAGGATTTCAAATTTGCATTTACTTTTCATCTAAATTTGCATTTGCTTTGGGGCATATTTTTTGAGCCAAGAAAATCTCTTTTACCGTCTAAGAGGGAATTCATTTTCCCTAATCGTAACTGAATACAATTATCTTCATTTTAATGTAACATATCAGTATGTGTGTTACATTAAAATGAAAATGGTAGTTAATCTTCATATATTTTCTTGTTAAAAATGTCGAAACTTCTCCGTGTTAAGAAAAGACGTTACTAAGTACTTTCAATCCTTTAATATTATTCCAAAAGTCTTAATATTAATACCCAAGATGTTAGTGAAGTTGATCCCCTTGGTATGAAGAATTAAAGCAGTAACAGTACAGGACTGAATCAAGAAAATAAAATTTTCAGCTTGTATTCCCTTAAAAACCATTTTTTAGCAGATTTAGCTTCTTGTAGAATTTCATTAGAACTTTATTAAAAATGTGTAGTGTATTTCTTGATTTGTAGCTATAAGCCATGGGTACCGGACTAATTAACCGTCACTCAGCAAAAAATTAACAAATAAAACCTGATTTGGAATTCCGGGTTTCCAAATTTGTTACTCTTTACTCCGAATAGAGAAATTCGTCATTTCTATTAGCAAGTAAAGGGGGGGGGTATTTCAATTAACGTCACACTGGAGCAACACAATGGGCTATTGGTGACGGTCCGGGATCAATCCCAAAGGGAAAGATCCGAGGACAACACCACGTAATTTTGAACCATGGTCAGATGACGAGGCAACACCTGAGCTGGCACCCCACTCTCCAAACTTCCACACCACGCCAACGTGAGGACATTTGAAGCCACGACAGATTTAACGTGCACCAGCCCCCTTTGTACACGACGGTGTTTGGCTGGATTCGAACTCGCAACCCTTCGGTTGCAAGTCCGTTACTCTTCCAACCGGGTCACCGCGGCCCTAGCAAGTAAAGGACAAAAATATAAATGAGGAAATTTAATAAAGCGGAAAAATTACCAGATGGAAGGAATTGAGATTTTGTAGTTATGAAAATCATTAAGTTTGTCATTCATATTTTTCAAATACAATAGATGATTGTATGAGGTAATGTGAACCGAGGACACCTCGGGTAACCTGAAACTCGGTTAGCACGGATGTAATAACATAAAACAGCCTATAAGAAATACAGAAAATATTTACTTTACTGCAAGTACTACTAGTGTGCTACTGAAAGATAAAGCTAGGATTTAAGAATAATCTATAATCGGATTTGTATCAATGCTTATTTATGGTGATAATTTTACAATAAATCTGGACGTGAATTACGTAACTTTTAAACCCTTAAAAATTCCTTAACTCTCCTGTTTCGCATCGCTTTCTCGTCTCTGGACAAAGTACGCACAATCACTCCAGTATATTAAATTCGGTTTGGATAACATTTTTTGGTTTTCCAATTAACATAAGTATTCTGTTAATTGGAGCTCGGATAATCAAGGTTCTACTGTATTAATTTCATAATTCCTATTGTGTTCCAAAATGATTTAAAGAAAAAAAACATTACATATATTTTCTTTGAGCTCTTTAATATAAACGATATAAAAATATCACTTTTTGGACAATTATTTTGAAATATTCGAAAGATATCCTGTAAATTAAAAGTAAGAAGCACAAATAATTATATATGAGTAATCCAGAATCAGCTGACCAAATGAAACTTTCTATGAGAGTCTAAAGTGGCTTCGAAATATGGCGAAGGGACGAAATTTTTTTGACACGGAACTTATAGAAAGATCATAACAAACTAATTCTGCATCAGAGTAGATGTAATGGAGGAGTGAACTTCCTAATTTAAAAATAAACCGGGCTTAATAAAAAGCACGGTAGGTAGTTGAATTTACGTCACACAGCAGCAACACAATAGAACATTTGTTACGGTCCGGTATCCATCCGAATAGTACAGACAGATTCAATAAACTAAGTGGACACCTAATAGGGTGAATTGTTATTTGCCTTTCAAATACGCTTTGCCAAACCAGTTTCACGGAAGTGGTCGTGGCACGTGGTGTGACGGAACTTACGTCTATTTCTGAGTAAAACTATCTTCAAAAAAGATCAAAAGATGGTATTCATATCTTCTACCCGATCGCGTATATTTCATTTGTATGTATTATCAATTTATTTCCAGTTTTGTTTAATTGCCGTGATACTGAAGATTGATTAAATCCAATTCTCTGTTCCAATCGCAAGTGTAATATCCTTCGTGCAGTAAAAAATGGCCTTAAAGTACCAGAGACCAAGCACCACATTTTTCTGTCATTGTCACTTCCAGTTCTTCCCATAGTGAGATCACTTAATGTATAACGCCCAGACAATCTGACACCTGACTTTAAACTCCAATCACCTGATCCGTAAAGAGAATATAAGATAGCTGTTACATATGGTGAAAGTGTACAATTCTGATAGAATAATTCGCATATATCAAAAATTCGACAAGTTAAAGGGCAGTGCAGTAATTTTTTCCACTACCGTACTTTGACTTCTGTGTTATAATTCTGTGTATGTAAGTACATATACAATCGATTCGTATTCATGATTCGAAATAAAGAATAAATATTTTTTATTCCATTAAGTGCAATGCGATTTTTGTTTCCACCTTTTTTACTATCTATAAACTCTTCCGGGTGCAATTATTTTTATTTTATTTCCCACTGAGAACAAATAAAAGGGATAAAAATGAATAAATAAGAAATGAACGAATGGAACATCTTAATAAGTCTTGTAAGTACGAGGACAATTAATTAATATTTATAACTTTGTGAAATTTTGTAAAAATTATCCGAGAGGCTTTGTTGTAATTTTTTAGAAATTTGTTTTCTACTGATTGAGAACGATTTGTTTTTGTGCTATTATGTAAAAATTTATCTTCCTTTCGCATCACAGCGTATTCTCAAACCAAGAGCTTCAAGTCTAATCAAAATTCTTTTATAAATATATAACAGCTTAATTTTCCTTTCATATAAATCAGTAGCATTACCTTCTCTGCAATTTTTTCTCTTTCGTTTAGTTCTCGGTAATTTTCCCTTATTAATGTGTGTAATTTTTTCCTACTTATGCCATTATATTTCATTTTTTATGCATGGGCAGTTTCGCAAAAAATTTCCTCGACAATTATTCTCCTTAAGTTTTTCGTACGATGTTAAAATTGATCCTTTACTTTTTGTCTTAACTTGTGTGAAACTTATGAACACATATTTATATAAGTGCAACAATGAAATGAATGTTTCTATTAAATTTTATTTCTCACTTCGGTGTCGAAAAATAGGTTTTGTTTTTACATTTTCGAATGTAATGTTTTGTTGGTATTCCCCTTAGGGAAAATATATTACTTTAGTTTGTTTCAAACATGCATAGAACACGCCCTACTTTTGTATTCACGTAATCTACCTATTACTTTTTCGATTTTTCCAATGCGTTGAACTCTCATGTATGAAAGGCTTTTCTGGCAAGCTAAATGTAGGTGGCGGTAGTGTTTCTGTGGCGGAACATGTTTCCTGTACACTTTCCCAACGTGGCATCCCTTGATTTGTTTTTCGAATATGTTTTCCTCACATTGCCAAAAAATTCCAAATAATGAACTCCGAATTGATATCTGATAATTTATTGGGCAAAGCCAATTATTTTGTTCATTGAAGCTTTCATTTTATTTTATAACGGATTATGCAATCATTGCATGTAAGTAGGATTAAAAAAACTTTAGAACTTTTGAGGAATTTTATCCAAATGATCTATTATTTTGCTTAACATTATGATGCTCTTGTTAGTTTGTATATATAGGCCTTCATAAAACTCCCTAAAACGAAATAGAAGCACTTTTTTAATAACATTTTCGTTACAACTATTCGTCTACATCTATAAATATAGTGTGAAGGAGAAGATTCACACACAATTTTATTTATACGATTTTGCTACATTTCAATATTTATTGAATGCTAAGATAATTACCCGGCCGTAAAACGGGCTAAGTTGGTTAACTGTATATTGAAAAAGTGATCAGAATAATCAATTTTGTATTTCTTAGGAAAACGCAAATATCCTTCAAATGTGAGGAAAGTAATTGTTTAATGCCATTTCGACATCTTTATAGTTTCTATATCATACTTTGGACGCAAATCGAACATTGAGAAATGCATCCATATCATTCATTTCACATACATCACACTCCTGTTGTAAGACAAAACTACAAGATCTGATGCTAAAGTGACAACTATAAAAGTCGGTATTAAATTTAAAAGTGATTATCAATGTTCCTTCTGAAGTCAGTTTCCTGTAAAATTACAATAACTCAAATAGTATAAGTGACGAATCTACGGTTGTCATATACTCAGTTTTAATATCCAAACTTTTTTTTACTCGTGGTGCTCATTCATTAAGAATATGGTATTTATGAATTTCATCATCATTAAGGGAAGGATGATAAATTAAATTTGATACGATATTCATGGATAATTTTTGAAAGCAAATATATATTTTCCTAAAAATTCCATTTAGTGACAAGGGCAACAACAAAACTTTTTTAACCTTCCTGGTGGTTGCTTTGATGAGGTATCTCGTCATTATCAAAATTGACAAGATCTTGATGGACTAGATATCTCGTGATTAGAAAAACTGACCTGATTTTGATCTCGTTATCCTCAAAAGACGACAATATCTTCATCACATGGAATTCAATCGTCGTTTTCGATGACGAGATATTTTGTCGAACCACTTGGAGGGTTAATTATGTGTCTTTAGTTGAGACAAAGTGAAGGTAACCGATTATAATGTTTCAAAACACGATAGATCAATTTGAGAGAGCTTTTATAAAATGAAAATCACTGTTTTCAACAAAATTTTAACAGGTAATATAAGTTGCATAAGAATAGCTTCAACTCTTAAAGTAGGCAACCTCGACCTCCTAAACAATATCCATGGTGCCTCATTTGACAGTAATTAGTTTCCAACATCTGCTGCGTTTGGAGTGGTGCCTTCCCCAAGAATTGTGGACAGGCATGTGATGGCAGCGTATCGTGTTTAGTGACGAATCCCGCTTCTGACCCTTGGGGCAGATGTTCACCGCATTCGCGTGTGGCGTAGACCCGGCCAGTGCTTCCATTCTCAGTTTACTGTCAAGTGGTCCAACAATATAACTCAAAGTGTAATGTTATGGAGACAGTTCACTTACGACAGCCGGCCCTCTGATAATGGCAGGAGGTAGTTTGAAAGGTGATAATACAGCAGATCCTACGACCTGCTATGTCAGTTTTCATGTCAATGGGGATATTTACCAGTATAACATCCGCACATGACTGGATTCTTCCAGGAGCTCCTGAGTGGTGTTGAAACTCTTCCTTGGCGCAGTGAGATCCCTAGATCTGATTCCCATTGAGCATGCCTGGAATATGTCTCAATTATCTGTCAATTGCACCACTGCAAGAATATAAGGGATCTTGAGCAACACCTGCAGAATGTGCTTAGCATAATTTGCCACAGGATACCGTAAGGACTCTATTTGACTCCATGCCAAACATCGGCATTATTGAGAGGGAGCTTTACAAATTACTAATTTATGTCTTTTATGATGTAATTCTACTAAAATTAAAGTCTCTCGATTTTGAGATGTTATGATCATTTCTTGATCTCTTCATGAAAATCATTCACGCTAAATTTCATTGCGATCGAACACTGGCTTCGGGGTTTCCCGTTTTTTTTGTCACGGAGTGTAGATATTTTAACTGATAATAGCTATAATTTTATCAGTTTATTAGTATTGATGTTCATATTTTAATCGATGTGTTTTAGGATTGTAAAAAAGCGTTAGAAACATCTTAATTTCGGATTTCGCGACGAATGTTTAGCCAAGTATATTTCTTTCTTACCCTTCTTGCTGAACTTCCCCTCCAACAACTTTTCGAAACCACCAAATAATCGATTCACACTTTGGAAATCCCTGGCCTAATGCATAGGTTATTTTTATTAATTTTTTAGATATGTTTATTTTTCCCCCGTAGTATAGTTTTGAACTTCTTTTTAATGGAAATCCTTGTGGCAAGGATGTTTTCTGTGCTCCTAGTACACACAGTACATAAGTTCATTTTGACTAATAGGAAAGCAACGCAAATCAAAGTCGACCGGGTCCCCACATATGCACTCCTGATTCCAGTACCAGGTTAGATAGTGGTCCCGGTACTAGATCGAGGTGACGAACTGCAACTGAGTTCAGTTATACTCTCGGGTATATAGAAAACTAAAATTGTAATTCAAAGAGCCTAAAATCTGAATTTCATAAGGAATAGAAATTCTCAAAATATGGTACCAAACCCGGAAAACAAAGTCGAAATCACCTCTCAAGTATAAGAAAAAGATGAAACTGTTGATCCTACAACAGACTCGCAGAGAGAATAGATGACGTCAAAGGAGAGGAAAACATCAATCAGACTAGAGGAGGCGTGGCTTGGATCCCCTAATTAATCATCGTTGCTGATTCAAGTTTCAGAGTTAGTGGGAACGCCTCTACGAAACAGTTCCCTCAAGAAAAATCCAATCCATTCATTTATAATGTGATCAATCCACCTGATTTGGGACCCATTTCTTTGAAATTTGTCAATTTTCTATATATTTGGCGGAATTTTGCTTTATTAGCAATCTTTAACGATAAAAGTTCATTGAAATATAAGATAGAGCCCTTTAAACTATTCTAAAACAAATGAATAAGAAAAGCTGATTACTGTTATTTAATGGTTATTTTTCTGACATTCTATTATGAATCTAAAAATACTTTCGTTTGCAGATTTACAAACTAAACAATCGCTGTTATTACAAATGACAAATTCAAAACTTAAAAAACTCTTAGTTTCTCTATACAATCCGTAAGAGTAAGTACAGTAAGAGGTGGGTGTCGTGTCAACACCTCTTAGAGAAAACATTTTCTAAAGGCACTACTCCCGTTTGCAGCATCGGGATTGATCCCGGACCGCCTCTAATAGCCCGTTGTGTTGCTTCAATGCGACGTTAATGCAACTATCTTCCTACCACTTCACAGTAAATAATTTTAAATAAATGGGGGGGGGGAATTTCAATTAACGTCACACTGGAGCAACACAATGGGCTATTGGTGACGGTCCGGGATCAATCCCAAAGGGAAAGATCCGAGGACAACACCACGTAATTTTGAACCACGGTCAGATGACGAGGCAACACCTGAGCTGGCACCCCACTCTCCAAACTTCCACACCACGCCAACGTGAGGACATTTGAGGCCACGACAGATTTAACGTGCACCAGCCCCCTTTGTACACGACGGTGTTTGGCTGGATTCGAACTCGCAACCCTTGGGTTGCAATTTAAATAAATGTACGTATGGCGTGATTTACAAAATATGAGAATTTATTAGTGCAAAAACTACCCGGGAGGAAAAATACTTCCGATTAAGAAAAATTGATTTATCTCCGTTTTGACTGTTTAATTAATTTTTAATATAGCCACATGTAAAAATGCATTCGAATAACATACAAAGTTATAAAAGAGTTTGCTAAAACTCAAGCATATGCTGTACTTCGTTTTTCAGAAAACCCTCTCAAGGAATTTGTCCCCACAAATGGCCTTAAAAGTGACTTTAGGGAGGTGGGCGATGATTTCAAATTCACGTGCAAATATCACCAAACGGAAGTTGTACCTCTCTGGAGGGAGCACTTTTAAAGCGAAAATATTCGTTCTTTAAGTGTTTCTTAAATTAACTTAATCTTCTGAAATTGTGTGGCAACTCTGCTTGAGCAAGGTAACTTTTGTTTGGCCTACCCTAATATCCAGCCATTTGGACGTAGTTCTGGCACACACATACAGACAAACAAATACGAAGCACAGAAACTATTGATTTTGCTTTTAAATGGCACTAAACGAATAAGTTAAAATGGGACAAAAATATTCAATGTACAAACACTCCATCCTTATTTGCATAGATTGTATACATAGAATATATAAATCTCAATTATATTCTCCCTATGCATCGGGTGAAGCATGAGAAAGGTTGTACGATTATTTCACAATTAGTTTCACTCATTGAGTCACTGATCCAAACTTTTTTTAACAAAACCTGCATTTACTTACCTATCTGATCTTTTCAGTATGAGAATTACTAAATGATGAAAACAACATAGAATTTATTTGTGCACACATTATACATTCAAAAACATGAATGCAATGTTAATAAAATTACTTAAACATAAATAAAACGTATTTATAACAGAAAATTAGTTTAATTCAGCTGATAAAAATTTAAATTTTTGAGTAGAACGTATTCAGCAGTTGAAAGTTTTTTTTATTTAAATGCAACATGCTCCTCTCTAATGTTTTATTGATCTTTAAATTCACCGTATGAGACTGGAAATTCATATTAGTGCCGAGCAGAGGACTGATTGCATTCGGGGGATTGATACAAAAAGGCTACACGTTTAATTTTTGGATGGACATGAAAAATTCTCGAATTATTTCCTAAGAAAATTCAATCTTAGCTCATCATAGAAACATAAAAATTGGAATTTAGATTAAGTTTTCAACTAAATACGTATATCTAATTACTTTTACTGGGGGAAAATATTAAGCAAACCCTAAATGCATCAAAGCATTTGAGAACTCTTTATTGTCAGACTCCAGTTTCAAACTGCAGAGAACTTTTTCCAATGTCCAACGACTGTCCTCTTCAGTCTTCGGAACAAGGAGTAAACTGGCGGTTACTTGCGAGGGAAAGCCCAGTGGGAAGTCACCACTGCTAATAACAGAGACCATCCCCAAAATCTAGAGCTCACAGATTCGAATCCGGACCTACTGGGTGGCAGGTTGGTAGGTAGCTGAATTAACGGCGCACTGGGGCAACAGAACGAGTTATTGGCGACTGTCCGGGATCAATCCCGAAGAGAAAGATCCGAGTACAACGCCTCGTAATTTTGAATCACAGTCAGATGACGAGGTCCACACCTGAGCAGGCACCCCACTCTCCAAACTTTCACACCTTGCCAAAGTGAAGACATTTGAGTCCACGATAGAATTAAAGTGCACCAGCATCCACGTACACAACGGTCGTCGATTGGATCCAATTTCGAACTCACAACCCTCCGGTTGTTAATCTGCTACTCTTCTACTGGGTGGCAGACAAACGCTATATATCAGGTAGGCGGTAACTACAGAGAACCCACACTCGAAGAAATCTATGAACGAAAAATTGTGGTGTATGTTAAAGGCTTTTAAACGCGCAAAAGTATGATGCGATATAGCTAGTTAAGTAATTTTTTCAAAAAATCTCACGATACAAAATATTCTTTTAAAAGGGTACTCTCCATACTGAGAGGAAAAGGTACGAGGTCTGAGCCTTAATAGCCCTCTCCTCTGAACGATCCTGGTGTACATTGGTAGGGCCGTCATGGCTCAGTGAGTATAACTACTGCGCTAGCAACCTGCGAGTTGTAGGCAGCGCAGGTTCGATTCTGTCAGGAATCGAATGGGAATTCAATTCCTAACAAGAAAGTGAGAGAAATACATCTAGAGACAAATCAGGAATTCCTGTGTATTTCTCTCTTCTGTGTCAGTAAAACTTTCATTGCATGTGTCTGTTACTTGATATTGCATGTCTTGTGTCTGGCGCAGCATGGCCAAATATGGCTCTTGCGCCATAAAAACCTAACCAACCAACATGGTGGACTTTGGTTACTACAAGCTCGGATGAAAATGTTTCACATTTTATAAACTTTCCCTCTGTCTTAAGCGAAGTTGGAAAGAACACCAACTGCAATACAAAATGTCTACAGAGAGGAATTTCGAGAAAATAAAAGAACCGGTCTGCAGATTTAAATCACTCTTTCTGTAACTTTTCGCAAAAGAGAGGATAAACACCGAAAAAAATCTGTGCAGGGAAATCAAATATTTATGAAAAAAGTGGTCGAACTATTTTCTTATTTGTTTTCACCTGGAGCAGGGTGTTTCTAAAGATTGGTTCTCCTCACTCTCCTTAATAGTTTCCGCTAACGCTGCGAGTGTTCAGGTAACGACGCGGTTCTTTCTATTTCGATCCTTTCGCACGAGTATTTGGAGATGTTGAAATCTCATACCTTTCAAAGGGTTATTTTGTTTTATATTTCTTCCTTCTGTCCCCCTCTTTCGGAAGGAAATAGGCTTCCAACCGTGAACTGCGAAGTTTTTCAGACTCGGGAAAAAATCGCTTTCCGCCTTCAATTTTTTCGTTCCAGATCTGCTAACACTTCTCACTCAATTTCGCGAGCTAGTTCGTTTTCTTTTTCCCACCTAATACACTCGGTGTGACCTTTTTTATAACTAACACCTGTTATATATTCCATTCGAACCTTAAAAAGTTCGGAAGTTGCAGAACTTTCGCTTATATTAGTTTTACAAAGATCTTTTTCGAAAAGTATCTGTTAATTTGAAGCGTATACAGGTTAATGCTTTTACAAGTAGAATATGAACTTTATACATTACTAGATAAGACTCATACCAGGGCTTTATTTTAGGATAGGACAGTGGTATACTGCAGCCCAGGAAATGTAGAGTTTTTTGTACGGTAAAATGAGTAGCGCCTTTTTTCTAAATTTTAAAAGTAATAAATCTTTTCATCGTGTTTGTAAAAAGTTACACATGTTTCAAAGGAAAGCGAAAAATATATAGATTTGTGCAACACTGAGTGTTTGGAATACACATTTTTATTTCATGAGGGATCAAATATCTAACTTTTTACTAAGACCCGTTTTATATTCTAGTACTGGAACTCGTTTTGAATCCTGGTACTGGGGCTCAGAATGCAAATAGGGGGCCCTGACTGTAGAATATTATTATTTTACACATTACTAGATAGGAAAGACTCTTACTAGGCCTTAGGGGATGCCGGTACTTTAGCATCGGAACCCAGGAAATGTAAAAGTTTTCTTACGGTACTGTGCAGCACCTGTATTCTAAGTTTAAAAAGTTTAAACTTTTTCATTATATTTATAAAAAGTTGCACATGAGTAGAAGAAAAGTATAAAAATTTATATATTTGTGCAAACACACACACTGAGAATTTGTGAAACATATTTCTTTATTTCATCAGGGGTCCAATATATAACCTAGTATTCGGACCGGGTATGTATTCTGTTACTGAGAACCGTTGTGTATTCTGGAACTGAACCCTGTAGCATATTCTGGTACTGAGAATCGTCAACGGTTTTCTGCTCCGAAAACCGTTGAGTTTTCTGGTAGTGTGACCAAAGCGTATTTTGATACTGAGAACAGAAGTGTATTCTGGTACGGGGACGTTCTTTAAATTTGGTACTGGGATCTGTTGTGTACCTTGATACTGAGGCCAATTATATATTCTGTAAGTGAGACCGTTGTGTTTTCTGATACTAGAACCCGATTTGTATTCTGGTACTGAGAACCGTGGTGTATTCTGATACTGGGCCCTCCATATTTGCACTCTGTTATCCAGTCCACGGTACATAACGGATTCCAGTACCAAATACATAATGGATCCTAGTACAAAGGTACACAAAGGCTCCCAGTACTAAATTTAAAACATGTCCCAGCACCAGAATAAACAATGTGTCCCTGTACTAGGGTACATAAAGGGTCCCTGACGCATGCTACTGTTTTGCTAATCAAAAAGGCAGTAACTACAAGTTTGATCTTTTTGGATTGAATATTGTTACATTTATAAATGTACGCACATATGATAATTAAGGCTAAATAACAGTATTGATCATTCAATCAACTGTTGATTGAGAGCTCTTAATGTTTTCTTCCGTTCTGACGCCTCAGATACTTGTAGCAACCGTTAACTCAAACAAAGCAAACTAAGTGTCACTGCCTTCTTGACTAGAATGGCAGGTAAATAATGTGACGTATGTCATAAAAGAAAACAAAATAATTGACATATTGTGAAACAATTTTACTTTAAGCACATTACTGCGATGAGTAAATGCTCTAGTGAAGACACAAGAATCAAGATCAATAACTAATTAACACAAGGATCTGAAAATATGTTTGCCTTTAGATTAATTTAATCATTGTTCTTGTCACACTTGATGCATAAAGACAAACTTTGACATCCAGTGCTCTTGTGAAACCTAGACAGCTCTGTCAATGAAAATGATAGGTTAAGTAAATATTTTGTTAGATATCCCAAAAACTTATTAGCACGTAAATAGAGGTAGGGTAATCGATTGTATGTAAGCAGATGAGGGTTTCTAAGCACATTCTTGTTAAAATAGATTGTCTTTGTTTAGCATTTTAATTATAACTATTTGAACTTACTTTTTTCCTCAATACCTGGTTTGTTCAATGAATTTCATTTTAAAAATCTTGGTATTCTGCCCTTAGGTAAGTTTTAACGTATGTAGTAATATCATAATTCTATATGAACTTTCAGTTTGCTTAACAAGTAGTATCGGCAATTCTGCATATTTTTAACATTCCATAGGAAAGAAAATTTTAAAAACCACTACCACAGTGAAAGAATTCCGTAAGAAATACAGCTTGCCCACCTAACCCCAACTTAGATGTTTATAACTCATCATCAAAACTTTATTTAACCTTCTGCCCGTCACGAGTTTTCCGATTAATAGTATTGCTTCTACTCCACAACACACAAAGTGATTAAATAACCACATCTATTGGTTAAAATAATAAAAAAAGATTATATTGGTCAAGAAGGTCATAACTGGTTAGAATCCAGAAGTGAAGGTCTGCTAGCTGCAGAACGAACGTATGCGTGTAAACCCCATAGAGGGTTAACAGGTATTGATTGAGTGTTCTCAAAACTGTTTTCTAGTATTGTGAGACATAGGATACTTTTACGCGCAGCCTTTAATCTATTGAAAAGTATTGCGCTAAAATTTTTTACTATTACTCATATATGACCTATTACTCTTAAATGAATGAATATTATGAATAAAAACCTAGTACTTTTATGTATAGATATTCTATGTAAATTAAGGATGCTATAGTATATAAATATTCTCTCATTTGATAAGACGAATGCTAAGAAACATTCTGTTAGTCTAGAACAGCGATTTTCAACTTTTTTTTATCTCATGATACATAAACTAATAACTAAAATTCTGCGGCGAAGTAAAAAATTCTTTTGCCGATCTTACCAAAAATAGTTATAATTTTTTATTGATTTACAAAAAATTATAATAGTAATTATCTACCCTTTTTGCTCTAATGTGCTTTTTAAAAATATTTGTGAAGCACTTTATTTATAACACTTTGTAATAAAAACAATACTTAATTTTTATATGGGTATTACTTGAAATTATTTGTGAACTCAAAACTAGACAGTCAAAATGAACCGTTAACCGTTTAAACCGTTTCACCAATCGTATGGCACACCGGTTCAATATCGCTAGTCTAGGTCAAAACAAGCTGAAAGTCATGCAGGGAGGAATACAGGTGTAAACTTCTCAGAGGGTTAAAATACGGAACATTTGTAATTAATTATACAGCTTCGTCAACAGATCTTTTATTTGATGAACTATAGAAATTGATCTTAAATTCTAGTAAAAGACATTTCTGCCGTATTGAATCTTTATGTCCCCGCTACATTTTTCCAAGATAGATACGTGAGAAAACCATACATGGTATAAAGTTTTATGCCGACCAATCGGGCTAATGGTCATGGTGCTGGCTTCTGGATCGAAAGATTGTAGGTTAGAATCCGGTATAAGGAAGGCATGGGGTTGTTTTTTCATCCAGAATGAATGTATGGCCTCTCTATAAACGGGTTGTGACAAGAATGTGTGGTATGTATGTGAAGTGTAACGTGAACTTACCCAGCGTGGTACACCAGGGTAAAGAAAAGTAGTTCTCAAATTCTCCCTTGTAGTGCCGTAATTAGTACTATTCAATTGACTGGACATTGGTAAAAAAAGAATACAGATTATAGAACGGATAATTACATGCATGTGAACCTCTCAGAGGGTTAACCCTCCTGGTGGATTATCTTCAAGTCGGAAACCACTCTGTATTGGCCAGTCTCCGATGCAAGAACCTGTTCCAATCTATCACCAGTTCTAGGCAAGGATCAATCTGTTTTTCCTACTTGGATAATCATTCTCCTTTGGAGTAATAGGGCAGTTTTATCTTGACGAGATATCTTGTCATTAGCAAAACTGATCAGATTTTGATGGAAGATATATTTCGCCATTAGCAAAATTGACCAGATGGACAAGATATCTCGTCGAAACCGCTTGGAGGGTTAAAAGCCTGCAGTTTAACACTGAACATTTATGAATAATAATTCAGTTTCGTCAACAGATCTTTCATTTGGTAAACTGTAAAAATTGATCTCGGAATTCTAGTAGAAGACACTTGCCCTATTGACTCTTTAGATCCCCACTTTTCCTTCTTAAAGATAGGTACGTGAGAAAGCCCACACAAGGTATAAAGTTATATTCATCCATCAAGCGGGAATCAAACAGTTCAAATATATTTACCTTTGAAACGGAAGGAAGGTCGGGAAATACAAAAGCAAATTTGCGGGATGTAAACACGGGCAAACCCCACTAACCTCGGAACATTAATAACATTCCTCTCACATGTCAGTGCCTTCAAACCTTTCCCGCTTTTTCCCTCTGAATGCCATTCCATTTTTAATAACAAGCAAATACTCCGCCATAAAGATGAAATTCCCTCGCAATAAATTACACCCAATTCCCCAGGGTCAGTTCCTGTTTCCGCGTTGCCAAACGATGATGGAGGCCTTATTGTCTCGTTTGCTTGCTCTTTCTTGCACCATCCCCGCCCCCACCCCGGCGCCTTTCTTCCACGGTTTCGCATTTTTTCCCTTCATTTCACTTGGGTAATGAAATATTGAAACTTTCATTCGGGAAGCCTGGGAAGAAACAAAAACAAATCGAATAAATGAAAAATAAAAGCGAAGGGAAGAAAAGCAGCTGGGGTGCTTCGTTGCGAAGATTGGATTATGGCGGGAGATGACGTAATCAATAGGATGACGTCAGTCCGGGGATGCGATGGAAAACGAGCCCTGGTTCCACGTTGCTCTCTCTTTTTTCCGGAGCCTCGAATGTGCCACGTTCGGAGCAAGAAGCCCGATACCCATTCCTTTAAAATTTAAAGGACATGAATGTGGAATTGAATTATGCAATTTGCCTGTAGGACTTGAAGATTACGGACATTTAAATCGTGTTATGCAACGCAAAGCAGAAGAGAAATAACTTATAGGCTTATGGGCCTGTAAACCATGAAAAATAAACTGTATGTGAGAGGTGTAAAAATTACAAGGTTTAAAATCGTACTCCTTATAAAATCGAGATTGCTTATCACGGCTCACGGAGACACATTTTTCTCTAAGGATACGTGTAATCGTATAAGTTGTGCAATTTTAATTTATTCAATCATAGTACCCAATAATGCGCATAATTTCTACCAGTAAAACTCAGAATTGCTGCTTGAGAAGATGTGAATTTAAATGGCAGAGAAAACAGTGCATCCAATAAAATCAGGGGTTCAACGTGGCTCAGTGGATTTGCCCACCACGCCAGCAGCCTGCGAGTTGAAGGCGGTGCAGGTTAGGTGCCTCTCTGAGCGCATTTCTCTCTTTTCCATGTAATAAGACTTTACTGGTATGTCTATTTAAATGTTGATTTCTATGTGCATTTACTTGACACTGCTTAACGCAACTTGGCCAAATAGGGATCTTGCCCCATAAAACTCAACCAATCCAATAAAATCGGAATAGTTTATTTTTATTTTGAAGCATCGGAATCATTTTGAAGTTACTTTAATCATCCTGCCTACATTGAATCAAAATAGGTTGTGCAGATTCAACTAAATAATATAATTGCAATATAATATATAATATAATATAATAATATAACTTGAAAATTCAACATAATAATAATAAAATAACCAATAATTCTCATCATATTGAAACGAAGCAGTCGTGGACCTTGTGGTTAAAACTTAAAACAACTGATTTATTAAGACATAATAAAACGACATTGTTAACACTAATTTCGAATAGCGAACCCGATCTGCTCTCCAAGAGATTAACCTTCCAAGCGGTTTCGAAGAGATATCACGCCCATTGAGATTTGATCAATTTTTCTGATGACGCGATATCTCGATCATCAAGATCTGGCAAGTTTTAATGACCGAGATACCACGTCGAGAAAACCACCAAGAGGGTTGAAGTCAGAAAAAAGGTAAAATACTCGCTGAATGGTAAGCAGAACATGTAAAGGAGGTGCATATGCACAAGCAGCAAATTTAGGAGTTGAACCGCAGGCTTCGGTGAGAAATTAATATCGAATACAAATAAAATTATTAAAAGAAAAGTGTTTCCGGATTTCGTCAGAATAATATATACCTATAAAACCACTAGTTGTGAAATACGTCATTGAATCCTCTGATCTACATATAGTATTGGGTTAAATGAAGTCGTAGTAACAGACGTCGAGCTACGAGCCCTCGCTGCAGCAATAAACGGTGAACAGTTCTGGATATTGCTATATGATTCGTCACCACCATGCGCATCAAGTGCATATCGGCCCTTTCTGACGTAGCCATAAGTGCTCCAAATCCCTCACAACGATGCGCAAAACCTTCTTATATCCATTATCTCCAAGTACGTATGGGCTAACATTTCGCCCAATGCATACAGCAACGTCACAATATAACAAACCACTCTTCTCTGAACCCAATAATATTTCTTCTCATATTCCGTCAACTGTTCAGGTTGCCTCATTTTGGGACGAGGCATGTTTAACAGACTAAAACCAATGTACAGACTAAAACCAATCAAATTCACGACATAATAATTGGGGTTTTCTTTTTGATGCCTTTTATACCTTCCTAGTCGCATTTCAGCCTGTATTACGAACGCATCCAATTTGCATACTCTGCTGAGACTTTAATCATTTGCATTTGCCATGGTAAACTACCCGTTTGCCAAATTTCCGAGTAATCCAATTCTCAGGTATGACCTCGTCATCTGACCATGATTCAAAATTACGAGGTGTTGTCCTCGAATCTTTCCCTTCGGGATTGATACCGGACCGTCGCCAATAGCCCGTTGTGTTGCTCAGTGCGAAGTTAATTCACCTACCTACTAAGCAATACAAAACTCATTCTTGGCGTTACATTTTCAATGTATAGCAGTGTATAAAGTTAAATCAACACAACTAATTCAATACAATTGAATAAAAATATGGTACCAAACTCCAACTAGGTCTTGGTTGATAAGTGGAGAGTTTTTAGTTTGTTACTTTTAAAAATTAAAAATTGGGCAAAACATTCACCAGCTAAACTTCCAAGTTCTGTAAAACCAGTTTCACCGCTGCCATAGGTTTTACAGGAGAAAAAAAGCTTACACAATTTAAGCTTATAATCTTTTCAACTGTCTAAAGTTTATGTAAATATTTCTGAACTCTTGGCTAGCGTAATATTTTATTTTCCTCTCAAAAGACATTTTACATTTATAGTACACATTTATCCACTGTACTTTTCTTCTCAGCCACCTTAAATATTTTATATTTTGGGGTTTTCTTTTTCAATTGTGTAACATGTGCGATTTAAATATTGCAGCCCGTAGACTTCTAGTCTTGTGTTATGTATCTTAATTTAATACTAAACATTAATAAAATTAACCCTCTGAGCGTCAGGAGACACTTCCAAATACACTGCTGGCCATCGTAAATGCAACACCCTGAAGGAAGCATGCAAATAATATGAAATTTACAACATGCATTAGCGGAGGTGAGATATGCAAATAATTAGAATTTCAGCGCAGACGCACATCACGCGCGCCTGTGGCGCCACTTCAAAGCGCTATTTAAGGTTTGGAGATTTCGACGATTTCAAGTACGGCAATTGTGTTTTTCTTGTGGTTTTTTCAAAAAAACGATCAATTATGCCTCATAGAAAACAGCGATCATCTTTTGATCAAGTATCCGAGTTCGACAGAGGAAGGATAGTGGCCTACCGAGATTGTGGTTTATCTTTCAGGGAAATCGGTAGTCGTGTTGGACGAAACCAAACAACTGTAATGCGGATATGTGATCGTTGGATGCAGGAGGGTACGACGGACCGACGTGTTCGATCGCATCCACCTCAGTGCACCACTTCACGTGATGACAGGCATATTGTGCGTATGGCAGTGACGGATCGCTCAGCCACATCACGAACCATAGCACAGCACATTCAGTCTGTACCGCATCATCCAGTGTCTGCGCGTACCATTCGACGCCGTTTACAGCAGAGTGGTCTGTCCGCAAGACGTCCATTGCTTCGTCTACCCTTGACGCAGAACCACAGACGTTTCCGCCGCCAATGGTGCGATGAAAGAAGGATGTGGACGGCAGAATGGAATGAAATTGTCTTTACTGACGAGTCACGCTTCTGTCTGCAACACCACGATGGTCGGATTCGAGTCTGGAGACACCGTGGAGAGAGGATGCTGAACAGCTGCGTTATGCACCGCCACACTGGTCCTGCACCGGGTATTATGGTATGGGGCGGTATTGGATATCACTCTTTGCACTCCTCTAGTACGCATTGCCGGTACTTTAAACAGCCAGCGCTACGTCTCCGAGGTGTTGGAGCCAGTTGTCCTTCCTTACTTTCAGGGCTTGCCCACAACCATATTTCAACAGGATAATGCGCGACCACACGTGGCACGCATTGTCCAAGGGTTCTTCGTCAATCGCCAGATTGAATTGCTTCCCTGGCCAGCTCGCT
Source organism: Meta bourneti (assembly GCA_933210815.1). NCBI lineage: Eukaryota > Metazoa > Arthropoda > Arachnida > Araneae > Tetragnathidae > Meta > Meta bourneti. Next base: position 80,125,584 of record OW119923.1, on the reverse strand, counting down.
CTCCGGATCTTTCGCCGATAGAAAACATGTGGTCCATGGTTGCTCAACGATTGACCCAGAATACATCCCCAGCTGCCACACCAGATCAACTTTGTCAACGTGTGGAAGCTGCTTGGTCTGCTGTACCCCAAGAACACATCCAAAGTCTCTTTGAATCAATGCCGAGGCGTGTGGCAGCGGTGATCTCCAACAATGGCGGCTACTCTGGCTACTGATTTTGGCAGGAACCACACTTCACAGAAGTCTATAAATTTAATCATTTGATACTTGGTCAACATGTTATCTACAAAATAAATTTTGTTGTGATATCTCTTGTCTTTCTTGGTGTTGCAATTTGGGTGGCCAGCAGTGTAATATAGTATATATTACATTATCCCCACAACCATAACTAAATAACCACTTTTATTTGTTGGAAGAATCCTAGAAAAGATTCCATTGAAAAAAGTCAAAACTATTTCTAAGTCATGCTAGGAAGACTGCAGGTTGAAGTACGATTATATACGTGTGAACCTCTCAGGGTTAATATATATGAAAATTTTGGATCTTGGAACACACAGGTACTGGTCAACTGAATTAATTTAGAAATGTAAAATTAACATATTTTTCTAGCAATTATCTTTATCTAATTTCCCTTTTCTGAATGTTCATATATTTGTTTCAGCGTGTGCTAATTAGCGTAGCTTATTCTTTAATGAGGGACAAGGCCAAAAATATTATTTGTGCAGTTTAGTCTCATTACAGTTTCTCATTATAAAATTAGCAATTTTCACGTGATAGAGCTCAGATGCGTCTCTATGTTTGTTACCATCTTAATAAAATAAATACGGTTCATTCATAAAAATTAAACCAAATGTCGGATGCGTCATATACATAATATATGTACAAAATTTTCAATATCGAATTTAAAATTATTTCATTATAATGGGATACTTTGAACTCTGTCTTCACATTAGTGTTCATCTTCTAGTCTTGATTTAGTATAGATATGTTTCATATACTTTCACTAAACTAGACATGCCTAAATATTTCTGGGAATTTTAAGTCTTCGGATATCATTACAATGACAGAAATACTTAAAACCAGTCAGAGAAAATTATCGGCTATTTTCTGTATTTACTTCTTGGGTATTGTGAAAGAACTTAATAGCAGTTTAGCTGAATTATTTTTCCTGCAAGTGCTTTATTATGTATTATTTAATTTCACTTAGACAGCAAATTTCTTGCTTAAATAATTATTTAATGATTTAGAATGTTTAATAGAGAGAAGGGAGTAACAATAGCTAAATTACTTTAAGTAATAAACGAAGTTCATATGATAAAACACAAAAGCGCTAAGATGCGTCGTGATAAAAAATTAATAATAAATTTATTCTATACCTGCAGAGATTTTTCTACTGGACTTTTTTGTCGAAATCTTATTTTTATATCAAAAATGTTTACTTTTCTCTTACGAGTTAGTAAAAATTAATTTGATGTTCAAATATTCTTTTTAAAAACTGCAACGCAAACAAAATATATAAATGCTGTTTAAACAAGAGTGGCTACATTTGGTTTACATAGAATGTATTTTTGTGCATTAAAACAAACCGTTTCATTGTTTAACCCTCAGCGTCACGAGATTTCAGAGTGGTGTAGTATTGCTTTTACCCCACCACACACACATAATGACTAAATAACCACATCTATTGGTTGAAAGAATCCTAGGAGAGGTTATTTTGGTTAAGAAAGGTCAAAACGTATTAAAAGTCATACAAGGAAGACTGCAGGTTTCAGAACGAATATATGCTTACGAACCTCTCTGAGGGTTAATATGTATTCCTTTTGACTGAGAAAAAGATTAATATTAATTCATATCTTAGAGTCGATAATTTTAAAAATTAGTAATAAAACATCTAAAATTGATTACATTTAATTTAAAGTTGAACAATTTACCATTTGTTTTTTAATGTGATGATAACGAGTAAATTTTTTAGTTCTTGAAAAAATTTCAATAACATAATGCTTTATTGCAGCGTAAAAAAGATAGTTTATAAAAGAACGTTGAAATCGCGTGAAATAAGGGCTTTCAAAACTCGCAAAACATGTTCCACTCAGCATTACTTCATATTCAGGCGCTTGGCAACGGAAAGTAAAATCTGTTCTTGACAAGAAAGGCCTATAAATGGGAAAGTACCTATAATTTTCGTACTACGTTTGCATCAGGATAGGTTTCAACAACTGTTGCGAATTAAAAATATTTAGGAATTAAAGCAATGCAGGGGGGACAATTACAGAACTCAAGTCCTTCTTATCTACCAGGCACGAATCTCAGCATATATTTGGTTCTAAGTTTGGTTTGTCTCTCTGCAGTCCGCTTTTGCTACGAGGGTTCCGCTTTTGCTACTCTAATTAGACAGTAACTTACGCCTTAGAGTAAATTCCTGATCATTATGAACATCCATGCCATAATCGAAATTCAAACACAAAGCTTGTTCAACCGAAAGCTACAGCGCCAACCACTCCGATTTGGTTCTAGAATTTGTGAAATTCTGTAAAAGAATCATAAGTATTTACTGTGAGAAATGTCTACTATATGTTTGAATTCTTTTATTTACTGCATAGTTCAATATTTAACTGTAAACACTAAATATCCTGGAATCATACTACAGGGTGATTCGAAATTCCTTGATCAAACTTTAAAGGATGGTAAGGTGCTCCAAAATAAACATTTTTGTCAAAGAATGTATGTCTGCAACTGTCAAGTGTGGACGCTAGATGACGCTGTTTAGTGCTTTTACAAATAGTTCTTTTTTAACCTCGTCTTTCGCAACGCAGATTTCGCATGCATTACACTAATTCCGAAATGACTGGCATGCATCTAACGAATGGGCTGCCGATGGAAACGGTTGGTTGTCTTTTATGGCACAGGATCCATATTTAGATAAGCTGTGCCAAACGCAAGACAATGTCAAGTAATGGACATAACACAAGGACGGTTTCACTAACATAGAAAAGATAAATACACCCAGTGTGAGTTAAAGGAATCGCACCTGCACCACCTACAACTCTTTCGTACCAACGCAAAAGAGATATAAAAGTAAAGTGAATAATGGTAATATTTTTATGTGCCCAGGATAATGTGACCAAAACTAGTAGTAATGTGAACTTTAGACAACTTTCATCTGCTGGGAAAAAATGAACATTCACCTTCTGATTGGTGCACGGGACGGAAGATAAAGATCATAGATTGATTCATAATCTGATTTGTCCGCGCGGAATAGAATTAGATTCGATTTCGACACTTTTGTCACCCCTATAGAAATGCGCATTCATGGATCTAACCTTCATAAGATGTTATGTAGACAAACGAGGCGATAAAATAACAAATTTCCCAAACAAGTCAACTTTTCACAGAACAGTCACGTGACTACTAGTGACATGTGGTATATACTTTTTGAAACTTCTCTCAATAACAGTACCCTGTCTACTTATATTTCCCGTCTGTGGGTTTCGATGAAAACAGAAGAGCTACTTGATTGTATTGTGAATGTTTTCCCATAGGTAAATGCCGAATCGTCAAATATTTGAGCGTAAATAGAAGTGAAGTAATTGCTTCTCGAGGATGGATTGACCCACACCTGAACTACATGTAATAGCTCGCGAGTTTGAACCCAGATGTCTTAACCTCGCGTAGAATATCTTCTTCTATACCTGAAGTTCTAAAACTTCTCAACCGACCCGTCAACCATCCCTGAATTCATGCAATGCTCCATCACGTGCAAAATGATGAAGTTAAAAAGTGAACAATTTTTCAAACGCTTAAAACAACGCCCTCTAGGACTGTGTGCAAGAATTGCGAACAGTTTAGCCAAGCATTTCACCATGTATATTTTGCACCCAATAGTCAGGATACGAAATGAAATGTTATCAAATGCTAAAATGCATGTTGTAAATTGCAAAACAAGAAACTATTCAATGGTGAATGTGTAAAGTAACAAAGCAGAGATCTAGACGAAACTATGCATATATATGAGCTACTAAATGTGCGCTTAGAGATGATTGTGAATATTTGGATTAATCTTTTATCCGTTGTGGTTTATTCTAAAAATAATCTAGTACACGTTATTTGCCTTTGCGCAGAAAACAATCGTAATCTTCATTCATAATCGCAAGCTTCTGGAACTGAAGGATTTTATCTTAGTGCTAACTAATGAAATCGCTGAGGTCATTCTATAAAGAATGAATGAAAGTAGGAAAGAAATCAAAAATGTTCTAATTGCAGAACGCAAAGTAAAGAAAAGTTTACCCATTATGTATCCTAACCTTAAGTACTTATGGCATATTCTTGTCTGAAATATCTTATTGCAATAAAATTTGGACCATAGTTATCTTTTTATTTTCTGTTCATTCTATCGTTTCGTGGTATAATTAGCCCTAGTGTAGCAAAAAATGCCTGTAGAGACAAAGCAGTCAATTTATCATTCATATTTCATTTTCACATTTCATGAGCGAAAATTTTCCATATCTTGATTTTTGGATCATACTGTATAAAAAATAAAACATTTAACAGACAAGAGGAGCATATACCTACAGACTTGATTTGTACATAATTCGTTTGTAAACTAAACTATTTTCTTACCCCCTCAAATGCCAACCCAAGAATCCAGTGAAAATTAAAATCTACAAATTTGTCGTTAACGTCCTAAGAATGGGTCATTAAGATCTAATACAACTGTAACTCATTTACATGCACCAAATTATAAAAGTACACTAAAATTGTGTTTGCATAATTAGCAAATTTCTAGTTTTTGAGTAAATTGTACTTATCAGGAAATAAGAGCAATGTACTCAAAAGATAAGTATCAAGCACAGATGTGCATAATAAAATTGTTAGAAAATAATTGCAACAGAAAGTAATTCTTTTTTCTCGTGGTTAAAGAATAACTTGAACGTCCGTAAAATGGTTATTGTTCCTCATTCACCATGTTATAAGACAATATAAATCACACTCTATCATATAAAAAAGATGATGTAGTGGCCCCCTTTAAGATTTTAAAACTATACTTGATCCTCAAAATGTTATTGAGATATACTTAACTTCTCATTAAATAGTTAAACGATCACAGAAAAATAATCTCAATAATTGCTAAAATTATTCTCTTTCTAATCTACAAAATACAAGAGATCTTAATCTTCATTATTTCCCGTGAAAAATTTAAAGTATTCTCTTAAATCAGCATTTATGGTTTTACTAAATATCTCATAATAGAATTTTAAAATAATGTTTTGGAAGAAATGATTAAAAAAGCAGCGAACTCTAATATTTTTAGCAACACTTTCTGTTGAAAAGAATGTTTTTCAATGTATTTCAAAGACGAAAGGTATCGTTAAGAGGATCTTATATTTTAGTCATTTTTGTAAGTTAGTAGGAAAGAGTTGCGACAAAATCGAGAATGAAACCCCAAGTGATAGTTCTGTTAACACTTCCCACTGATTGTGAAGCAAATAAATTGCATTTAGCGCATTCAGATTACAACTATATAGTTTTCAGCTAAGAAAAATACTTTCTTTAATCTCTCTTATGATGCTGACAGTTTTCGAAGTCAATATTATATTGCAGATGTAATATTAGTAATGAAATTGTCTTCACTGTCTACAATCGTTGTTATTAACACTTATTAATCCTCTGAGCATCACCGAGATTCCGAGTATTATAGTATTAATTTTACCTACAGCACATTTAATGACTTAATAACCACGTCTGTATTGGTTGAAAGAATCCTAGGAAATATTATTTTAGTTAAGAAAGTCAAAACTGGATGAAAGTCATGCAGGGGAGACTGCAGGTTGCAGAGCAAATATATACATACATGTGAACCCTTCAGAAGGTTTAGCAGGTTAAAAGTATTTGGCATTTTGATCTATCTGTTGCTTTATTCTACAGAACACAGTGTAACAAGCACGCATGGGGCTCAATCCTAGATGTTAGACTGATCTAACGATATTATCGCATCTTATAATTGAAAATGAAGCTAAAAATAAAAATAATATCTTTAGTTTAGCATTGTGTGGATAACCAATAAGTACACATTCATTTGAAAAATATAAATCTATCTTTAAAAATTATTTTCGATTGAATAAAACAAGCTTATTGTTATAAAAAGAATTAATGGATATATTCTTAACTCCAGTTTCAGAATATTTACTTTCCTTTATGCGTCACAGTTTACATTTGAGGGTGTTATAATATGCCCCAGATATGGGGGCCCAGTGTAACATATTAAAGTGAGATAGAAAAACTGCAGTTATAGGAAAGCATGTGTTACGTTTAAAGCCACTAATGTTAAAAGTTAAGGGGACGGTGGACTTTCAAAACAAAAGTTTGCAGTTGTTATCCGATTATTGTGAAATTTACTGACTATTTTTTATTAAAAAGCCTAAAGTTTGATTCAAAATTATTAATCTTTCGGAAGTTATGACATAAAACTTGGTAAAAAATGTAATAAATTAGCAAAAATTGATATATAGGTCCCATGTACATTAATTTTCATGTAATGACAAACTTTTAATTGACATAATAGCTTTTATGCATATAAATCAAATTTACTCCATTTCAAACCAAAATTCCAAAATTTGGAATCGTGATTAATTTCACATTTGCACTTAGATATTTATTCAACAGATTTCAAGAGGATTATCTTAAATTTCAAATAAATCAATTCGAACAGATGCGCAGGGAACGTTTTGAAATAAGAGGAATGTTAAAAAATCTCAAAGGAGAAAAACTCGTTTTTGAACTAAACTTACTAGACTTATCTACTATATCTTTGATTATCTTTGTATGAAACTCTATTGAATTATCGAAATTGAAAATTTATTTTTGCTATCCACAGAATCAATTAATTTTTATCGCTACAATTAAAAATTCGATTTTGGGATCGATTTTGTTGATTTTTAAAATTTACTGTCCCCTTAATTTATATACGGATGCCCATTAAACTGTCCTCAAAAGGAGAAGCTCAAAAGCACTTGTATTGATTATCAGGTTACCTTTAATATGAACAATTGCATGGTTTTACGGAAACATTTATGTTTTTGCACAAAACGGGAGAAATGCGAAAATTAAACTTTTGTTATACTATATCCCTTCACCCCAACGTAAAAATCTCCCACAATTTCAAGACTGCCACAGGCAAAATATAATACGTGTGCAATAGTAGCATTAATAACATAATTTTTTTAAAATAATAGCAAAAAAAATCTCCCCATTAAACTATAATTTTAGTGGCAGTTTTAGTTGCTCAGATTAAATTTTAAAATTAAAAAATTATATTTTAACACTGTTTTCATGATAATCTAGCAATCACAGATTACAACGCTTTTCTTTCATGGTTCCCTCGGCTTAGCGCCAAAACTTCGAAATTGGCGTCCCTTGATAAGTTTTCCCCCCAAAGAAAAATATTTTTCCGTTGCTATTAATGCAAAAAAAGGAACTAAATTTTCGTTGACCTTTGGTAAATTTTCAAAAGTCGTCAAAATTTCGAAAATAGGAGCTTTTTCTTAATTTTGATACGATTTAAATACGATTTTGCTTAACAAGATATCCCTAGTTGCCAAGGTTAAAGTTTAAAAATAGTTTCAAGTCGTCCTTTAGTTGCCAGTGGCGACTAAATATACGTATTCCCAAAAAATATTTAAAATATGATTCTTTAATTTTAAATTACACTATGTTATTAAAACATTACTGAAAAATAAAAATAAAGGTATCGTTTCAAAATAATTCTAAATTTCCCTTAAAAATTTAATCGTCGAAATTTAATCGTCTTGCATCGTATATATATTTTAGTATATTCCCATATCAATCAGAAACTAACTTATTCACTATAATTTTCAAATGATATGAGTATGAATCTACTAAAATGAAAAAAACTATTAATTTGGGCAAGATTAAAATGTATTGCAAAATTAGAGGTAAGGTAAAGGCTAATTGCCAAAACTGTAAATAAGAAAAATTGCAGCACATTTCACCCTCCAAGTGTTTTGGACGAAATATCTTGTCTAAGATTTAGTCATTTTTCCTAAGGACGAGATATCTCGTTGAGAGAAAATTTCCCTAATACTCCAAGGGGAATGATGATCCAATTAGGAAAACAAATTTTCCCTTGACTAGAACTGGTGACAGTTTGGGAACAGATATTTTTAACAGAGGCTGACCACTACAGGGCAGTTTTCGACGCGAAGATAAACCACCAGGAGGGGCAAAATGGTCGTTGTATAGCTCCACACAAATAAAGAGTAGAAAATTTGGTTGTTGGTAAACTTTATATGACAGATCTAGTGTTTTTATGTTTGCAGGAAAATATCTGAAAAGTTATGAGCTGAGAAATATGGATGTTATAAAAACTGAAAACCACCAAGAGGGTTAAACTATGTATTTAATTAGCATTAAATACTAGTGAGCAATAAAATTTTAAAATTAATTATTTGTGTCAAAATAACGATATACTTTACAGCACATTAAACAGAATATGATTTCTTAATGTGTGATGCTTTTATAATTATTTTAAAGTACAATCAAAGATTATAATTTACATTACATTATTTGACTAAAAATTCAAACTTATACGATAAACCAAAATTGTGTTAATCTAGTTTCCTAGTTAACTAATTGAAGTTGACTCCCGAAAATCAAAGATTAATTTTTATCAACGTAATTATTTTAATCAAAGTAACAACATAACCATTTTATCAAACCTATATAATTATATCAAACTTTATTGCACTAGTTTCCTGTTTGGGGGAATTCAAATTGCTCCAAAGCCAGATAAGAATCATCAATTTTCATTGGAAACATACATTTGTTTGCTCACAAAACAAATATATATTCAACCTTAATGCAACTATTTTTTATGTAAGGTGTGCAGCGAGGTATAAAAAACATTCTGGGATTAATTAGTTGAAGTATTGCAAGGAGAACATGTACTTCTCGGAATATATAGGGAAAAAGAAAATGGGGTATGGAACTTTTCTCTGTCTAGGCTTAGTGGATAGCTCCCACAGGAATTTCGTAGCCCTTTATTCTGATCTAAAGCTTGGCACTAAGCCTAAAACCGTAAAGTAAATTAGATATTTTCCTTCTGGGAACATAGAACTTGTAAGTCTTCCAAGAAAAAATAATACTGCTACCTAAACGCAATGTATTACCATAATTATAAAATAAATTCAGGAAATGTATTTATTTGCATCACTTTTATACTTCGTGTTCAAATTTAGTTCTTGTTGAAAAATTAGTACATCATTGCATTCAAATAAACTTGGAAAACACAATCAAAAAGCATAATTTTTACAATAACATATAAAAATTCTGCGTAAATTGTTATGAAATAGTTGACCTATATAATGTTATAACCTTGAAATAGATTTTTATCGAAGTTTGTATTTTGGTTGAACATAAGGTTTTATTTTTTATTTGGCTATTAAACCTGTTTCTTACCTTATGTTTCAAAACGTGTCTTTACGTGAAGAAAGGGAACACACGAAATATATGTATACATGCATTCATACATCTTCAAAACTAAGAACTGGAAGAAACAAAGAAACTATTGTGGTTTGTAGTGACATTGAAAAGACTGGATTAGAAGTCATAACTTCAACACCCAGGGTCACAAAAACTAGCCATTTTTCTATTCTTTGCACGTACTGGTGTCACGTGCAATATAATAGGTTCAAACAAGTGGATTGTATAGTTAAAAACTTATTAATTTACAAAATTCTCTACGTACATTAACAGATGCTTATCTGGCACGCGAATACAAACAAATGGTTTTAGCGGATTATTGACAAACATAATCGCACTTTAACTCCTTTTGTTGCATGCGCGAACTTAAACCCATCAGAACAACAATTAGTTTATTTATAATGCAACAATTTAGTTTATTTATAATGATTTTGGTTCTTAGTTGCTTCTTGAAAGGAAAAGGTTTAAGAAGAATTTAGAAAAATAGTGTACTCTAATTATGAGCTCTAACACTACTCTGATTCCTTCTTCGATTTCCTCACATTGCGTCCAACATCATAAACATTCCATCTATAACAATTCTGCAAATATAAAAGTAAAAAAAATTTACAATAAGATTTCAACTACTGTTGGAAGAAAAGTGTGAACTTTGAGAAATCTGACTTCTACATTTTGAAATGATTTCAGAAATTGAAAATTGGGATACGAATAGAGCAGTTATAAAACATCAAAATATAAGAGGAAACGGAAGCAAAAAGAATTCTTTCAGAAATTTAAAGGCTCATCAAACCAGAAGTTTTTCATAAAATGAAAATATCCAAGTTCGAACAAATTTAGGCTCATTTTGTATTCTGTGGAATTTACAAACATATACATTCTCTTCATTTCCTGGACAACGATTTTACTTTAGCCAAGCCCTTCATGTTTATATTTGCATACTCTTCTGAAAACTTATGCTTCCCAAGGTTAAATTGATTTCGTCGTAATATTTTATGAATATTTAATGCTAACTGCAAAAGTGCTTCTTTGGAACTATTAGGCTACATTTCAGTTCTCCCTCACTCATCTCGAAAATTTACGATGGACGTTAGTAAGCTTGTAAGAAAAAAAGTTCTTTACAAACACCGATTTGAGCATGCCTTTCATCGCATACAGCCTGGCTATAAAACAAGCTAATCGCCATGTTCTCAGAGTCTCGAATCTCGCGTCCTGTTTAGCTTAGCAAACGAAAAAGGATGTTACACTTCCCCACTTAGATCACTGCACGTGACCCTCATCTAATGGGACTCTGTATACTGGGTGCAATGGTGCTGAACGTAAGAGATTGCCGAACATATCTGTAATGTTGGACAGGGTCCTAGATTGTTTCATGTGCACTAACAGATTTTCACTCGAAAATCACTTTATGATATTTAGGAGAAAAAAGTTCGAATGGCACATATATTGTAAAAGAGAACTTTCAGACTTAGATTAGACTAAACATTCTCATTATATTCGATGCTGCTGTAGGGCCACGGAAAAAATGTGACAGGATCATTCCTTTTGGCAAGTCTTGCTAATAGTCTAGGACTAGTATACAAGAGGATATACACCTAGTAAGGTATTGTTTGAGCTCGCGTTTTGTTTTGACTGGAGCTGAATTTATTTGGTATTATACTCAGCTTGAAAAATACAAATCACCATATACTTAACATATATCTCTGTTTCATTTAATAAAATTTTAAAATGTTTAAGGGTCACTAAAGAAATTAATGGGAAATACAGTATATCGAACAGCAAAAATTCCAGAACATTTTTATCAATTATGCTGATTGAAAAATATGAAATAAATTATTAATGAATTGAATTATTAATCATATATTATTCAAAAAACTGATTTAATTAATTAGCAGTCAGCTTGATATTTTCCTACTTTTAATTTGAGAATTCTGCGTGAGTATATACAATTGTTCCTGGTTTTAAGAGTGGTTAGAATGATGCTTTAATATCAACTATAAAAGGGTTTACACTGGGATGTTATAATAGTATCAAGAGTTTAATGACTGCAATACAGAATTATTACATACAAACCAATTTTTCCTGAGAATAGAAGAGAAATGTCTATAGAAAAAATCAGGTGCATAATTTAATTTTCTATACTACCTACTAAAGAAAATTATGTATTAAAGCTATCTTGTGATACATTGATGTTTGATAATATTCTCTTTAAAACATTGCGTTCAATCAAGATAGAAATGATGAAGAAAGCAAACCTCAGTTGTATAGATAAGGATTCAAATAAAATCCAAAGCAAGATCCATATTTTGATACTTATAATATTTTACAATAAAATTTTACTACTAAGTCAAAAATGAAATAATCTTCAAATAGACAATAAAAATATGCGTGCGTGTGCATTTGAATATTTTAAATCATTCAGATGTACCTACAAAAGGAAAGTGAAATAGAACTACATTGCAACTCGAATACATGATTTTCGATAATCCATCTTAGTGTGCTAATATACAAGTGAATAAGGGGCTCAATATTTATTGAGTGCTTCGATTTAAATTATCATTTGATAATGTCCTGCACTATTAACTGTCAAGAAAATTTATTGCAATGAAATTCCTTTACGAATGAGAAATTATGATATTCCTAAATGAAATCGCTTATGACGGAAAAATAGCGTTTGTCTTAAGTTTGAAGATCTTGGCCAAAGTCTAGCACTTTTATTTAATAATTCAAACTAATTATATAATATCTTTATCTGTATTTTCTAAATGATTCCGAGACTTGTGCTCCTAAAGTATTACGTTTGGAAGATTAAAATTGAAGTATGAAGACAGTAGTGTATAGATATTAATGTTTACAAATTTTAAATATTTTATGTGTTTCGAAACATGATTTATCGTTTTCTAGAGCTTAAGCCGTGCAATGTTCGAAGTTATTAAGTATCAGGAAAATAAAAAAAAAGTGTTTGGCGTGGAAAATAATGAAATTAATTAATAATTTATGGCATACTTTTCACTCAATATAATTAATAAAATGGTCTCAAATATTTGCTATTTTGTATTGAAGTTTCTCTTTATCACTATATCTATTTAAATAACTTACATTTTATAAATAGAGCAGGGGTTTGTGTTGAGTATGTTTTGTTTCAAGGGGATTTTTTATCCAAACAATATAATTTAAGAAAGTGACAGGTCCAGCTGATACATAAATGTACCCTCATTAAAAGTAAATAGACATACACACACTAAAAAAGTTCTACTGACAACCGAAGACAGAAATGCATCCAGGAAAGAATCGAACTTGCCCCTTTACAAATCGCAGGTTGCTAGCGCTGTGGGCAAACCCACTGAGACACAGAAATGCTAATATACTGTATTGTCCGGAGGGGCATAAATACTTGAAACAAGTTAATGCACAAATGTGAAATTCACATGCTTCGAGGCACGTCGATCAAGCACCGACACCTAGAGCGGGATTCGAACCCAGAGTCCGCTGTGCCGAGGTCTAGAGGTGTTATTATGTGAATCCATGGTTACATTAAAGAATTTTGCATTTGGTGCTTTTAAAGATATAAAACCAAAAATCCATAAATGTTTACCTCCGATTGGTTGTTTGGATTTGGGAATTTAGGACGCTAAGTCCTAAATAGAACATCGTCATCTGACCGTGGTTCAAAATTACGTGGTGTTGTCCTTGGATCTTTCCCTTTGGGATTGATCCCGGACCGTCACCAATAGCCCGTTGTGTTACTCCAGTATGACGTTAATTGAAATACCTCCCCCTAAATAGAACAAAGGGCCGCTGTAGCACGGTTGGAAGAGTAGCGGACAATCGGAGGATTGCGAGTTCGAATCCAGCCAAAGACCAACGTGTACAAAGGGGGCTGGTGCACGTTAAATCTGTCGTGGTCTCAAATGTCCTCACGTTGGCGTGGTGTGAAAGTTTGGAGAGTGGGGTGCCAGCTCAAGTGTTGCCTCGTCATCTGACCATGGTTCAAAATTACGTGGTGTTGTCCTCGGACCTTTCCCTTTGAGATTGATCCCGGACCGTCACCAATAGCCTGTTGTGTTGCTCCAGTGTGACATTAATTAAATACCTACCTACCTAAATCGAACAAGGCCACTGTAGCCCAGTTGGTAGAGTCAAGGAGTAGTAACTGAAGGGTTGTAAGTTCGCAACTCGATCCAACTAAAGATCGTCGTCTACGTGGGAGCTGTTGCACGTTAAATTTGTAATGTCCTCACGTTGGCGTGGTGTGGAGAGTGGGTTGCCAGCTCAGATTTTGACCTACTATTCAACTACCTACCAAGAGGTAGGTAGGTAGCTAATTAACGTCGCACTGGAGCAACGCAACGGGATATTAGCGACGGTCCGGGATCAGTCCCTAAGGGACACTTTTTGTAACTTTGAACCACTGTCAGATGACGAGGTCAACACCTGAGCCGGCACATCACTCCAAACTTTCACACAACACCATGACATTTGAAGCCACGATAGAATTAACGTGCACCTCCCTCCAAGTACACGACGGTCTTTGGTTGGATCGAGCTTCGAACTCGCAACCCTCAGGTTGCTAATCCGCTACCCTACTAACCGAGGTGTTGTCCTCGAATCTTTCCCCTCGGAATGGATCCCAGACTGTCGCCAGTAACCCTTTGTGTTGTTCAAGTGACATAAATTCAACTACCTTCCAAGAGGTACCGTAAGGGGGGGTATTTCAATTAACGTCACACTGGAGCAACACAACGGGCTATTGGTGACGGTCCGGGATCAATCCCAAAGCGAAAGATCCGAGGACAACACCACGTAATTTTGAACCACGGTCAGATGACGAGGCAACACCTGAGCTGGCACCCCACTCTCCAAACTTCCACACCACTCCAAAGGTACCGTAAGGACTTCCTGAACAAAGAGGTTAAGTGTTGTTTACATTTAATAAATTAGAAATATTGAAACATTGAGTTATCAGAATGGGTATAAATACTAAAAACAATTTAATACACAGATACTAAATGCACATGCCTAGGTGCATGTCGACCAACCCTGACACAGCGGGATTCGAACTCAAAGCCTGCTGAACCGAGAGCTAGGGCATGTCATGTGAATCCGTGGTGACAACAAATAATTTTATATTTGAATTTGTTGAATTTTTTTCAAAAATGAAATCAAAGGTCCACATGTGCGAAGACCTCCGTAACGAACAGTTTATGCGTTGTTTACATTTACTAAATGAGAAATATTAAGATTTGTGATCAGAATGGGTATAAACAATTTTGAATCCATGGATACCAAATGCACACTCCAACGCATTGCTCCCAACCATGCAAAAACCCGGCGCCCTCAAAAACCAAAATAGCACGCAACTCTCGGACCAGCCCCTCCCGGGAACAGAGCTGTCTTCTCCCGCTCTCCTCCGAACTGCAGAACCGGGAGAATTTAAAATGCACGCGCGGCTCTTTCTCCACCTGCGCTGTCGTGGTCGGAGAGCAGCAAGATAAGCAAGAGAAGGTACTCACGCTTTCGGAGAGGAAGAGATCAGGTGTCGAGTTCCGGAACCGCATGTCACGTGAGAGAGGGCGATCGACTCCCGCCTCCCGATTCTTGTCGGGGAGGGCGGCCAGAAATTTGCGGGGCGACTGGAATCGGAAGAGAGAGAGAGACGCGGCGTTCTCAGTTTCGAGAAGTGGATTGGGGAGCTCGGCAGGGATACGAGCGTGGACGACTGCATCCGCGATGCGAGAGACATCTGGTGGAGGTGGACGAAACGTTGCACTGGTCTCTGGGGGAGGGATCTAAAAAGGGCAGCGTTTTGGACTCGATGGAGCTGATCAACCTCTTAACTGGATTTGACAATTTTCTCTAAATTCCTTTTAACGAGTGAGCCGTATTAGGATAAATGCAATACAAATTGTTTGCAATAACCCAGAGAGGGTGCGCGAATATTTAAAAGGGTGGACCGTTAGTAATATTTGTTTTTAAGTTTTGCAATTTTGTCTTCGAAAAATTCTTTGATTTTAAGCGTAATTTTGGCCTTGTCGCAGAAATATTTTCCAGTGTTGTATGTGTGAGAATGCCTTTAATCACCTTCATCTTTAGAATTAAACGTTTAAAGTCAATTCCCTGATTTCGTGTTGCACGTCGGCATGGTGTAGAAGTTTGGAAAGTGGGTGCCAGCTCAGGGGCAGACCTCGTCCTCTGATTGCGGTTCAAAATTAGGAGGTGTTGTCCTCGGATCTTTTCTTCGGTATAGATACCGGACCGTCCCTAATAGCCGGTGTGTTGCTCCAGTCTGACGTCAATTCAATTACCCACCTACCTGAGGAGCACAAAACAAGACTGACCTTTTATTACTTTCGTCCTGGAGACCCCATTAACAGTTAGGTAGATAGTTGAATTTACGTCGCACATAAAGTAGCTTCATGAATGAAATCGCCACAGCTTACGTATTATTTTAGATGGTCGGGATCAATCTTGAAGGGGAGGATTTGAGGACAACACCTCGTAATTTTGAATCACTGTCAGATGACAAGGTCAACACCTGAGCTGGCACTCCACTCTCTCAGCGCTACGCCAGCATGAGGGCATTAGAGGCCACGAGAGGTTTAACGTGCACCAGAGCCCATGTATATGACGGTCTTTGCTTGGATCGAGTTACAAACTCTCAACCCTCTGGTTGCGCGACCCTCCCAACTGGGCTACAGCGGCCCATGGTAACCATGGTAAACTGGTATAAAGGTTGGAAAATGAAAATGGATCCTTAAACATTCGTTAAATAAGTGTTAAATTCCAGGGAACTATAAGGAATATTCAAATCTGATTACTGCTCGCAGCAATTGAAATTCTTGATCTAAAGTTCTCTAATAGGTAGGATCGTCATCTGACCATGGTTCAAAATTACGTGGTGTTGTCCTCGGATCTTTCCCTTTGGGATTGATCCCGGACCGTCACCAATAGCCCATTGTGTTGCTCCAGTGTGACGTTAATTGAAATACCCCCCCCCCCTAATAGGTAGGTAAGTAATTGAATTTACGTCGCACTGGAGCAACACAACGGGCTACTGTCAACGGTCCGGGATAAATCCAGAAGGGAAAGATCGAGAACAACAGCTCGTAGTTTTGAACCACGGTCAGATGATGTGTCATTTAATGGATTAAAAGGTGTAGAATTCGACGGTAACGACGGTTAAGAGTAAAAAATATCCCACTCCTCTTCAGAGCCATACAGGGTTGAAAACATGGTTGTTGGAAGAACGTATTAGAACCATAGAAGAAATATAAAAGTAGAGTGAGCAATTTTAAACTTTTCATGTGCTCAGGATCATGTGATTAAAACTACTAGTATTAGTAACGTGTGATTAGTAACGTGATCCTTAGATTATTTTCATCTGCAGGGTGGAAACGAAATTCCTCTTCCGATTGGTCCATGTAACGGGAGGAGACGGCCGTTCATTAATTCCTGATCTGATTGGTTCGCGCGACCTAGTAGTAGATTTTGGCGATTTCACCATTTTTGTCGCTACTCTATAGAAATACGCATTCACACATATAGCTTGTCGTAAGATGTTATATCTCCAACAGGGTGATGAGATGCTAAATCGGCCAACCAAGTCAATTCACAGAGCAGTCACGTGACTACTAGTCGACATTTTGGTCATAGTTTTTGAAGCTCCTCTCAATAGCAATAAATCAATCTACTTATATTTATCTTCTATGGTCAGAACTGATTAGATAGCGCAACTTCACAGTCTATCAAAAAGTACTTCATGGATGAGTTCTGTTGCACTGTTTTAAATACTAGTATAATGAAAATTAATTTTTGTAGTGGTGGGTAAGTTCACCACAATACACCCCATCTAAAATTTAGAATGCATGAATTCTAGATTTCATGTTTGAGTGCGCGTGTTCAGAATCACGTTCGGGTCACCAGTTGAAGAACGAGATTAAACAATAGAACTTGTGTCTACCAAAAAGTACTTCATGGTTGAGTGCTGTTGCACTGCTCTATATTTGCTACTATAATGAAAGTTACTTTTTGTAATGCAATTAGTGTATGCTCTTCCTAAGTCCGCTGTATTTGTAATTAGAACAATCTGGGTGATCTTTGGTGGTGAACTTTGAACTTTTGAACTGGGTGAACTTTTTTTATCATCTTCGCAATTCCTACACAAAATATCATAACTCCATAAAATTTTATTTGAAAAGTATTTTATATACAGCTATTTATTAAAAAAATATTATTTATTAAATTAATACTATTTTTAAACAGATTATTTATTAAATTAATACTAGTTATTAAACAGATTATTTATTAAATAATACTATGTATTAAAAAATGTATTTAAACATAAAATATTGTCATTAAAAAAGAACTAACTACACATATCAAAACTATCTTTTCTAGATAGTACAATATGCTTGTAAGCCACAATATAATTTTATCACAAGAAACGTTCTTAATGTCCTCCATGCTGGTGAGTAAAATCAAACAAAAATTGTAAGGTAATGGTAAAGTCAATGGTTGAAAACAAAAGCTACGTATGTTCAATGCAAACTGGTTTTTCCTTGTCATTCAGGCTAAATCATTTCATTGTAGTTAAGAAGTTTTAAGGAAAATTATATTCATCCGCTTTTTTATAAAAATAAAGGTGGCTTCCATGACTGATTAAGTTAATCGAAGGAGAGAAGTAGACAAAAAAATTTGTAGCTTGAGTGAACTATTCTGTCAAAAGTAATCGATGAAACAACGTGAGCTATAATGTCAAGTGTTAGAAGAGTATGTAAAAAGGTAATACTTGTCAGCATTTGTGTGACCTGCTGCAGCTGACATTGGCGCAAGGGGTGGTCTAGAAGGATACTTAAGAGATAGCAAGCACGTAGTATGGATTTTTTGTCTCGATACACTATAGTAAATCTATAATTACCGGTTGGCTACAGCGTACGTAGAAAAAGTTGCGTGCTTTCCCAAATGTACTTCGGGCTGCAGTAGCCCAGTTGGAAGAGTAGCGGATTAGCAACCGGGTTGCAAGTTCGAAACTCGACTCAACCAAAGACCGTACTGAGCGTGGGGGTTGGTGCATGTTAAATCTGTCGTGGCCTCAAATGTCTTCACGTTAGGTGGTATTGGAAGTTTGTAGAGTGTGGTGCCATCTGACCGAGATTCAAAAATACGAGGTGTCCTTGGATCTTTTCTTTCGGGATTCATCCCGGACCGCCGCCAATATTCCGTTGCGTTGCTTCAGTGTGACGTTAGTCCAATTACCTATCTAACCAAATCTACATCATGAAGGAATAACACAAACCCCTTGATCAACGTATTTTTGAAGAGAAATTTTTAATCACATGAACGAATTCACTTATAATTTCCCGATGATAAATTTTCTTAGTTATTAAACACCAGATGTGAAAAACATTCTCGTACCAAAAAAATTTAAAAAAAATCTACACTTCTACATCATAAAACTTCCATGAAAGATGCATAAGTAACTGTAACCAAGCATTTCACCACAGCAAAATCCAAAATGCAGGCTCTTGTTACCACTACTCAATCTGTATGAGAGGAGTTTTGTGTAAAACTAAATGGGTAGATGGCGCTAGTGTTTTTGTGGTAAAAAGAGTTTCGTGTATGTATTCCAAAAATGACGTCAGTTGATTACGTTAAGGTTATTACGTCATCTACAGTGTGAGAGCATTAGATAACCTGAAGTAAAATTATCGTCTTTCGGTAGTTAGTTTCGTCATCTGACCGTGATTCAAAATTACGTGGTGTTGTCCCCAGATTTTTCCCTTCGGGATTGACCCCGGAGCGTCGCCAATAGCTCGGTGTGTTGCTCCAGTGTGACGTTAATTGAAATACCTACCTACCAACCTACCTTCGGTAGTTTGTTAAAACTGAAATTAACTCTCATTCATCAGGTAGCCAATAGCCCACTGTGTTGCTCCCCATTGCGACATAAAGTCAACTGCCTACCTCATTTATCAGAACAAACATTAGTTAGAATTGTCTGGTAGCCGAGTGGTTCACCTTCTGGCCCTCGGTTCAACACGTTCTGGGTTTGAATCCAGGTCTAGGCATGGATATTCGTCGGGGTTCGGAATCCACTTTATATATAACCCTTAGGTCCCTGTATAGTTAGCCCTCGCGCAGCATTAAATGACCATAAAGCAAGATACCAGAATTGCCACCTAATAAATCAAGTAGGCTCCGAGTTTTTAAGTGGATTTGTATATTTTCGTTACTAAAAGTCCGTGATTTAAAGAACTTTATGCATGTTTATCCCTAGAGACAGATTGAGATAGTCGAGAGCTCCTTGCTAATACAATAATACATCAACTTTTTGCAGATAGAGAAAGCTGGTTCCACTACCGTTCGTGGTAGACAATAAAGTTGACTCAAGATTTTTCGCTGTTATTACTTGTTTCTTAGACATGACAAATGACTGTTCTAATCTGATATCAGACGAACATATTTCATTTACTTTTCTTTCTGGTTTCAGCGTTTCGATAAATTTCCTTCCATGCTATTTCTCTAAAAATATATTATATAAATTTAAACCTCAATCAAACACAAATATGGTTTTTATCAACAAATAGGGATTATTTTTTAATGTTGTTACACTGCAGTCGGTAATTAACTTCGCAATACTTTGAAATTTTAGTTGGTGCTCACTTCTGCTAATCTTTCTATATTTTCATGTTCCTAATCTCATTAATTCTTAGAAAAACCACGTTTTCCACATGCATAACTTTGGGACCACCAGTAATAAGATTGTTTATAGAATTTGAAACATACTAAAATATTCTAAACAGTCAAAAATAACCAAAATGTACATGAATAAATACACTACTGTTTGTGAAAATTACAATACCATGAAGGAATCATGCAAATTAAACGAAACTTGGCAAAACAGGTTAGGATATGCAAATGATTAGAATTACAAAGCGATCACGCATGTATGGGTCGTAAAACACCCTTTAAACTTCCAAGTGAGCCGTGTATAAAAAGCACAGTAAAGGTGCGTTAAAATGTGCGTATCGTAGTTTGACTGCTGTAAATGATTGATTAGAAGTCAATATGCCTCGCCAGAAACGCAGACTGCAATACGAGCAACTAACGGAGTTCGAACGGAGCCGCATGATCGGCCTCCGAGAGGGTGGACTTTCGTATCGTGAAATCGCCACTCGCATGGGGTGCCACAACAGTGATGCGTGTATGGAAGAGATGGACCATGGAGAACCGGACAAATCGAAACCCCGGCAGTGGGCCACGCAATATGACGCCGCCACAGGACGACAGACGCCTCATCCGCATGGCGGTGACGGACCATACAGCGTCCTCTCATGCGTTGACACAACATTGGAGCACTTCGACAGGTGTGTTCATTGTCTGCCCCACGGTTCGTCAATGTCTGCTGCGACATGGGCTACGTGCAAGGATTCCTTTGTGCAGGTTTCCCTTGACGCTGAACCACCGACGCCTCCGGCTACAATGGGCTCACCAACACAGCCAACGGCGTGCCGATTGGCAACAAATCGTCTTCTCATTGTGGGGACTCTGAACAGCGGCACAAAACATCAGGGAAGTTGTGGAGCCCTCCTGCAACGCATTCCCGGAGCTGTATTTCAGCAAGACAATGCCCGTCCACATGTTGCTCGGAATGTACAAGCCTTCTTCAGTGCACGACAGGTTCCGCTCCTTCCATGGCCTGCATGTTCCCCGGATATGTCGCCCATTGAGCGGGATTACATCGGACGGCGACTTGCTCGTACCCCTCGTCGGGCAGAGTACGGCTGAACTTTGGAATCAGATAGAGTCCATCTGGAATGCCATTCCACAGCATGACATTCAGAATCTGTATAATTCGATGCCATGAAGTGTACAGGCTCTCATCGCTGCACGTGGCGGCTGCACAAGATATTGATTTTCGGCATTACTTTTGTTTTATTGCTCTGTAAATTTGAACGTTTATTTAAACCACTATAAGTAATACGTGGATGATTCTTTCAGTGTTGCAATTTTCACAAAGAGTAGTGTATTATGTATGTTACTATCTACTAACTAGACCCACAAGTGGTCAAGACGCTAAAGATGTTGCTCTTTAGAAACTGAGACAGAAACGCTTGGTTATGGGTTCGAATCTCCTCTGTACCGAAGTCGGGTTGGCTGCTTGAAGTTTCCTGGTTTCTTCAAGTTGACACGTAAATGGGGTCAGCTTCCGCGAAATCCTCCAGACGGCATGCCTCACCCCCCACACAGTTCGTGGTGGATGTGATATGGCAACATATCCCATGGTGCTGATATTCTAGGATAACAGAGACTGTCCATAAAGTAAATATAAAGTAGAATATGCCATGAATATGGTAACCTTTTATGTGCCCAAGATCATGTGACCAAAACTAATAGTAATGTGATCCTTAGAATACTTTCGCCTGCCGGGTTAAAACGAGCATTCATCATCTGATTGGTCTACAGGACTGGGACTGGAGGTCCAATACAATGATTCGTCATTTAATTGGTCCGCGCGTATTTGGTTATTTCACCAAATATTTGTGGAGCATCTCTATGCGTATTCACACATCTACCCTATTATAAAGTGTTATATAGGCAAACGAGGCGATAAGATGCCAAATCGGCTTACTATGTAAATTTGTCGCAGCAGTCACGTGACTACTAGTCGACACGTTGATCGCCTTTTTTGAAGCTCCTCTTAATAGCAATGCTCAGTCTACTTACATTTTATGTCTATGAGACTCATTCTTGCCAATTAGTGCTTAATTAGTCATACGATCCATAAGCTGGTATTGGAAAAAACTTAGTTTGTAACTTGAATATGTAGTCACAAAGCTACATATTCCAGTTTCTAGCTAAGTTCAGCTACGTTTTTAGAAAATAATTTCGGGGTGACCCAGACCTCTTTTATAGTTCCTCAATCGAATTACGTAATTCTGAATACGCAATTCGCTTAATGAAGTTTTAGATGTCTATTCGTATAAATATTTAAGAGGGTCCGAGGCCCTTGGGTCCTCGCACTGATTATACCTTGGTAGCTACAAATGACTAATCTAGTTCAGTAAAAGCGGACAATTAAGACACCTAATTATTAAGCAGGAGCACTTAATTTGAAAAAGGTTTATCATTTTCCGGTTTATATTTGTATCGATCGCATATTGTGATAAATCCTCCGGTGGTTTCTAAATAATTTTCTTGTAATAGAACGGATTCTTGTAAATTACTTAAGAAATTTTTCATACAGAAAATATTTTAACACTGAAATTGAATTAGCTTTTCAAGGAAAATTTATCATAAATTTTAAGAATTGAACAAAACAGTAATTGATTTCACTCTGCCCATCGGAAGTGAAGAGCTCATTCTTATTCCTTATCACTAAAGAAAGTTTTGGAAAAGCACCTTACAGGGAGAAGCAATAACATTTCTGATAAAGCTAGAAAGCGAGATCTTTTCAAATTCAATTAAACTAATAGGTTGGTAGATTTAGCATTTAAAATTTATATTACCAACAAGGGATCTGGTATAGTGACAACTGAAATAATTTATGGGAAAATTATGTTCATTACAGGTTTTTAAAGCAAATTTCCTCTCCTGATTTACGATACAATCACTCATGCCATAAAGGGTTCTGCCTGTTTGCACAGTGGCTAGTGGGTTTGCCCACCGTGCTAGCAACCTGAGGTTGTAGACGGCGCAAGTTAGATTCCTGTAACTATCCTGGGTGTATTTCACTCTCTTCTGTGTCAGTAAAACTTTCTGTGTGTATGTCCATTACTTGACATAACATGCTTTATTTGACTCAGATTAGATAAATATGGTCCTTGTGCTATGAAAACCAACCAAAACTAACTTGTCTGTCTAAATTTTCACCAATAAAAGCAGTACTACAAATGTTGATGCTCAGCTTCAGAATGGATTTCACATTACACATAATTTATAATCTCAAACATTGGTGCAGTAAAAAGATGTAATGAAGCGCGCATACGCGTAACAGGATAAGTTAAGCACTGAAGTGATAGAAAAACTGGTACAGACGGACCTATGCAAAATGCATAGCAACGCCATCTATACTCATCATCGGATGTATCTGTCAGAGCATATACATTCTATAACATAAAAATCGACGCACGAAGGAGTTATCCGAATGGGACGAAATTGCGTATGCACATACCTTACGATAGAATATGCAAATGATTAACTTTTGGCGGCCAATGACTGAATAGGTGGAGCTCCAGCGCATTGCAACGGAGCATCCGAATCGTGTATAAAACAGAGGACAGTCCAATGCTAGGGCATAACTACCATGCGAATGTGGTTCCGTCGACTTACGTGGACTGTACCAATGCCTCGCAGACGGGTTCGCGAACAGTATGAGCAGATGTCGACATTTGAGAGAGGACGTGCAATTGGACTTAAGGAAGCAGGATGGTCAAATCGCAGGATCGCTCGACATTTGGGTCAGAGCAATGCTACCATTCTACGATGTTGGCAGGAATGGGTGAACCATGGCCGTACAGAGCTTCAAGAAGGTAGCGGTCGACCACGAGCGAAGACAGAGTGATCGTCTGATCAGCGATCGCAGCACTTGATGCGTCCTTATCAACGTTAAGACGTGTAACCGAGACACCAGTGAGTGCAATGACCATTGATAGGCGAATCAGCGAACGGGACCTGAGGCCACGGAGGACATTGTGCCGACTGCCCCTCACCGTTGCACACCGCCAGGCGCGTTTGCAGTGGTGCCGGGTGCATTCGACCTGGAATTTCACGGACTGGAACAGAATTGTTTTCAGCGATGAGTCCCGCTTCGAATTGAGCCCCGATGACCAGCGAATACGTGTCTGGAGACGTCCAGGACAGCGGTGGGATACTACCTGACTGTTGTCCGCCACACAGCCCGACAACCGGGAGTTATGGTATGGGGTGCCATTTCATTTGATAGCCGGGCCCCTTTTGTTGTCACCCGTGACACCCTTACAGCACGGCCGTACGTCGACGAGATTCTACGCCCCGTTGTGTTGCCCTTCCTTTCACGGACCCCTGGACTTACATTCCAACAGGATAATGCCCGGCCGCACACGGCACGCCTTTCTACAGACTTCTCCAACACTTCCCTGCCCGGCGCGATCGCCAGTTCTCTCCCCAATGGAGCACGTTTGGGCTCTGATGAGCAGACGTTTACGACCATCCCTGGATCGCGCCGATCTAACTCGCCAATTGGGACGTGTATGGCAGGAGGACATCCGCCAACTCTACGAGTCAATGCCCTGCCGGATAACAGTTTGCATCAGGTCCGGAGGTGGGCCAACGCATTATTGATTTTTTTCGCTCTTGTATGTATTTCCTGAATAAAACATTCAATTCCTATGATACTGTTATCGTTTCGTTTTCAATACATGTACATCACATCTACCGATTTTCAACCCATTCGGATAACTCCTTCATGGTGTGCCGATTTTTATGTTATAGAGTATATAAAGCAACAGACATCTGTGGTGGCATCTATCCTTGGAGTTCGTGAGATGGGTCATAGCATTTCGGATTTAGAGCACTTTGGAATTTTAACGTACACTGCTGGCCACCCAAATTGCAACACCAAGAAAGACAAGAGATATCACAACAAAATTTATTTTGTAGATAACATGTTGACCAAGTATCAAATGATTAAATTTATAGACTTCTGTGAAGTGTGGTTCCTGCCAAAATCAGTAGCCAGAGTAGCCGCCATTGTTGGAGATCACCGCTGCCACACGCCTCGGCATTGATTCAAAGAGACTTTGGATGTGTTCTTGGGGTACAGCAGACCAAGCAGCTTCCACACGTTGCCAAAGTTGATCTGGTGTGGCAGCTGGGGATGTATTCTGGGTCAATCGTTGAGCAACCATGGACCACATGTTTTCTATCGGCGAAAGATCCGGAGAGCGAGCTGGCCAGGGAAGCAATTCAATCTGGCGATTGACGAAGAACCCTTGGACAATGCGTGCCACGTGTGGTCGCGCATTATCCTGTTGAAATATGGCTGTGGGCAAGCCCTGAAGGTAAGGAAGGACAACTGGCTCCAACACCTCGGAGATGTAGCGCTGGCTGTTTAAAGTACCGGCAATGCGTACTAGAGGAGTGCGAGAGTGATATCCAATACCGCCCCATACCATAATACTCGGTGCAGGACCAGTGTGGCGGTGCATAACGCAGCTGTTCAGCATCCTCTCTCCACGGTGTCTCCAGACTCGAATCCGACCATCGTGGTGTTGCAGACAGAAGCGTGACTCGTCAGTAAAGACAATTTCATTCCATTCTGCCGTCCACATCCTTCTTTCATCGCACCATTGGCGGCGGAAACGTCTGTGGTTCTGCGTCAAGGGTAGACGAAGCAATGGACGTCTTGCGGACAGACCACTCTGCTGTAAACGGCGTCGAATGGTACGCACAGACACTGGATGATGCGGTACATACTGAATGTGCTGTGCTATGGTTCGTGATGTGGCTGAGCGATCCGTCACTGCCATACGCACAATATGCCTGTCATCACGCGAAGTGGTGCACTGAGGTGGATGCGATCGAACACGTCGGTTCGTCGTACCCTCCTGCATCCAACGATCACATATCCGCATTACAGTTGTTTGGTTTCGTCCAACACGACTACCGATTTCCCTGAAAGATAATCCACAATCTCGGTAGGCCACTATCCTTCCTCTGTCGAACTCGGATACTTGATCAAAAGATGATCGCTGTTTTCTACGAGGCATAATTGATCGTTTTTTTAAAAAAACCACAAGAAAAACACAATTGCCGTACTTGAAATCGTCGAAATCTCCAAGCCTTAAATAGCGCTTTGAAGTGGCGCCACAGGCGCGCGTGATGTGCGTCTGCGCTGAAATTCTAATCATTTGCATATCTCACCTCCGCTAATGCATGTTGTAAATTTCATATTATTTGCATGCTTCCTTCAGGGTGTTGCATTTACGGTGGCCAGCAGTGTATTACCATTTCAAGAGTGTACCATGACTACAAGAATTCTGGTAAAACCTGTAACTTATGAGAGCAGTGTAGCCGTAAAAAGATATTGGGTGAACGTAACCAGCATAGGCTGACAATAATTGTTTCAGGTGATAGGCGTGCAACACTGCCTCAAATAACATCGAAATTCAATGCTGGACTCCAACAAACAGCGTGAGGACTGCGTCGTTCCCTCAAAGATATTCACAATTCAGCTATAATGTTTAGGATGAGGGCGTTGGCTGTAGGAGTCGACGCCAAACTCAAGTACCCTTAATGAATACTCTCGGCACACAGGTATGCGCCACGCCTGGGCTCGGGAACAGCCACTGGACACATGATTACTGAAAACGAGTAGCGTTTCCAACTTTGTCAGACAGATGGAAGGCTCCTTGAGTGGAGAAAACTCCATGAAGTCTAGGATCCCGCGTATCAGTAAGGAATTCTACAAGCTGGTGGTGAGTTCGTAATGGTATGAGGTTTGCTTAGCTGGCAGTCAATGGAACCCTTGGTAAGTCTACAAACGTCTCTGACAAGTTAACTTTATGTGGGCATTCTTTCTGACGAGTTACATCCGTTCATTTCCCGAGTTCATTCTTAAGTTTGGCCTCTACCAACAGGACAATGAAAATCTCAAAATTTGTTAAGATTCTAAAATGAATAAAATAAAGACAAAAAACATGAAATAATGTCGTTTTAATAATATCAATGTAAACGAACCGCATAAAAATGGTTTTCCCTGAATAGCTCTGAAAAAAGCTGAAAAATAAGAAAATAGGTGGCTACCTTTAATTGGAGTCAAATCAAACGTTTCCGTAATGCATCTTTACCAATATTCCTCTAATATCTTATTTGGCTTCAGCTAGAAGAATACTAGATATTTAAAGCTTTCACTTGACATTTCCAATACGGCATGCAAAAGTTTGAAACAAATTCCTAAAAATACAGTTAATTCACTTATAAACTATGCGAAAAGTACTTAAATTGCACTGAAAGCAGTAAGAGATTATTTTTAAAACATTTAAATATTATCCTGAAACTTACTTTTAAAAGTTACATATTCTATTAAAATTTCCTTCAACGATTTTCCAACAGAACAATCATGCACCACAGATAAAAGATTAAAAACAAAACAAATATTTTCTCCTGCACAATAAAAGTAATCTTCCCCGCATTTCTTTTAGATTTCATCCCCCTGCTGCCCATTTTAATGGTTCATCTCTTTCCTTTTAAAAAGTACGTCATAAATAACTTCCATTGTTTTCCAAGCATCCATTTTTCTTCTTGCAACCATAAATTTCTCCCCAAAATCTGCATCGTCGAAAAATATTTTTTAATACGAATTCCATAGAGGCGCTGAATCAAAATGCAAACCAGATATTGCTCCACGATGCAAATAAAATTGGTATCTGCTGCAAGGAAATAGTCAGAGAATTTGCTCCACAGATATCGACCCGAGTTTCGACTTGGATTTGCTTATCAGGTAAATCCAGTCAGCTCTTGCTAGGAGAGAGAATACGAAATAGTCACCATATAGAATCGTTTTCCACCACACGTTCTGTTTCCCCTGTGCCTCCTTTTATTTTCACCTTTCCAAATACACATGCATGCATTCATACGTACAAACATCTAAGATGCATACAAGCATGTACTTTTCAAGCTTAGACACACTTCTATTTAATGTTTTTGACCAAGATTTGGTCAGCTTAGCTACACAATTTTTTTTTAAATATTTTCCCCTGATTTATTCTCAGTAATCGTGACTCAGTGGATTTGCTCTAGCGACCTGCGAGTAGTACTCGGCGCAGGTTCGATTCCTCCTTGGGGTATTTTTCTCTTCTGTGTCAGTAAAGCTTCTCTTGCTGCGTATGTTCATTTAATTGGGATGTTTGTTGCAGTTTGGCCAGATATGTCCCTTGGGCCATAAAATACAACCAACAAATCTGACTTATCCGATTATATCTTAATGGATTCAGACTATTTGATAACCAATTAATTATGTTTATAGGATTGAAAATAAGAAACAAGCTCTTTTCTATGAAGAAATTAATATCAAAGTCTAATTCTATATTTGTATTATAAAGGGCTTAGACAAATCCCCATGTGTCACATAGTGACACATGAAGTTGGAGCTTGGATCAAAAATTAGTAAAAAGATCAAGAGTCCAGCCGCTTTAAGTTCTTTAGCCTTTCATCGGCGTGCACGAATGCATTCGCCTGATAATGCCAAACATTCTAAAAGGTTGTCATATTCCATATTAACCATCCTCTGCACATGACACATTTCAGGCAATTACAGATGCCTACGCGAAGCAAATGCTTGGCTAGGCAATCATGCCTTGCCAACAATCTAAAAGCTGCCTCCGCTATACAACGGGGGCCGGATAATGTACTCCTTCCCACTAAAGTACACTCCTGCATTTTATGTTTCGTATTCTCAACCACTCTGGATTTATACCTGCCTTTTAATTTATTTTTGTGATTATTCTAACTGTAGATCTAAGGGATATATCAAGTTGACGGGACATTAAAGTTGAATTAAAAATTTAATAAAGCATTGCAAAAAGATTTTTAAGATATCAGCAATATTGCTGTTTATATCTTTAAAGAATAAGTTCTTCCCCTTAATTGCGAATGTTTGCAAAACGTAGCATCACTACCCATAAACATTTCTTTCAAAGAAAGTGTGAGAAAAAATTACACATATATAAAATAAAGTAAAGCGCTAAGTTTTTGCCGAGGATCTGTATTTCATCGTACTCTTAAGCAAAAGCAAATACATAGAAAGTGATGAATCCCTGTTCAAAAATAATTTTAGGAAGCACAATTCATATTCACCCAAGAGTTCAGAAGTTCCATGCCCTTCACTTGCACGGTAGACCCTGAACATAATTGAAATAAGCCCTGTTTGTCCAGCAAAATCTCTTGAACTATTCGCCGCTGCAACAATGAAAATCTGTCAAATCTCCTCTGTCGTAGAGCCCTCCGCAATGTTCCTGATTTACAAAAGTAAATGCTGGTTAACTTAATCTGTTTTGTTAAGCCCATAAGTCGAGAAGGCCTAGACAGATCAACAAATA
Source organism: Meta bourneti (assembly GCA_933210815.1). NCBI lineage: Eukaryota > Metazoa > Arthropoda > Arachnida > Araneae > Tetragnathidae > Meta > Meta bourneti. The sequence goes on along the minus strand of OW119923.1, from coordinate 80,096,014 downwards.
GTCGAAAAAATGCTCATTTAGGTAATAGCGATTCGGTTGATGAAGCAATCGAAGAGCCCATGTATGTGCTGGGAGATTGTCTCTAAATGAGAAATGATGGGATAAGCCAAGAAACATGTCATACATATATACTTTTGTCAGGACAATTGATGTAGCAGAAATACTGTCCCATTTATTGAAATTGAGCCCTTGTCTGTCACTATTTAGAAAATATTAAATAGAAAAAAATGCATGCAAATGAATGAAAAGGCCGATGTGTTTTCTATAATCTGGAACGTTGATAAACGTTAGTACGTGACAATTTCAATCACAGTAAAAGAACATTGACTACATGAAACGAAAACACTTTATTTACCAAAGGCTATTAAATGTTTAACTTTCAGTTCACTGGTAATTATGACTTGACTGAAAGATAAATAAATCAAATATCCCTTGAAAATTCTCTATTTACATCATTATCAACTAGGATAGTAAAGTAATATATTTTGCTCAGAAATAAATTTGTTTACTAGACAAAAACTGTCGGACGAAGAAATTTTCCAATTCTTACAATTGATTCTGCAAATAATTATGTCCATATAAAAATATACATAAACATAAGACAATCCCCCATTGTACTTCTTTTTTCGTGTTTAATTTACTAACCGGCTTTTTCAAAACTGTATTTTGCATGAATTGGAATAGACTGAGCTATTATTAAACTAAATAATACAGAAATATTGTCAGACTAAAGAAATGAAATTTTCAATTACACGAAAGAATTTGAGAAAACTCACACATTTGAAATAGGGTCGATCGACTAAACGTGCATTATTGGTACAGATCAAGAGTATGCTGTCTCGGCGTATTTAAATGTAACCTCGAGACACTTTATTATTTTTATGAAACCTGTGATTATATATGAATTGGAAACAATATTTTTAATAATTTTATTTCAATAAAACTGCAAAAAATTTTACAAGAAATTTAATTCTGAATTCTAGCAAATTGCAATTTATAGATCAGATACAAAATTGAAATTTTATCCAAATGACCTTACGGTTTGAAAGATATTTTCTGTCAAGCTAAATATAGGTGCCAGTAGTGTTTCTGCGACGATATGTGCTAAGAGTACGTATTTCGAACTTGAGGTCAGTTGAATTACTTTTAAAATACGATTTCAGCACTTGGCCACTAAAAATTCCGAAGTAAAAATTTAGAATTCATAATGATAGTTGATTGGTCAATAGATTAATGCCAAACGTTGCCAAAACGGCGACAAACTACATTTTAAGGAAACCTCGATGCGTATGCGACAGCATTTGGACAACAGAAGTAAAATAGCAGACCCCATCTGTTTTTACACCGAAAATCTCATAGCAACGAGTCAAATATTGTTTTTCGCCTTTTCAGTTCATTTTACTGAAATCACTACTGAGGTATATCAAATCAGTATTGAAGGTTGGTGCTATGTGTAGATATATGAACATAAGAGAAGCTGGTCAGACCCCTCCAAAAAATTCCATTATCTTTACATTCGCAGTCCATAAAATACTTAAAAGGACACGTGAAAGTATGAGGATATGACAGAAATGCCTCAGAATGTCACAATAAATTCCAGTTTTAGTAAATGTCTTGTTTTAAAAATTAGAACCCAACACTAGCGTAAGTGGAGCGGGTCACCAAACCCCCTCCATTTCGCTAAGCCGCTATTGAGGGCTACGGAAGTTTTAAAAGTTTGAGAAACATTAACATTTACAAACCGGGCAAAGGTGAACAGAACAAAGGCACTGCTGCACTCTAACTCCGATATATCCCAAGCTCAGCACAATCGACTCGGGTTTCCAACGCAGTCTGTCAAAAGCTGCTGACAACTGGGATAGACATTTCAATGTTGAGGCCTTACGTCATAACCACGTATTACAGAATAAATCATGCCCGCCAACAGATAACGACACGCTGGTTTCCACTACGTATTTCGCTGTCTCGTTCATGTAACTTCAGCGTGTTCTGGAATATGTATTTGGGGATAGGATTGATTCCATTCCAATGTTTTTTTTACTTTTCAACCAATCATTTGTATCGAACGTATTTTTGTTTGGGAACTTTCCCGAGTTTCATTAATATGAATAAATTATGTTACAAAGAACTAGGGGACGCGGTAGCCTAGTTGGAAGAGCAACGGATTAGCAACCAGAGGGTTGCGAGTTCGAAACTCGGTCCAAAGACCGTCGAGTACGTGAGGCTGGTGCACGTTAAATCTGTCGTGACCTTAAATGTCCTCCCGTTGGGGTGGGTGTTGTGGAAGTTTGGTGAGTGGGATGCCAGTTCAGGTGTCCTCTTCATCTGACCGTGGTTCAAAATAACGGTGTCCTCGGATCTTTCCCTTCGGAATTAATCCCGGGCCGTCGCCAATAGCCCGTTCCAGTGCGACGTTAATAAACTCCCTACTGTTACGAAGAACGTTTTCTTTCAAGTTCCAGCTTTTGAAATAATGAAGAATCAACTTAGGGGGGTATTTCAATTAACGTCACACTGGAGCAACACAACGGCTATTGGTGACGGTCCGGGATCAATCCCAAAGGGAAAGATCCGAGGACAACACGTAATTTTGAACCACGGTCAGATAACGAGGCAACACCTGAGCTGGCACTCCACTCTCCTAACTTCCACACCACGCCAACGTGAGGACATTTGAAGCCACGACAGATTTAACGTGCACCAGCTCCCTTTGTACACGACGGTGTTTGGCTGGATTCGAACTCGCAACCCTTCGGTTGCAAGTCCGTTACTCTTCCAACCGGGCCACCGCGGCCCCGAATCAACTTCGGAAATGGAGGAAAATGACGAATTCGGGTAAGCTTAGAACTTTCACAAAACTTAAGATTTAAATTTTGAACATCTTTCATCTTTTTATGTTGTAAACTGTCGTGCTTTTTTTCTCATGCAAAATTTTATCTGAACATGAAGAAAATCGGACAAGAGTTTTGAATTTAAAATTTTTTTATTGTCTTTATTAATAGATATTTATAGATTGTTAAAAATTTCCTCGATTGTTCTAAAAGTTGATTCGCAAGCGCATTTCCAATTTTTTCTTTTCCCATTTTTTAATACTTCCAAGTAGTCAGACACGAAAAAACTTCATGTGATTGCACACGTATTTAAAAGCCTTTGTATTTTGAATTTCAAAAACACTTGACCATTTCTAGGAAGGAAATTAATAGTGTTAAAAATTTAAAACACTAATCTTTGTTTCAAGCTTTAAAAGTTTTTATATATTAATTTCACATACAATAGAAACATTCATCTGAGCTTCCTGTGCCATATTCTTCTTCAAACTTCTTATCTTCGTAGCTTTGATTGAGCAAATTTCATCATTTTATAGCACTTTGAAATTTGAGAATGAGTTTGCGAAAAAAAATCTGCTTGTTCTTAAGATTAGTTCAATTTTTTTTCTGCTCCTGTTCCAATAGCTGCCTGATTTTGTTCTCATTTTTTGAGGATACCAATATTAAATAACTAAGAGAAAAACCGAAACCAACATGCAGACCAGTGGTGCTGTTTTAGAATTGAAACAATCTAGAAAAACTCAAATAAATTGAAGGAAAGATTAATGGATGAACAATTATTTCAGTTAATCATAATAAAACAAATTTATCTTTGCGAAGTTTATTTTCTAGTTTAAAAGGACGTGCTCTGAGGAAAGCTCAATGGGAAAAAATACTCCAATCAAACAGAAATTTCATAGAAACATTTAAAGTAATTCATGTTTTTAAATTCACAAAAATTCAAATTTGGGGCAATTTCTGGTAGTCCAAAAGGAATGTGAAAACGAGCACACTAAAAAAAACTAACCAAATGACTTCAGAAGTGAAGTGCAGCTATCTGGTAACAGAATCTCTGAATTAATATTTTAAGTAAAGCACTAATTGAATGATAAAAGTGCCTTTAGCTATTGTAGTAGTCACCGTTTTGTGCAGGCAAAATGTATTTTTCCCCTTCAAATCGAAATAGTGGAAAAGTCCATCCAAAATTCTAATATCTTTAAATGTTCAGAATATCTATTAGACAACACAAAGCCACACATCACATTAAAAAACAGTATTTGACATCAATAGAATACTTCTGACAAAGCCTATATAAAAGTGCTCCCCAAATCAAATAGTATTATTAATACATCAATTAGCCCCTAAATATTTAAAATTCATGTTATAATATTCAAACGTGTATAATGAGTGAGTGTAATGCAAGTACACATAACCCCATTTTAGGTGTAAAAGCTAAACATGTATTTCTTTAAATTTTGTCTAACTTTATAAACTAAAATGTTTCACCCTTTCATGAAGTCATAGCAAAAGGGAATTGAATAACACTTTTTTACCATTGACTAAGGAATATTTTAAAAGTGTTCATTCTTTCTTCTTGAACCACAATACCAATAAATTATTATTTTGAATCTTGTAGAATCATTGAATGAATAGTGATATTACATACTGTGGTGGATCAAACTGTTAGTGCATTGAAAGTGGACTGAACTATATTGACAGCCTAATTACCCCATAAACACTTAACCCCTTCTAGGCACGTCATCAAGTACATCATTGAACTAACAACATTTTTTTTCCTCCTTGTGAAGAGAAGTTCTGCCCCTTCCTTCCAGGCACGCGATTGCGCTGTGGTCCTGTCTTACTTTATGTTTTCTCGTAATTTGTACACGAATGTAAATAAATTGTGTTAATTTTACCCCGAGATGTTTACTTGACTAAACTCCGCTCACCCACCTGTTATAATACTTAATTGTATAAATATGCAAACTTGCAAACTTGAATGCATAATATATCCTAAACTAATAATTTTTTAATATATTTGTTCTTCACTATACTTGTTAATAAAAAGTAGGATTTTAATAAAATATTTTATTTTTAGTACACAAGTAGTCACTTAAAAATAATCACATTCAGTAAGCTCCATAAGCATGGCAATCAATTTTTAGCGGAAGTGGTTGACATTTTTTTTAATGAAATATAAAACTCAATTTAATAAATAAAACTACAGGAAGAGATATGTTGAGGACATATTTTCTCTTGATTAAATGAAACTATTTCATGAAATTAATCAGAAAACTTTAAAACATTTTAAATAGTTAAACATCTATAAGAGCACAAGAGACATCAATTATATTGTTCTCTTAATAACCTCAGATAAAAGTTATTTCTTGAATAATGATTCAGAGTTTAAATCTAAATCTAAATCACAGATCATAATTGCATTGCAGTCAAATACAGAACTACAAATACTATAAAAATATAAATAGTTACATACCTATGAAAATCTTATTACACTCAAACCAAACTTGAAAGAATATTCAAACACATATACAGAGTATTGACACAGTAAACAGAAAGTATATCGAAACTTATAAGACATAAAATCTGAACATCAACAATGTAACTGCTTAACTTTCTCTGAATCACTATTATTCAAATTTGAATCTTCCCAAAATCTGTGTTCTCTTAATGAAAGAGATTATATGATAATTTTTTAATATGATCTAAATTTAAATAAGAAAATCTCAAAGGGTCATGAGTTAAAATAAAACTGAAAGCCTCACAAAAATAAAATATTGCTAAGAAACTTTTTATAAATTAAAATATGTAATCATCTTATTATGAATCGGATATGACAAAGAATTAAACTGTTGAATTCAATATTCATTTAAAAATACCTTGAATACTATACCAATGAACACAAAACAAACCAAACTAAGTTATAAAACTGGATGTGTTTTGTGTTCAAAGTATATGCTTTAAAAACTGTTTGTCCTTCATTTGTGAATAAATTTCAATTTTTAAAATTTAGTAACATGTTATGCAACTAGAAAATGAATATTATTATTTTGAGCAATAAGTTAATAAATTGCATAACTTTTAAAAATGCCTAACCGAACTAACAATAACTGCACTAGAATCTGTAGTTACAAAAGTAAACTGCATGGAATACAGTATGATTCAATTGTTTAGTATAATTATTAAAAATATACAAAGAAAAGTTAGGCATTAAACTGAGCAACTAGTTAGTTTCGTTCATAGGGTATTTTTTAATAAATTGTACTAATACTTCACAACACAATTTGGATTAAAAACCTCTGTTGCAACAGTACAATATACACATTCCTTTCAATGACACTGAAGAAAATTTAATTTTAAAACATTATTTACCCTTATATATCACAGCAGCAAATTATTTGTCTAAAGAAAACCATTAGGGAACAAATTTTGCATTTTCTCTTACTTATCTGTACAATTTAAATAACAAAGCTAAACTATAATATTGATTTACCAATTTTGATAGACTGAAATTAACAAGATAATTTACTCCCTTGTCCCCCTTTCAAATTCAACACTTACATCAAGAAAATATCAATCCTATTAAAATAGTAGTATTTTTAAATTTAATTTAAGAAACAGCTTACTATTCTTACTTTGGTATAAAAATTGATATTGAAATTAGGATGGAATAAAAGAAAGATTGATTGAAAATAGAGATCCTTAAATAGGAAAATTTTTTACAAGCAAAAGTTACCCTTAAGAAAGGCAGCACTCAATTTCATTTTATGAAAGCATAAATGTTAAACAGATATCATAAATTATAGCAATCTCACTATTTTAATAAACCCTGTATTTGAAAATTTGAAGGTTTTATAAAAACGATCCATGAAACTATTGAAAACATAAACATAACAGGAAATATCTAATAATGAAAAGAGAATTTACTTAAAATTTTAAAAGAAATGTTGTAGCATAAATAAGAGATCCATAAATTAATTTTATTTGCTAATATTTCCTACAATTTATGTGATACGAAATGGATGGGGTGTATCCTTTGAAAACATCTATCTTTAAAATAAAAAAAGATACTGAAGTCAGGTTTTCTGTTCATTAAAATTCAATAACTTATACAATTTATATCTCAAAAAATTAAAATATCAAATAACACAAATGATAAATTTCCATCACATATTCAAATGTGATGGAAATTAGATGGGATTAGTTTACAATACATGTTTAAAATTGTAGTCAAAAGTGACTTGTCAGAATTAACTTTCTTTTACATAAATATTTTGCAATTTTAATCCTTTCATTCGATTTCAGAAAGAAAAGCATAACTCTAAAAACTTGCATCAGTGTTGAAACTATCCCCACATAATTTTTGTTTTAAAGTTGAATAAAATTAAATTTGGTAATTTTAAGCTCAGCATGCAAAAGATGAAATTTTAAATGCTAAGAATTATACTTAATTTACCGCTTTTGTTATGACTTAAAATCATTTGTGCATTGAATACATTGATAGTGAAAGCTTTTGAAATACATCGGAAGTTTTCCATTGTTGCAAGTTAAAAATAAATATATGTATACATTAGTAAAAAACAATTTTACATAATTATTATTCACAATTCTAATGCAAAATAGCTAGTAATACATTCTTTATAAAACTAGCTGCACTTCTAAATTACTGTACTTTTAAAAACAGATAATGATGGCACAAATAATGAGTCATGGATGTTTAATAGTGTCACTAAAAATAATTTTTGGAACAAAATATCACCCGAAAATATTTCATGGTAAACTTCATTAGGACTTTCATGTAGCTAGATCTTCATCAATTGTATCTTCTCTGATACGCTTCTTCCTAATATACAAAAATATTTTTAAATTTAATTATTATTTCTACAAAGTTCAACATAATTGCTAAGCTTCACAAATTTAATACTTAAGACATACACAGCTGATATATAAGAGAAATGTTTGTACCATAATCATCCCATTTCCAGGAATCATTTTTCACTTGTTTTTGCAATATGGCAGTCAGAGCACTGCCAATTAAAGTCAATTTAGGAAGGAAGCACAAAAAAAATTGTAGAAACAGTTTAAACTGGCCCAAGAGGAAAAAATGCATTCCACGACACTTAATCTTAAGTCAGGTTACAATGCTAAATGAAGCTTTATCATAAACCTTCATTTCAAAAAATCAACTTGCAATAACAGAACAGCAAGGGTGACTATGATGAGAATCATAAACTAGCAATTAAATCAACTATAGAAGACTGTTAGTGTGTAGTGAGGACACACAGGACTTAACCATAGCTATACAATTGTAGCAAGGCAAGTGATTCGATTACAAGAAATGAAAAACAAGTCTCTTCACAAAAATCACACATTTTCTACTTTTACAAAACAGTTTTTTAAGGCTTTATTGAGATTCCAAACCCATTGAACCTAGCATGTAAAGGAAAATAGGGCAAAATTATGAAACAAAAATTTGTAAGTAAATATATATCATGCCCAAAATCATTTTATTTTATTGCAACATAATTCACTTAGTATTATATTAAGTTTGCCTTTTATTTCCTTTCTCACACTCTCTTTGAACCCTCTCATTTCAACAGTACTGTGACCCAGTGCTCATTGTAAATACTTTCCCAGGCTCTCTTCATTTACATCCTGAGCCTTGTAAACATATTGTGAAGGTAAGTTTTCTCTGGCCATGACCATATTATGGTTGGTTTGGGTTTTATGGCACAAAGGTCCAAAGACCAACAAGCTGTGCCAAACGCAAGATAATGCAAACCAGTAGAAATAAGTAAAAAGTTAAAATAATCTAATCAATAATAAAAAGTATATTTAAAATTATGTATTTATTGTACAGATGATGTAAAGTAGTTTAGATGATATATAAAAGGTACAGGATAAAAGATGTAATGCAAGTAGGTCACCATCGGTAAAAAAATTATGAAGGCTGAAAACACATAACTGGAGAAAATTGTGTTAAGATAGGACATCTTCATCTTAGTCGATTATTAAAATTCAATATGAAATGTAATAAAAAGTTATGAATTATAACAATGATAAAATGCTGTAGTAATGTAAGAAGGCAAAGAGAGATGCATGTAGAGGGTGACCCAACAAGTCTGATAAAATTGGTGAAGTATTAAAAAGATGTCGATAAAAATGTTTAAGACCTGTACAAGAAATTACAATATGATTGATGGAGGTATTCTTGGCATGAAGAAGTTTCACTGACAAATAAAAATCTATGCATCCCATCATTATGTGAGGAGCTCCAAGTCGTGGTCTTGTGGACCCACACACAATTCGGACTGCAAATTAATCTCTTTAATAAAATAATTTTGTTTAAATTTAGTCATTTTTTCTTTAAGCATGATATTGTCTGTATTACACAAGCAGCAAAAAAGTAAAAGATTTTATTTGACTGATTGGTATGCAATAAATATTCTATTACCTATTAGCAATGCGTCTACATCTGGGGCATTTAATATTTTTCATACAACTTTTGTGATAACAAGATCCGCACACTGGAAAAAATAATTTTAGTAAATACACATGTATATTTTTTAAACAGTATAATCTTACATGTGGTAAAAACAAAATAAAAAATAAAACTTACCTCCGCACAAAATAATTCGGTCTAATTGGAAAGGGAAAATAATATCCTTTTCTTTGTTGCAAATTTCACATATGAATCCCTTAGCCTGACAAAGAATGCACTGCTTCACATGTTCAAGGCATGGACTTACTAATGAACGAAGATGTTTTAACAATTCTCCACTTTTTACCTAAAACAGAAATAACTACATTGCAGACTTAGTTTACGAAACAAAGAGAGAGTAATCATTTTATTTCAGATACAAATTATAGAAAATTTTCCTATGAGTAACTGAATTAAAGGTTACTAGAACTCTTGTAAACCTTAAAAATCTATTAGCAATCTCAAATTTACATGCAAATTACAAATCAAAAATACACATGCATGGTAATGCATGTGTATTAGGTAGTGCCAATTCCAAGATAAATTAGTTTAGAAAATTAGAGTGGAAGAATGATCTATTTGATATTATTTTTATTTATCACTGTGCTGGAAGAACCATGCAACTGTAAAATTGGAGTGAATTTTCAAGATATACCTGCATGAGCAGCATTACTTAAAAGTAATATGTCATTCTATTAATAACCTGATTTCATTACCATCAAAGTTTCTCACATGCTGTAATTAATATTAATCATGAACTTTATTCATAATTGTTTTCTGAATAAATTGATGAATTGCAGTTAAGTCATTGTTCTTCCAGAACAACAATATATTTTCACTAGTAAATAACAATACCATACCCTCTTGTACAGCAAACACATAAAAATACACTTACCTGAAGAAGATCACTAAGAGAATACATATGTGGTTCAGAGACAGTGTGATAATTTTGTGTTTTCAGCATTTCTTGAATGCTATGCAAAATAATAATATACAATGTTTTAGGAAATATAAAAGCAGACACATTTAAATAAAGTAAAAAATAAAAAATTAACCAAATGATTATATCTAAAAAGTTATAATATTATGATTGAAAAATTAGCATCTCAATACAACAAGGTTTAAGATACACAAGAAGTTTCTTTATACTTAAAAAAATAATTAAAGAGAAATTCAGTATAAAATTAAAAAGATTTTTAATTATTAATGCAGTGAATGTGTGCCTTTACTCATAAAAATCATGTCTACCTGATAGTAAACTCTGTGTCACTTTCAAACATTGCATAATCTAATTGTAAGTCTTGGATTTTGCAGTATCATAAGAAAGCAATTCTAAAAAATTATTTATCCACATCAATAAAATACCAGGATATCAAGATAATCATGGTATTAGATCACCTCTACCAGTCTAGCATCCAGAAAAAATAATAGAGTAAACAGCATTATATCTGCATTTGGTGCAATTGCTAACATTTTTTTCTAATGCATGGTCAAATGAACAATAGTCACCATGGCACTACAAGAGAGATTTGTGAACCACTTTGCATTACCCTGGTGCATCACGGGGGTTAAGTTTAAGTTACACCTCATATTCTTATCACATTCAAGGCACAATCCAATTACAGAAAGGCCACACATCCATCCCCTTATTTTAACCAGGAACCTTTCGATCCAGACACCAGCACCCTGACCTCTAGACTAATTGGTTGCTGTTATTGCGAACAAAAACTTAACTTCTCAAATGCAGTAGAGTAAACTTTCTATTATTTTCCTGATACTTAAAAAATGGAAAAACTCCTTGGGGAATGCATTTTAGTTTTCAGTAAAAAATGAAACTTACAGTTCAGCTTTTCGACAAGTCCTAATGAAGTTTTTCAAATAAAATAACTGCAGTCGTGAGATGCGACAAAATTCCAGTTGTCGAATCTTCTGGTATAAATTTTTATTTATATCTTCTATATTGAAGAGGGGATCAGAAAACATTTGATCAAGAAGATTCCATGCAAATTTTGAGACATAGTGCTTTGTAAAGTCCCACTTCCACAATATGCGACCAGGAATAAATGCTAAACTGTTACTATGACAACACTGGCAAAAGTATTTTCCAAAATAATTGCAGTAACGAAATCTGTTGATATAATCTAAAAAGAAAAATTTATTTACTTTACAAATGCAAGTACATAAACACATGAATTATTTACATACTGTCTTACTATTTTAGAGGGGAGAAGTAAACATTATCAGACAGATTCTACACTACATAAAATGTCCCCACAAAAAGGTTCATTCCTTTAATTAGCTAATCAGGAGTATATCCAATAGGATGCCTTCACTACAGACCAATATAACTTTTAGGACAGTGACATCATTTTTGCCCTTGTAATTTGGAAAGTGACATTGAATTAAGTAGTAGTGATGGCAATTATGCAGTTTTCTTTACATGATACTTAAGAAATAATTTATAAACATTAACATAATTTTTAACTTAATATAAAATTATCATAACACAATGAATACAAAGTTGTATGCATGCCAGTGTCAAACAATTTGAATTAATTTTAATTTGTTTAGTCTAGAGAAAATCTATTTTGTTTAACATTAGTGACATTTATTGCATTTTGTTCGTGTCTTTTGATCTCAACCAGAAACAAAGAGCCTACAATTGTATAACAGTATAGTTTAACACATATTTTTGAATCAGTTGCAATGCATTTCATTTAGATATCATTTGCTGTGGTTGCCACCTTATAAATTAAGTCCTTGTTTCCCTATATCTTCAATATGTTTGTAACCAAAAGCAAAGAAATGAGAAAGATTTGAGAAAACAAACTTTGCTGCTTTCATGCACGTGCTCGAAATGACTATCTTGTGAAGTGACTATTAAATACAGTTGATGGCCAACACATTTATAACTATACTTTTAAATATGGTACAAGTGAATTAAAACCTCAAAAATATAGAGAACAATACAAAGCTCTTACGTTTTTCTATTTTCATACCACAACCAGCACATCGATACTTCTGCTTCTCCATAATATCTTTCCTCCTTCAAAAATATAATTTTACACAATATGTTTATTTAAAATACAGAAAATTGATAATATATATTGGCAAGAGTTGAAAATTTTCAGTGCTTTGAGAATGGTCAAATTAAAAGATCTAAAGTCTTACTTCATGTAAGGAAGAATACTGAATATGATTTGAGGTCTTGGAGGAGCCCATTCAAAATTTCCTCTTAATCTAGTCTGAAAAGTAAATTAAACCATAAGCACAAAACCAAAATATTGAATATTTAAAAATGTATCACAGTAACGAATATCAAACATAGCACAAAAAGCAGAAACAAAATAAGTACTTTTTGTAAATTGAATTCCTCCTCAATAGTATCAGGGGAAACAGGCCAAGAATTTGGCAGGGGTAGAAGCTGAAAATATAAATAGAAATCAAAATTATAAAATCCTGTTAGTTATATACAGCATTGGGATTTTTGCCAGCAAAAAGGCAGAAAATTATCTTGGAAGTTATTTAAATCAAAAATATAATATAGTTCTAATTATTATAAAGTGTAAAAAAGAATTTGAGTTTCCCCCTTGTGAGTACTCCATCTATCAGTATTATAAATTGATGCAAGACTTGTCAAACACTAGTTTCTATGATTTTACATAGTTTCCATAATTATTCTCTTAGGTAGGTGTAGTTAAATATTTTTAATAAGTAACATTAATTACAACATAATTTATTAGCAACTAAAAATAATGATTTGGACATCAATTTTCTTGTTGTTTCTTAATGGAAATCACACTAGGTTCATCTTAATATGTAAAAGGAAAACTTGCAATGATGTACATGGATCATTTTTTATCCTCGCTCTATCATTGGTAAAAATTACATTAAAAAAATTGTTTACACACAATATAAATTAATATTAAATCATGACATAGTAATAATACCAAAAATTAAACTGTTCAAGTTTGAATTCACAAACTGAGTTCACAATTCTGGTGTACTGGTGGGAGTAATGTCATGAGTAAAATACGAGGAATATATATATTTTACCAAATATTTATTCAAAATAAATTCTGACATATTTTATCAGACAATAATTCATTTGAAAGTACAAATTTGATGTTTTGCAAATGATTTTTATTAATGCTCTATTTTCCTTAGTTTCAGAATTAAATTTATATAATTCTGTTGATATTCCATTGCTGTATGGCAACAAAAGGACTTTTTTTATCCTATGCTGGTTTTTGGCCTATTGGCTTGCAATCAAACGAACAGCCCAATAGAATTCTGAAGTGAAAAAATGTCTTAAAAACACTACCTATAGTATTTGCAATTCTACTGTCAGGAATTTTAAGGCAGTCCTTAAGGTGGTCTCCAGTCATTTTGTCCAGTTTGCAAAACGGACAGATAGCTGATCTCCCTACTCCAATACGATGTAAGTGTTTTTGTAGGTAGTTATAGTCAAGAAGTCGAACTTTCCTACTGCTATGGGCAAGGAACCTGTGATACAAGTTTTATTCCTAAATAAAACATTCCATTTCTTTCCTGTAGACATCTCTTTGTAGATTGAGTGTTCATTAGTCTTATAGATAAAGGAGATAAAAACAATGAATCAATAGATTAAGACGACAGCAATTTTCTATAAATAGCCTTTTCTATAACCATAGTCTAAAGGTCATATGCTGTAGAAAGTAGGTATCTACCTTCCAGAACCAGTTTTTAGTCATGGATAACTTTATGTTGCATTGTCAAGAGTTTGACAGTTTGATGATGTCAGTTAGTTGCCCATGGAATAAACAAGGAAAAACACTTCCCGATTCTGATAAGATATTAACAAAAATATCAAGCACAAGGAAATTTTCTAAACTCATTGACTTATTTGATAAATGTCAAAAAAAATCACTCAAAAGAAAACAAATACAAAAGAAAAAGCATGGGGTAGCAGGCAGAAAGAACTCCACATCCCTTACCCTGAGAGGATTATCATCCAATAAATTTCATATATTGTATTTCTATGCATGAACAAAGCATATAAGGCGTTGCGGATACAAAGGGCAAACTCAACAAATGCTGGTTTCCAGGAAAAGCATTTAATTATTTTTGCACTCAGGCAAACTCAACAAACAAGGATCATTCAAGTCACATAAAAAGAGGTGGAGTGGGGTCGGCGGGGTCCGAGTAGAAGGGAGCTAGGATGTTGAGTTCTAACAAACCAAGATATGGGGGAAATGTCCAATGTTGAGTTCTCCCTTCGTATCCACAACACCTCATATCAAGGGTGTGTTTCAATGGACACTCATTAAGACTATTCCACAAAAGATAACAATAAACACTTGAATAGAAATGTGATTCTAGAGACCACTGTATTCTTATCTCAAGACTTTACAGCTAGTTCTTCAATATTTTAATTATCAATGTTTCTCCTGTTATAACTTCATCTTCAGTTGTATTGTTAAAGATAAACAGAATGTATTTACTATGAAAGATTTTTAAAGCAGTGATATTTCTGAGAAGCATCTAACATTATCTTGTAAAGATGCTTTTGGATGATAATATTTTAATCTAACATATTCCATTAAGTTCATTCAGAACCTGTTGAGGAGCTTCTTGTTCAGTGACCAGCCACTGTAATTCTGAAGCCTTTGGTAGATGCTTTTCAGAAAATTTTCTTATTAGAGACAATGCAACAGATTCTGCCGATAAGTTATTAGATTCAGAATCTTGAAACCTAAAAAATACATACAAAATAAATTTAATCTCAGTGTTATACATATATGTATCATTGGATAATAAAATGACATACACTATAAAAGTTGATTGTAACAGAAAAATAGTTTCTAATGTTTCAGAAACTTAGATCTTTCATGACTAATGGTTTATTACTCTAATGCTCAGTAAAAGGATGCCATCATAGAGTTTACAATATTTTTGTTCAAAGCATTTTGAATACGATCTGAAATCAGATTATTATTAATAAAAGCAACTATGGTAAAATAGAGTTGATGGAAAATTAAACCTTTGCAAATCTACTGTGAAAATAATAAATACTTTAGCTAACAAAAATTTCAGACATTACAAAGCATTAAACAGTTTTCTACAAAGCAAATAAAATGTTAGGTTTTTTAATTGTAATTCAATCTTAAAATTCAAATCTGACTCAAAACTAAACTATAATGACCTTGCATCATTAGTTCATGCATCATTTAATACATGAACATTCATACAATTTTATAGATCTTATTTTTAATATTTTTGTATCTTCATTACTAAAAATTATTAATTATTAGCAGCAGAAACTATTAACACTATGATTTATTGTGCCTGCATAGAAGGGATAATGGACAACCATGTTAAAAAAATGAGAAAGCAAACTGATTTTTTTCTTGCGAATCATGGCTTTTTGGGGGGAAAGAATGAAATCAGTGCTTTCGATTTAAGAATTTCAGAACTTTTAACACTTCTTCAACAAAATCCAATGGCCTAAAGCAACCTGTTTTCCTTACATAGCATCAAACAAAGATGATTAAATTGGCAATGCATTATTAAGGAGTTTGAATAGTGCATTTGAAAAATATGTATTCAACAATACTGAAGGGCTGCTTAATATAATTTCAGGAGTGTTTAAACAGTTTAGAAATGAATCAAACATTAATTTGTGTTAAAAGCATTTAAAACTTTTCCAATTTTAAAAGTCTGCTGAGACAAATCATTATTTACATGCCTAGTTTTGCAAGTACATATCTTGAGTGTAATCACTTTAATATTAAATATGCTTATTTACAAGCATAAAATCATTATATATTAAATTAAATATCTCAAAGAATTAATTTCAATTTGTACAGAATAAAATCACCTTTTTTCACTGTCTTTAAGGTGCAATGAAGCTTTGTGGAGATCAGCATCTAAATACAATAAGAAAAACTGTATGAAGTTACTAGTAAAATGATAGCTCAAAAGCATCAGTATGATTTACTTTTATAAGACCATTGCAGATGTTAGATCATCGTAGTTCAAGATGACAGGCTTCAAATAATGTTAAAACCTTTTATACACTTATACCTGGATAAAATTTTAAATGGCCCATCATAAGATTGTTGGAGATAATAGTACTGAATTCTGAGATGAAAACCTGATTCATCCAGGAAAGATTCTTATATATGAAAATATCTTTTTGTTGTACAATATGAGAACAGATATTTAAATTATTCATTAACAGAAATTTTTTATATACTAGTGAAAAACTCAGTATATACTAATAATTAATACATTTAAAACAACTTTGATTTTATTGCTTAACATTTTTTTCTTTTATTACAATTGTTACAATTAATTTTTGTTCATAAAACATAAATGTGTGCTTAAAATCTTCCCACCATTGGAACTAGTGAACATAGGGAGCCCACATCAAACATTCTTCCTATCTCAAGTATTAACAATTGAGTCTTCAATTACTAACAGAGTGGTTTGTGTATCTTGATTTTTAAGAAAGTACTCAAATATACTAACTTCTTATTTGAAAGACTGCAGTTAACTGCAAGTGATTGTGATATACAATTACATACTCTTAAAATAAATCCTTATCATTAGATATAGCAAATAGAAACAAATGTTATTGATTTGTAATTAATTGCCAAAATTAATAAATGTTTTCTTTGCTTTCCAATCAACTGAGAGATTCAATGTTCCTTTGAAGCATCATAGAAAGATAATACCAGTCAGATCAATCGAAGTTTCTGTTCAAGGATTTGTTTCCACTACTTTAGCAAAGGGCTTTACATGGTTTTGTCAAGATCAAATTTTAAGATGCTAGTGAACGATAAGCCAAAACTTGTAACTATTGATTGCTCAAGATTCTCACTATCTGACATTTACAGCAAACAAACATGACTTTTATACCAAATTCACCAAACAACAGTTTGGATTGAGATAAGATTCAAGTTCCCAAATTGGAGATAACCTTCAGTCTGGCTATGTCTTAAGAGTCCTATAAGAGATCATTGCCCAGTTCTAGATTTATACAGCATAAATACATAGCTATAACACTTTCCTTGTGTTTCTGTGCATGTTGATAACAACACTTTTATCTAACTCCCAATTTCAACTCACTCTATCAATGTTAGATATAATTCAAGTTTCTAATTTTTTACTTTTTATGTATTGCAAATAAATCATTTGAGTCTACTGCTAAGATCTATCTTCATTAAAAACCTCCAAATATGACAGCTTAAAAGCATCAACTCCCTGGACAGATTTATGTATGTGTGTATATATATGTATATATATATATATATATATATATATATATATATATATATATATATAATAAAAACTGTATGAAATGTTAAAAAAAGGAATATATTTACACAATTGCAAGAATCTCAAAATACCTGAATACAAAGATGCCATGGACAGAGATAATCCAGTTTCTTTCATTGAACTTAAATTAGAATCAGTATGAGCTAAAAAAAAGTATTTATAAATATTAGGCACAACTGAAAAAGGAACTTCGAGCTAATTCAAAATCATTTAATATAACTCTTAAAAACCCAAATCATTTCAAATGTAAAACTGTCAGTAGTTATTGCTTATTTGAATGCCTACTTGCTGCTTAAGGACTATGAAAATTATTTTAATTTATAATATTGTTCAGCAGAAATGTCACATTATGAATTTCAAAGAAACATTATTGTAGTCTAATCCAATATATGAGGTGAATTCTTATGGTACACACCAAAATCTAAAAAATTCTAATATGTGGATGAATTTTTAAAAACAGGAATTCAATTCCTGTTTTCAACCCACAAGCTCTAATTTGGGAATTTTTAACTTAAAAAAAAGGATTATTAATTCTTCTTCCCTATAAGAGGAAGCAATTTGAGAAGGTGAATTCTGTCTCACGGCACAATTGTGTAAATACAGAAGTTATTTGTAAAGTTATTATAAGTAAATATAGTTGCGTTCCAAGCCTATATTAGTTCATTTCAAATATAAAGGTTGTTATTATTAAGGTATACTAAACTTTTAATATAGTTGTCAAAAATTTATATTACATAATTTTCTTGCGATATAAGTACATTTTTAGGAAAATTCTTTTATATTACATTCATAATAAATCTATTTTTTTAGGTCACTTAATATTGTAAGAGATTGTTCCTACTTGGATTGAAGAAAAAAGCAGCTTATGGCTACATGCATAAAACACAAAAATGTGCAGTTACTGCAGAGAATATGAAATATAAATAAATTTTATAAATTTGCCTGAGAGCTCCAAATCTTCAACCTCATCTTCACTGCCAATACTGTCAACTGCAACAAATAAATTTTTATCTTTATTAAAAATTGTGCTAAAAAAGATTTTAACTTTTCCCCTCATTCTCTAAGTCAACTTTAACCTCAATTATTAACCTCTGAAGTAAAAAGATAATAATCTACTCTTGAAGCAATGGGACCATTGAACAAACAGATTTTCTATAACTAGATTCACAATTTTAATTATATTTATAATGCATGTAATCATTTCTATTTAAGGAAATAATTTATATGCATAGTACTCCTAAATTTGAATTACAGTTGATTTATTACATTTTACCCCAAATCATTGAAATACACTGCTGGCCACCGTAAATGCAACACCCTGAAGGAAGCATGCAAATAATATGAAATTTACAACATGCATTAGTGGAGGTAAGATATGCAAATGATTAGAATTTCAGCGCAGACGCACATCACGCGCGCCTGTGGCGCCACTTCAAAGCGCTATTTAAGGCTTGGAGATTTCGACGATTTCAAGTACGGCAATTGTGTTTTTCTTGTGGTTTTTTCAAAAAACGATCAATTATGCCTCGTAGAAAACAGCGATCATCTTTTGATCAAGTATCCGAGTTCGACAGAGGAAGGATAGTGGCCTACCGAGATTGTGGTTTATCTTTCAGGGAAATCGGTAGTCGTGTTGGACGAAACCAAACAACTGTAATGCGGATATGTGATCGTTGGATGCAGGAGGGTACGACGGACCGACGTGTTCGGTCGCATCCACCTCAGTGCACCACTTCACGTGATCACAGGCATATTGTGCGTATGGCAGTGACGGATCGCTCAGCCACATCACGAACCATAGCACAGCACATTCAGTCTGTACCGCATCATCCAGTGTCTGCGCGTACCATTCGACGCCGTTTACAGCAGAGTGGTCTGTCCGCAAGACGTCCATTGCTTCGTCTACCCTTGATGCAGAACCACAGACGTTTCCGCCGCCAATGGTGCCATGAAAGAAGGATGTGGATGGCAGAATGGAATGAAATTGTCTTTACTGACGAGTCACGCTTCTGTCTGCAACACCACGATGGTCGGATTCGAGTCTGGGGACACCGTGGAGAGAGGATGCTGAACATCTGCGTTATGCACCGCCACACTGGTCCTGCACCGGGTATTATGGTATGGGGCTGTATTGGATATCACTCTCGCACTCCTCTAGTACGCATTGCCGGTACTTTAAACAGCCAGCGCTACATCTCCGAGGTGTTGGAGCCAGTTGTCCTTCCTTACCTTCAGGGCTTGCCCACAGCCATATTTCAACAGGATAGTGCGCGACCACACATGGCACGCATTGTCCAAGGGTTCTTCGTCAATCACCAGATTGAATTGCTTCCCTGGCCAGCTCGCTCTCCGGATCTTTCGCCGATAGAAAACATGTGGTCCATGGTTGCTCAACGATTGACCCAGAATACATCCCCAGCTTCCACACCAGATCAACTTTGGCTACGTGTGGAAGCTGCTTGGTCTGCTGTACCCCAAGAACACATCCAAAGTCTCTTTGAATCAATGCCGAGGCGTGTGGCAGCGGTGATCTCCAACAATGGCGGCTACTCTGGCTACTGATTTTGGCAGGAACCACACTTCACAGAAGTCTATAAATTTAATCATTTGATACATGGTCAACATGTTATCTACAAAATAAATTTTGTTGTGATATCTCTTGTCTTTCTTGGTGTTGCAATTTGGGTGGCCAGCAGTGTATTATATCTACTTTCACAAATGGATTCATACTTTGACAAAGAAACATCTTAAGAAAAAATATTACCATCAAAATCAGATGAATGAGAAGACATAGGAGGTGATGCACTCTGACTTGTAGCTGTTTTAGAAATAAAATATATTCAGTACAATATCACACATTTTTACAAACTGAAATTAAAACCATAAGCTACATATTAAAAGAGAATTAGTAACAGGAATGTTTCACACTGATACATACTATCTGTCCTTCCATCACTTAGCAGTACCATGTTTTTTATAGATTTCTGAAATACAGTATAGTATACATTATATTATAAGTTTAATATAACGAATATAAACTTAATAAGAATATACCAAAAAAGTAACTTCTAGTGAGATAAATATGTAATTTTTAATATAAAAGCAAACGAACGAGGAATAGAAGTTAAAAATTTAAGAGTAAAATGTAAAGTCAAGAAAATTTCTATTGAGCTGAAACCAAATATCTCAATCACAGGCTCTTCAAGCAAAAGAGGAATTAAAGCCTTTTCAAGGCCTTTCCAAAACCTTTTTCATATTTTTAAGAATAGGTTAATATATTGCATAGATACAGGTTAATCTATTGCATAGATTGCAATAGATTAACCTGTGAGTGCACAGGTGCAGAAACTTTCACAAGTGCTAGGTTTGGGTCACACAGATCCAATTTTAAAAACGTCAATTTTTAGCTAACCTAGAAATATTATGTCTTCAATTTTTGGTAGCACTTGACCTTGGTTTTTAAATGCAGGTGAAATAAAATGTACAGTGCTCTTGTAAAAATTAAGGTTTTGAATTTAAAATGTAGGCTTAAAAATTAAGGCTAAAAAGGTTTTCAGCAATTAATGCTTTTTAAGGGCCTTTAAAATCTACCAAGAAAAATCAAACTTTCTAAAGGTTTTTATGGCCTGTGGGAACCCAGTCAATAACTGGTATTAATATGTCTAAATGGAGTAATCAAGTCAATTATTACAATGGCAAGCTTCAGTAATTTTTCGATTTAAGAACAAAATATGTAATTACTTTGCCTCTATCATAACAGTTGGTAGGCTTGCATTAGTAAAAGCAAATGAGTAAACAAAATACTGTAATAAAATTCAGAAATATGGAAGACAGTAATTTCTTATCAAATAAGTACTAAATACATGTCAGAACAATAATTCCTGATCCAATTAACAGTTATTAAAAAGTTAGAAGCACATTTGCTGTGATTTGTTACTTCTTTTAATCTCTCTTTTCTTCGAATTCTTATCCTTTGTGTCAGTTTCCTAATTTCTTCATCACTTTCTTCCTCTTCTTCAACAATTTTCATCATACGAGTGCACTTCATATGCTCAATAGCAGATATTAGAGCTTCTGATATACAAAAATGAGCATTCTCCTATAATTTGAATACATAATCAATAATTATTTTAAGCACTAGACGGTAAAAAGATGTTGATGTTCAGCAAAAGAATATTCTTGGGGAAATATTTATTCAAAGTGTAGCGTGAGTCAAGATATTGGATATTAATAAATCAAATTAATATTTCAGTTTCAAAAGGGATAAAAAAAAAGCCCTATTTCTCAATATAGACTGGTGTAAAACATTCTGCATAACAAATTAGATATCATTTCCTAAATGCAATATTCAAATCTATACAATTCCACTAATTGTGACATTAAATTTTTAGACATATCACATTGATGTAACTTAGTACCCATATACGTATACTATTTTATGCCAGTCATGTTATTTTACTTAGTCTTTATGTCACTAAAACATCTCACATGTTTCCAAACAGGTGGCAATGTATCCTATGTATGTCTCATTTACCACAATTGCTGTTATGTAAATGGAGAAAATAAAATTATACTTCATCTAAAACTATTTTTAATAAAAAAATTTCTTCAAAACTATCCCTTACAACAGCAATTTTCAACCTATGTGCCACAAGAATGGCACTGCCGTGACTTACGGATGGTGAAATGGGTTGAATTATGCACGATTTATTTCATTTTAACTGCTTAGTTTTGAGTTTAAGCAAATCATTTCAAGTAAAACCTGCATAAATAACTTACAGCATTATTTTTTACTACAAAGTATCAAAAATAAATTGCTTCAAAAGATCTTTCTAAAAGTTGCATTGGAGCAAAGGATAGGTAGTTATGATTCTTTGTAAATCAATCAAAATTACACCTTTTATGTCAGATCAGCAAAATATATATTGGTGGGCTACAGAATTTTAGTAATTAGTTTATGGATGCCATGATATGAAAAAGATTGAAAACAGCTGCATTGCAGTATTTAATGCAGTCCAATATTGAACAATATTTGATGAAGAAATATATATAAGTATAGGTTTGTTTTAAAACATGAAATAGTATAATACATTTTTAAGAAAATTGCATTTAAAATTAAATATATAATATAGACCAAAAAGGAAAACAACACAAATCAAAATATATTTTAGTCAAACAAAGCACAAAAGGAAGATAATTTATCTCTTTTTGTACTTTGTTCATTATCTAAGATTATAAGCCGTAAACTAAACTCAGCTTCAAATAGCTAAAAAATAGATTAACTTACCCTATCTAACTCAGCAGAAATATTAAACTCATTTGATGACAAGAAACTAGTTAGGCTTTGACCTTGCTGGGGGCGTGGAAAAAAGCATTCAGTCTGAACAACCATCTGTTTTCCTTGAAAACATAACACATTAAATATCACTATTCAGAATTTTATACACAAAACTAAACATTTGAGACAAAACTTACTAATGTTTTTAGCAGAAGATACCAAGAAAAATACAATTTAGAGAATTAAAATGTTCTATCGTATATTTATTGCATTTTGTAAAAATAGGAAAGAATTAAGGTAAACTGAGACCCTGATGAAGATGTTCCTTAACCAATTAATTAAAATACATTACATAACATGACATATATGTGTCCTTTACTATGAAGGCAAATTCATGTTGGCCTTAATTCAAATATAGGCTGATCATATTTCTTTGATATAAAAATGGGACATTGGGATGGCAAAAACTGAATGGGATTAAATAACCTTATATGTAAGCATAAAAGTGGCACTTCAATTTATTAGAGCATAGAAGTGACTTTATAATGGTTGTGTTTGTACAGTATTTACAATAACAGTAAAATCAATGAGAAAATATTGAATTTTTGGGCATTGAAATTTACACTTTATTTTTCACTTTTGATCTATGAATGTAATAAAGTATGCAAACTTGTGCTGTTCATGTCAGTAGGGAAAATAAAAACTCCTACTTTTATATTTTATTACATAATATTACTTTAATTTAATTAGTTATTTTACAAAAGTATATTCATTGACCTTATTTTGTTAGGAGATATAAAAATAAGAAACCAACACTTTTTGGGGAAGGGAGTTGGACCTCTAGAGGCTCTGCTGGTTACATCTAAGTCTGATTTAAGCAATAAATTCAATAATACAGTTAAATGGGCCCATGTGAAAAAAAACTTTATAGATACCTTCAAAAATGCTTTTCCGTGGAGGTACATGCTCTGAGAAAGAGTTTGGCAAAGAAAATACTTCAGAACGTTCTATGTACTCAAAGTTGATTGGGTTTGAAGATGCATCCGATCTCGACCTCGCATATTGGGTTCTCCATTTTGAATCTGAATTCAGATCTTCACTTTTAAGATCTTTCTCCATTTCACTAACATCGGCCATTGATATTTGACTAAATGCAGAATCAACACTATTGTTTCGATCACGTAGAGTGGAAGTACTGCTCCTACGTGAAAAAGTACAAATACTTGAAATATTTTCTGTTGAGTCACAATATTTAGACAAACTCGTAGAGTTATTGTCAGTCACATCAACAGTTTCCACATTTGTGTTCAACGTCCTGCTCTGATAAGGCATGGCTGCATCTTCAATAACATAAATATCTGCATTAATAGCAGATAAGCTGTTGCTTCTGTTGAGATCATAAGAATAAGAGGATTTGGAAGAAATTGCAGGAAAACTGAAACTACGTTTCAGTTCATTCTTATTGCTGTTTTCTTGAAAGCATTCTGTCTTCGATGCAGGAAATGGAGGACAGGAACTTTCAGAGGTTTTAGGAGAAAGGACAGGTTGAAATTCTGCAGAACATTTGTTTTTCATATTTAAAATTGAAGATGTTTCCTGTGCATTTTCCAAAACAGCATGCTTTGGAATGATAATTCTATCTTTCAAAAAATGCGAACTTCGTGCTTGACTACTAAGAAGACGCTTTTTCCTGGTACAGTTAGGTGATTTTGCCGATGGAATGCTGCTATTCATGGAAGATAAATTTCCTTTCTTAGTACTTAAAGACATGTTAAATAACAACATTTAATGAAAAGATAAGCTTCATGATCCATTTAGAGAGAAATCTGCAATAATCATAAAAACAAAAGTTATAATTTTATACCTTTAAAATAAACAAATTTTCCCAAAGAAACAAATGTTTATGATTTTTAAGTAAAACAAATATCAATACTCAATCAACAATTTTTAATTAGCAAATAAAGTTCCAACTCATTGTAAAACCAAGTATGAATAATTTTGTTGGAAATCCAATACAGGAAACCATTCTACTAAATATGTGGATTGAAAACGATATTTTATCCAAAATGTAAAATGATCCAATCGATAAGGAAATGGAATAACGTGTGACATCATTTGTTTACAACTGTATCAATACAAAATACCTATTCCCAGAGAAAGATAACTTTAACAATGACTAAAAGCATACAGAAACCCACATGGGAGCATAAAATTTAAGTATCACGAAAAAATTAAACATTAGAAAGGCTTAGGATCTTCAATAACATGTTTTTAAACACCGAATGTATTGAATATTATTCAGTTCTATATTTAAAAATAGATAGAAAACATGATATTTGAATCTTGCACCAGGATATCATTAAATAATCTTAGAAAAATTCAGTTCAAATTTACTTTTCCAATTCATTTATAATATAAATAACTACTTCACTATTTTAGTTTTCCTCAATCATCAAAACGATTAAAAATAGGAATTCCAAAACAACCATAAAAAGGAGAAATTCATGAAAGAAATACAAACTTGAAACAATTCCAGCAAATATAAACTGTTAACAATATTTATTTTGATTCACAATTCGTGTGACAAGCGTTTAATATATTGTTTACTTAGAGAACATATGATTTCTCATTTCACTTTCATTCCACTACCTAGCCGTTCCAAATTCCTCGAAGAAAATAGAGTTTTTCCAAAAAATGTCAACATTTCTTATCATCATCGGTGATGCAATATTTACCAGTCAGTGTTTCTCTCGTTTGCCGCAAGTAACGCTACATAATGGTAGGTACGTGAGTATTTAATTGACGTCACACTGGAGCAATATATCGGGTTATTGCTGTCATGGATTTTTTGACGTGAATACTTCTTTAAAATCGGTCCTGGGTCTAAGGCGCATGTATGGGGGTCATCGGCAGAAACTTACGCGTCACGAAAAGTGTTGAAATCTCAAAGGCCCCATAACTCCAGGAGGAATCAGCCTATGGGGTTAAATGACTTATCATCGTGTAGAGGAAGGTGGGCCGCGGTCGACCAGGTCGGCCACTAATCCACTCCCCCTCTGACCTTTGTACCGCGTGAGGGGGAAATGAGTCACATTTCGGGCATGTCAGATGACGTGGCAACACCCCGAGCTGGCACCTCACTCTCCAAACTTCCACACCACGTCAACGTGAGGACATTTGAGGCCACGACAGATTTAACGTGCACAAGCCTCCTTTGTACACTACTGTGTTTGACTGGATTCGAACTCGCAACCCTCCGGTTGCTAATCCGTTACTCTTCCAACCGGGCCACCGCGTCCCCTAGGACAGTTGGAAGAACAACGGATTAGCAACCGGAGGATTGGGAGTTCGAAACTAGGTCCAGACAAAGATGGTCGTGCACACGGAGGCTGGTGCACGTTAAATCTGACGGGGCCTCAAATATCCTCACCACGTTGCTGTGGTGTGGAAGTTTGGAGAGTGAGGTGCCAGCTCAGGTGTTACCTCGTCATCTGAAAGTGATTTAAAATTATGTGTTGTCCTTGGATCTTCCCTTGGGGATTGATCCCGGACCGTCGCCAATAGCCCGTTGTGTTGCTCTAGTGTGACGTTAATTAACTACTTACCTTCTTTTCATTTAATTAGTACTAGTGGTCGCCCAGTGGTCGAAATTCGACCATAATTCATTTAATTTTTAAGTTTGAACGTTAATAAGGTTCTTTTGTCAAAGAGTATACCTCTATATTCATTGCATATAATTTTTTTGAATTTTGTTTTATTACGTAAGCTGCGAGCATGTACAAATACGTCATAGGAAAAATGCGATATAGCTTGGTTAAACCATATCTAAAAAACAATAACGTGTTGTTTGACATTTTCTTGGGGTTTTTTTATTGCTATACTGGCCACAGATTTCGCCAAGGCTACATAGTTAATTTGCCTATCGTTTTCAAATTATATAAAATTTAAATAAAAAATAAATCCAAAAAATGAAATAAGGAATACGTGCTTCGTATTTATTTATATATTTTTTATTGAAACAAAAAAACCGTTTGGTTAAAAAAATAAATGTTGTCCATTGAAATAGTTCGACAATGAATTTAATGATTCAAAACTTCTGTGTAGACGATGTTTTTTGTAAAAACTCTCATCGTTTCCTTGACCGTTATATTCTGAAATATAAAATCTCAAACCATCGAATGATCGAACTCTACTTGCTGCGACGTACAATTGACCATATGTAAAAACTGGCTGCCTCAATAAAATTCCAATTTTTTCGAATCTTTGTCCTTGAGATTTATTTATTGTCATCGCAAATGCAGGTATAATTAGAAATTGAGTTCTTTGAAAGTTAAATGGTAAAATAGTTGCGGAATATGTTAAATTTATACTTGGAATCAAAATTCTCTTATTGCGTGCGGTTCCAGTTAAAACTTCGCAATCAATAGTATTACGATGCATAAATTTGATGCGCATTCTTGTTCCATTGACTAATGCTTTCTTTATATTTAAGTTTCTGATCAGCAAAACGATGCAATTAACTTTCAATACTAACTTATGTGGTGGCAAATTATGCCAAATCTCATACTCCTCCGTGCGCGCAATGTGCTTAAAAAGGGGAACAAAGTTTTTTCTTCACGTATTAATATATAGATTATACATTAATTTCATCTTTCTGCACTCCTTCTCCATATGAACTATAATTATGACAAATCTCATACTCCTCCGTGCGCGCAATGTGCATAAAAAGGGGTACAAAGTTTTTTCTTCACGTATTAATATATAGATTGCACAAATCATAATAATTGTACTCAAAGCATGTAGTGTACAATATGTTAATTTAAAAAATTAGTACTTCTCAAAATGCGCTGATCTGGTTACTCCAGCAACTCGATGTATTGTTCTCTGTCAGCAAGAAACTTTCGTAATGTGCCTGAGGAAAACTTACTTCCTGTGAAAAACTAATTTGATACATCGCGGTTTTGTTAGAATTTGGTGTATGAAAGAGACATTTTCTGTCAACCTAATAAAAGGTGGCTTCAATATTTCTGAGACGATATAGGTTTCCTGTAGTATTCCGAAAGTGACGCCACTTGCCTTGTTTTTTTAAACGATTTCAGCTCTTCGCAAAAATTTTAAAAAAATGAATTCCGAATTGAAAAATGATAGTTCATTGACCAACGCAAATTAGATTAAACCCCAAACGATCTCCGAAGCGGTGATAAACCACATTTTGAAGAACCTCCGATATGTATTATGAGGGAGAATTTAGATGAATGAGGTAAATTCTTCCCTTGTGATCTCGCGTGAGGACTTTCTTTGAACAGAGGCAAAAGGTCTTCCTCAAAACTCACCACATTCACGTCTCATAGCTTCACCCTACCTTGGATTCAACGACATCAATATGGAACCTGTTGCAACCCCAACCTCTCTAGAAAAATTCGACTTAGTCGAGAAACTTCTTGGGACCTCTCCATCCGAAAGATGAGCACTCATCTCCATGGCCCTTGACAAAACTACATAGCTTATCATCAACTCCGCTCAATCCTCCATCAACGTTTTCCAACATGATGGAACTCCTGAAGTGCAGCATCTCATCCAGAAAGCTACCGCCGGAAAAGACACTCCCCACCCATCGCGACCCTCGCCTCTCCGACTCACCATGAGGTTTAGAGCCTGTGGTGGAAAGCGGGAAACAATTCCACCACCAGCACGAAGGGGACCAAAGAGGAACCCCCTCGCCCAACAGGAAATGCACACGTCCTCATAGTGGGCGCGTGGGCTTTTTATTGTTATTTCAAAAAGTTTACAAAATTTTCGGCTCTAGATATGATGCCATAAATACACAAACATCAAAACAGTTAAAAACACCAAAAACAACCAAAACAGGACATACAGCAGATAAAAAGCAGGCCAGTGATAGCGAATACCAGTAAATATCGGTTTATATTTTCACAGCTAACAGAAAAAAATTCTGTCGGTTTATAAAGTACCTGCAAAATTCAATTTAAATTAATTTTAAAAGTTAATTTAAGTCAGGAAAAAAAACTCAGTTACATAACGGGAGCTGCTGATTTTTGGTTATTGCCTTGTCCCAAATTGTCTGATTCATTGTTCTGACAATTTTAACAAGCGCCCCTCCTCTGACAGCCCACTATCCTCCTAGAATTCTGATGATTCCAGATTTCAAACTCCTAAACGTAATACAGTAGGCGCTCTTTAATCCGGCGCGTTCGGGACCACGGCCGTGCCGGATTATCGAACGTCAATATAGTTTTAACGGAATACCAAAGAAAAATTAATATAGTTCAATGATACTTAAAACAAGTTGTAATAAGCTGCTCTATGGCAAGAAGAAATACAGATATGAGGGTTACTGTTTAAAAAAAATCTCTGATATCACGTTGCATCCGTGATTCGGATCTGTTCTTCAAAAAATCATTACGGATTAAGCACAAATTTATGAGTTCTGCAGAGTCACAGCTTTGTTGGATTCGGCAAATTTTATAAATGTATTTAATGCATCAGAAGCCTGTTTCCACGAGACTTTAGCTTCATCTGCCATGGCTCCTTCTTCTTCACCCAATTCCACCTCCTGAACCTGGGCTTCTTGTGGGTTCACAACACTTTATATAATCTGTTCGTCACTTAGTTCTTCGACCACTGGCCACACTTTTATCGATTTCAATCCAAACTATAACTTCCTCACGGGGTACATCTGTGAAAGAGTTGTTTGGCGCAGCTTCTACAAAATCTAGCACCATATTTTGACCATTACTGGTAACGTTTGGATTTTGATCCGCATCTTCATTAGGCCAAAGTTTGCGCCAGCACCGCCGTAGAGTCACTTCTTTCACCTGAATCCACGCTAAGGCAATTGTGAAAATTGCATCTTTGACTTCAAACTGTTTTTGGAAGTCTTTTACATCAGAGTCCAAAAGGCCTTGCACAAAAGATCTATAAAAACACTTGAAATTTTGAATCACACCTTGATCCATTGGCTGAATCAAGGGAGTGACATTTGGTGGTAGGTAATCTGTAAAAATATTACCGGAAACCAAATCAGCAGCAGGAGATGAGCGGTACAGTTGTCTAACAAAAGCGCTCTGCTATCTTATGACATTCCACGTTTCTTAAAGTTTTCCTTTACTTGTGGTACAAAATGATAGAAAAACCAGTCCTTAAACAAACAAATCTGCTGTCATCCATGCATTGCTCTGAGCATCATAATGCACAGGCAAGTTTAAGACTCCTTTTAAAGTTCTATGTTTTTATATTTACCAATCACGACAGGTATCAGCTGATGGTTGCCAGAAGCATTTGCACAACAAAACAGTCAATCTGTCTTTATTTTTCTTGAATCCCTTAGCACATTTTTCATCCCCACCTGCCAGAGTAGACGTTGGCAAACAACGCAATAAAAGGCCGGTTTCAATGCATTTTAAACCTGACAACGGGTTAATTCCCACCGTACAACTTCGCGCAGCTTGTCCTTCTCTGGACCTTCGGCCTTAAAACCCAACAATCAATAAAACCCACCGTACATTAAGGCTGCTAAAAGTGTTCTTATATTCTTCAGCGGCGTTTTCATCGGTTGATCTGTTCTCTCCAGCCACATCCAACCTCCGGATTCTTTGTCGAATTTTAAATTACTGAAGCCAACCATCGGAAAACACACTTTCTACATTCAGATCACGATGAAACTGTTTTGCTTTTTCGATGATCATAGGCCCAGTCACAGGTTTTCCCTCTGATCTTTTTGGACTAAACCAAGTGTACAAGGCACTATCAAGAATTTCAAGTTTAGGTTTCTTCAATGTGTCTTGATTACTTATTTTTTGCTGTTACACCTTGAGCAGCAAACTTCTTAAGTTCTTTTTGTTTTTTATATCATAAATTGTCGAAGAACCAATACTGAAATCACGCATTATGACGTTTCTGTTTTCGCCTTTTTCGAGACGATTGTATCTCTACTTTTTGCTGTATAGTGAGTCATATGCTTAGGCTTATTATTTGTATTAGCACTTGAAAAACTCGTGCTGGGTTTCGAGAACATTTTACAGTACAGTACACTGTATGTACACAGTTATAATATTGTGCAAACGCGATATGTAACTCGCTAGAAAACAGGGAACACTGTACTGAAATGAAAACTGACAGTCACGATAAACACAGCTAACTAAAAACACTGGCAGCTCAGTGGCGCGACCTTGAGGTCAAGGTCAATAAACGCCCGAATCCACCCGAAAAAATCCGAACGCGAGCGGCTCGATCGGTGCCCGATTACAGAATGTGCCGAACCGAAGAAGGCGGATTAAAGAGCGCCGACTGTACTTGCAAACCAAAAATTATCATAATCTAGGATTTGCCAACACAAAATAAGTTCTTTTCTGAAGACCCCCAACAATCCATCCAACTACATGTTCAAATCTGAAAAATTCCCTTCCATTATGAGAGATCAGAACCCTTTTTGGTCAAGACATCAGCAGCAAACTCTCCGGAGAATACATTAGTATTCTGAAAATTCCCAATCCAGCACCAAAGTTTCTCAATGCGTTCTAGCTAACATTGGAGGATATTTAATAAATCCCTCCTACGAAAGGTCCATTAAAGCAGTAATCAAAGGATTACTTCGCAGTATCCCAGTTGAAGACATTCAGACAGACTTAGTAAAGGGATCAGAAACTTTTGAAACCTCCCACTAAAACAAATCAAAACTAAAACTCCACTACCCATCTTCCTCATTAAATTAAAACGTACTCCCAAATCCGAAGAAATCTTCTAAATCAATGAATGGTCTTTACATTAAAATTACTGTTGAAGCCTTTAAAAGAAAATCTGGACCTATTCAGTGTTTTAAATGCAATAATTTCGGACATGCTGCCTGTCTCAACTGCGTTTTTGAACACAACATTGATATTTTCCTGGTTCAGGAAACTCGCCTCCTTCCTCAACAAAGAGTTCTTATTCCTTATTATCAATTTTACAATACTGCTAGAAACATCTCCAACCAAAATAATCACGGTGGCACTTGTATTTATGTCAAAAACAATATTACTCATCACCAAATTCCCTCGATTAATACAACACAAATTGAAAACACTATTATTAAAATTAAACCCGATAACTCATACCCATCTTTCAATATTGCTTCTATTTATGTTCGTCATAAAGATGACAATGTCCGTGATCTTAGAACCAGTTTCCCACACATGATCTTCAAAATCTTTTCAACACAAAGAAAAAAGTCATCCTTGCTGGTGATTTCAACGCAACTCATTCAGCTTGGAACAATCTCAAATCTAACAGAAAAAGTGTTAAACTTCCTGAATACATTAAAAACGCCAAAATATTAAAATTATTGCCCTAATTCTTCTACTCATCCTTCCCGAAATACGAACTCCCTTGATAATCACATTATTGATTTCGCTCTTTTTAAAAATATTCCCTTTCCGCATAAAATTGAAACTATCACTGATCTCAACTCCGATCACCTTCCTGTTCTTTTACAATTAGATCTCGAACAATATTAACAGAAATTCTCCTGATTGTTATTTTACAAATTGGAATCTCTTTCATGATATTCTTAAAAATAAACCCCTCTCCCTCTTAAAGGTATATTACTAATACCACTGACTCTCACAATAAAATTATTACTCTTACTAATCACATTAATGAAGCTTTCATTGAAGCTTCAAAAATGAAATTTAAATCCACTCCCACTTTTCTTACTAAAGACATCAAAACCCAAATTAAACTTGGAAACTATCTCCGCCGCCTTTGGCCAATTTCGTGAAATGGAGAAAACTTTAGTTTGTCATTTTACCACACAAACTTAAATTTGAAGATCTTAAATTATCTTCTTTCGATTGGCTTCAAATTGATGACTTAGAAACGGAAATGGCTGAATTTCGAAAGTGTTGTATGGACGAATAAATTTGGCAGAACCAAACGAAAACCTGGAAAAAAATTCCAAGATCTGGAAAATTGGTGACGAATATATTTCAACAAGCACTGAGAAATATTATTTTAACTGAATGGAACTCGTTGCCTAATTCGCTAATGTCGATGAAAAAGTTAGCAAGAGCTCTTTTGACAATGTTTGGATCAACCTATATTTGCGAACAGTTGTTTCCGACAATGAATTTTATTAAAAATAAGAATAGAAATCGCCTCGGCATCGACTTGTCCGCTGCGTGCGATTAAAAGTTTCAAATATCGAATCACGTATAAATAAATTATCGTCCGAAAGACAAGTGTCACATTAAATTCGATAATTCTGTACTTATTTTCTTCCTGATATTATGTTTTAAATAAACCATAATAAAAAGTTAAATTTGTTTTTGTTTTACATTTACGTATAATTTTTTGAATATCCTAAGATCTTCCAAAGGCCGAAATTTTTTTTTTAAGTGACACGCGGTGTTAATTTCTACGGTTTCAAGACATTTTTTGACACGCATTAGAAAAAGGTTCGCCATCCCTGCTATAGAGGAAGGGGAATCGCGTTTCTAGCTTTTGCCTTCCATCGGAGCCGAGTCTAAATACTAGCGTGTCTTTTCGGAGATGGCTGTGAACTGGATCGCAGCCATCTCATGCTCGTGGACGATTCTATTTAGGTAGGTAGGTAGAGGTGGGTAGTGTGGTGAAAAATGAATCGATTCTTTTGTTCGATTCTTTCGTATAACTTGTTTCAAGAACTCAGTCCTAGCTATCCACAAGTTGATTGTTTATTTACTTGTCTGGGAGTCTTCTAAATGTCTTTATTCCTCCCTGGGTGTATTTCTCTCCTCTGTGTCAGTAAAGCTTTCAGTGTGTGTGTGTCAATTACTTGTTATTGTATTGTGTCGTTTATTGGATATTGTAATTAGGAAGAATGGAGACAAAAGCCTGATTCTGCAGCTATAAGTCTCAAGGAAATCAACCAACCAAAAAAAAAATAAATGTCTTTAAAATTGAGGAGGAATGGCAAAACGATGACTGGGTGTGCTTTTGTTTTGCATTTTGAATTCTTGTTTAGAATTTGAACTAAAAATGTGAACAGAACTAAAATTTGTCACTGTTTGGATACCGATGTTGGACTTGAACCAAAAAGGTTGTTTTATACACAAACATGAGCAAATTATTTTGAGTGTTTTCTCATTTCCCCTGTCAAGGGTGTGTCCAAATTTACTGGCAACTAAACAAAGTCACTAAATCATATTGGGCAGAAAAAACAAGTAAGCCCTGAGTACAGACAACGTATTCTAGTCTTGTAACTCTTGTTTCGCACAATTGCATATTATACATTTTCGAATCGCATCTATGATATCAAAAATAAACTTTATTCTTAAAGGTTTGTTTTATTATGTAAAGTTTTTCATGTACTTAATGATTCCTGTGAATAAGACCCTGGTAAGAACTTTTAAAGTTGAAAATTACCAAAATTACTGCAGCATTACCTCTAAACTGTCATTTATAGAAGTCAACGTTTCTATTTTTGCTTTGTTATGATATATAATACTTATGAATTTGACCTTTTAATTTTTATCGGTATCATTTTTAATGAAGTATTGATCAGGCCGAATTATTTGGAACATCAGTGGTTTGTTAAGATTTGCATGCATGCAGTCATATACCCCAGGAAAAGTGG
The DNA here is from genome assembly GCA_933210815.1 of Meta bourneti. Taxonomy (NCBI): domain Eukaryota; kingdom Metazoa; phylum Arthropoda; class Arachnida; order Araneae; family Tetragnathidae; genus Meta; species Meta bourneti. The sequence continues at coordinate 80,061,497 of OW119923.1, read as the reverse complement.
TTCCTTCGGAAATCTAAGTATTAGAAATTTAGACAATGGATGAAATTTGCTTAAAAGGGGAGTGTATAAATGTTTTAAATATTACTTTATAAATTTTCGAGCTTGTGTTAATACACCTTAGTTCCTAGCATCTTTTAAGTATACGAAATCAAATAGTCATGATTGTTTATTTACTTGTCTGTTCTAATTAAAATGTCTTCAATAATTTTAAAGCAGATTTCTTGTTCGAAATGTGATTTGTTTTCCATCATGAGGGGAATGGTAAACAGATGACTGGGTGTGTTTTTGTTTAGCATTTTGAATTCATGTTTAGAATTTGAACTAAAAATGTAAATCTTACTGAAATTTTGTCACATTTTTGTTTGGATACCAATGTTGGAATTTAACCAAGAAGATTTTTTTCAGGTTTTGTACACAAGCGTGTGCAAATTATTTTGAGTGTTTACACATTGTCGAGCTTGTGTTATCACCTTAGTTCCAAGAATCTTTAAGGTTTTCAAAAATCAGATAGTCATTATTTAAAACATTCACTTTAATTATATTTTTAATTAAAATTAAGGGATGTATATTCTCTATGTAGGATTGAGACAGACGAAACAGCATAGAACGAAAGCAAACGTTTCATAGTAATATAACTTATGCTTCCTTTTGACAAAAAAATTTAAACTTTTTAAATATAATTATGCTTTGATTGTAATATGTAACATATTCTAAAAAACAAGTATTTTTAAATAAATTCTAATTTTGGTGAATAGTTCAATTTTTTTAATAATTTAATTTAAACCAGCCAGTAATTGACCAGTTAGTGCTCATTTTTCTTAAAAAAATTCCCCAGTACTAAATTGCAATTTCAAAATCTTTTGTTCTGTGTATTTTGTAAAGATGGTGATTAAATGAACTATAGTGCAACTTTTTAATATTTGATAGATTTTTAAAACTTTTACCACAAAGTTCAAAAGGATTCAGATTGGACCAGTAATTGACCACTGTTTCTTAATTTACTTGCTTAGTTTGTATTATTCATGTATTAATGTTTTAAACTAGTGTTTTAAGTTGAAATGTTATATTTTCTTCTCACAGTTATATACCAAAAATGAATGTTATGTGGAATGCAAAATTCCTACATTCTGTGGATTGAATATAGACAGGGACAGATTATTTGGAGAACACAGAAAATTCCAGCTGGTATATTTAAAGGCCAATAGGGTAAAATTAAAAATTAAACTATTTGTTTATAAATATATTACAACTTATTTGTTTCATAAATTTATCTCTGTGTTTGTTTATTTTCTATTTTCATTACATAGAGGTATATAGACACAATGAAAGTTTTTTGACAAAACATAAACAAAATATTTATTACACACAAATAAATAGTATTTACAAATAAATATTTACAAATGCACAAAATTAAAGCTAATTAATTTTAGTATAGACTTAACAAATTTTAATACATGGACTGTGCTTCTGCTGATGTTTGACATGAATTTTTTGAGATTCAAAGAAATTATACTAATTGTGTAATCTAATATATTGCACTGCTGTGGAGGTGAACATTGTTATCCTGCTTGAAAAAAATTAATGAGCATTGACTAAACATGTTTAAAAACAATTGAACAGTTTACTCATATTTTGTTTACAAAGTTAGACAGTTCATAAATCATGAAGGGGCTGTCGTGGCTCAGTGGGTATACTCACTGTACAATCAAGTTGTAGGCGGTGCAGGCGCAATTTCTCTCTTCTGTGTCAGTAAAACTTTTATTTTGTGTATTTATTACTAGATATTGTACATCTTATGTGGTGAAGCATGGCCAAATATGGTCTTAGCGCCGTAAAAACCCAAACAATCATAAATCATAAAAATTATCATATGTATAAAACAAGTAAACGATAAAATTCCTACGTTTCCAGAAAAATGCTGGTGTCCAGAAATTTGTGCTTTGTCATATTGCTGTATATGTGTTAATTTCTCGTGAATGTCTGAAAAGTATGACATTTTTGTAGTATGTTTATTTAACAATGACATAATTAATTTTACATGAAGTATTTTAGATGGATCACATAAAAGTTTATATGGTACTTACGTATTAACCGCATGCCATTGGTGAATATCAGCCAAGTTTTGTTTGCCATTGGCAAATATCAGCCAAGTTTTGTTTCGGGCAGAAAATGTTTAGCAATTGCCCTTAGGATGACATCAAACAAATTATAAACTCTGCGAGATAGGGACTCGAGGTGGTGGCGAGATGTTCATCGATGTTTTTTATTTCGCCATTTTTCACTTCCCAAGATGCGTTCTATATTCTGTGCATGCATGCCAGTTTCAGAATCAATGAAATTGTATTTGTGGTTCACTTAGCAGTGAATATAACCAGATTGTTCCAGTTCCGTCTTATACCCCTTCAAACAGTCAGAAAAATGGTCGATCCATCTTTAATGAGTTTTTTTATTTCGTCCATGTTTCGCGACAAATGCTCCCAAATATGCATTGGGATGGAAATATTCTTCCAGCATTATTTCGTAACGATCAAGCGTTACGTAAAAACTTACTTCGACGTGAAAACAGAAAATAAAACAGCTTTTGTACCTGTACATATGTAAATTAAATTCTTCAGTTATGCCTCAGATAATCTTGTTTTTATTGTCTGACTGTTTAAATATATTTATTCTCATCTACACATTTTACATGTTTTAAATTTACCTTTTATCTTTGTCTTGGACTTCATTTTTAAATGTTCTGCGCTTTTATTGGGCTATATTCTGTCTTGTGTTTGGCGCAGCTTGTCCAATTTTGGACCTTGCGCCATTAAACCCAAATGAACCAACCAACCAGTCACAATAGCTTTGTATTTCGGTAACGAATCTTTCAAAACTTCAACTTCTATAGAATATCACTATATTGTAAAATGATTTAATATTGCTATTTTGGACATCACAATAATGATATATCGGCATCATGCAGCAGAAACACTGACAAAAGTCTAATTTTACAATACAGCCGTTTAAAGACCTGGTTTTTTAGGTCAAAAAATAAAATTATGAACACATATTTTGATGGTGTTTTATTTTTTCAAATATTAAATTATGAAAGTAGTTTTCGTAATCAATTAGAATATCAGTTTTTTAAAAAATGAAAATATTTTAATGAGTTTTAACATGACTGCTAACGAACAGAAGATAATGATTTGTTATTGAAATACTATGATTGAAAAAAAAAGTTTTCCTTTTGATAAATATTTCGTTCTGGCATTTCACCTCTTGGAAATGTTCTCCCAATCGGTCTTTAACTGTTTTGGGGCTTTCAACCCATGGATGCAATTCAATCGGTACAACTTTCTGTTTACATAGTTTAACAAGATCTGCTTTTTTAGCATTGATATGGGTAGGTAGGTCTTTTAATTAACGTCGCAGTGGAGTAACACACTGGCTATTTGCGACGGTCCGGGATCAATCCCAAAGGGAAAGAACCGAGGACACCACGTCATTTTGAACCACGATCACATGACGAGGCAACACCCGAGTTGGCACCTCAATCTCCAAACTTCCACACCACACCAACATGAGGACATTTGAGGCCACGACGGATTTATCGTGCACCACCCCCTTTGTATACGATGGTTGAATTCGAACTCGCAACCCTCCGGTTGCTAATAGGGGCCGCCGTGGCTCAAGTGGGTATGCCCACTGCTCTAGCAACCTTCGAGTTGTATGCGGCGCTGGTTCGATTTCTATCAGGAGCATTCCTCCCTGGGTGTATTTCTCTCTTCTGTGTCAATTAAACTTTCATTGTGTCTATTACTTGTTGTATGTCTGGCGCAGCATGGCCAAATATGACTCCATAAAACCCCAAAACCAACCAACCGGTTGCTAATCCGTTACTCTTCCAACTGGGCTACAGAGGCCCAGCATTGGTATGGGAAAAGCATTTTTATAAGTCTTGCAGAGGGGAATTTCCTGATATTCTTCCACATTATTTTTGCTTACCTTAGCTCATTCCAGCAGTAGATAGTTTGGGAATTGTTTTCCATTAATAGATATGCCCTGTTTGAGTTCCATTTATAAATCCATTTATTAGGGCTCTCTTCAGTGATGCTTTATTACAGTGCAATTATTGCAACAAAACGAGGGGGAAATTAATGCGTTGCGCGAACTTGTCTCGCATATTCGAAACAAGCCCACGTCTTCATTCCGGGACAAAATACTGAATCAGAAACAAGCTCAAGTCCCAAATTAGATGGCGGATCCCGAAAGAAATAGTCAAAATATGTACTCCAAGTACTCAATTTTTAACTTGCACAAATGTAAAAAAAAATTATATATTATTTTGTAAACTTCTTGTAAAGCTTTGTTACAGTCAACCCAATATATAATCGAACATGGGAAACATTTAGATTTCTTACAAATTACATTAAGTTGTGGCAACAATAGATACCAACGTCTATTTTTTCTCTATAACAACATGTCTAACTGATTTGATATTATTTTAGGTAAGAAATGTTTTTGATATTTTACTGCTACATATAGTACATTTTGTTGAGTGAGTTACTGTTATGTTCTTTTTAGATACATGTTAAGATTATGTTTGCTATGTTAACTTTTAAATATTAATATTACTTTTGCTATGTTGTTGTAAAGAAATTTAGTAACGAGTATACGTTTAACCCTGTAGTTTTTAAAAAACTCGATAAGTCTTAACTGCAATTAAGACTTATTGAGTATTTTTTTTTAAACTGAAGGGTTAAACATATACTCGTTTAAAATATTTTTTGATATAATTTTTCCTATGTTAAAAAATTTGCTTGTATTCAGTTTGCTTGTGAAATTTCAATTTACCTGGAGAGCCTTTTTGCTTTTCAAATTTTCTGTTTTCAATTGTGTAATTTCCAGGTTTGATATCCAAATGGTAAATACTATTGAGTTAGTTTTATAAATATTAAACTATTCAATAGAAATTTTACTTTTTGGTGTGTTTTCTACTGGGTCATTCTTAAAGAAATAGTGTTGTAATTATTGTTCGCTTTCATCTGTGAAGACAAATGTGCTTTTGGTAATTATTGTTTGCTTTCATCTGTACAATCAATTAGAAAATAAATTGAGTGTAAAAAAGATTTCATTTGCTTTCATATTAAGACACACTGCTTTTGTGTTGTTCTTTTAACCTATGAACAATTTGCTTGCAATTCGTTCTTTTGTAATTTAATTTCTATGTTAATTTGTTTTAAAAATGAGTATTTCTTTACCCTTCAATTAAACCATTTATACAAACTTGTACTTTAAAAAAGGAATTCTGTGCTTTTAGTAATAGTAAGTTCCAGTAGATGGCACCACATTGCAGGGCTATTTTAAATCGTTTGGAAGCTTCTGAGATTGTTAGTTTTATTTCAAAGAGAAATTTGAACTGAATGATAAATTGATTTTTCCCACTGTCAATATAATTTATTAAATCTTTGATTTATGTGGATTGTTGGAGAAACTATTGTTTTATCCAATTTTAGTAAATATTACACGGTATTTTTTAAATAAGCATTTGCTTATGTATAATTTCCAGCTTTTTTTATGTTAAACCCAATTTTCGTTTACTACAATTTGACAAACACCAACAAATTGAAATATCAGTTGTAAATCTGTGTCGAGAAGACGTTTTATTATTTCAATTTTGTGTTGAGAAGATATTATGCTTCATAATTTCAATTTTGTGTCAAAAAGATGTTTTATAATTTCAATTTTGTGTCGAGAAGATATGTTGTATGGTTTCAATTTTGTGTTGAGAACAATTCTATTAAAGTTTGTATGATTTCAATTCTACTAAAGTTTGTATGATTTCAATTCTATTCTGTGTTGAGAAGATGTGTTTTATGATTAGAAGAAATAAACTTATTAAAACTTGGTGCTTTGTGATTATTTCTCCAAGGTATAAAAGTTTCATATCTGGTTGTGTATCTGTAGGTGTTTCAACAAAAAAACACAACAAATTATCAATTTATTCAATAACATTACTGCTGTTAAATTAACAATATTATCCAAATGGTTTTGACTTCCAACAGATAACTAAAAAGTAAAAATCAAATTGGGTAGTTTCTTTTTATACAAACAAACTAACTCAACCCAATTTACCATTTAGCATAGAAGTCACCACTTTCTTAATCATTAGAATCGCAGTTTAAACAATTCTTACAACCAAATAGCATTCAATTTTTTAAAACGTTCCACAGCATCATAAACAATTCTTAAATCTTGGAATACATAGTATTCAATTTTTTTAAAACGTTCCACAGCATCATAAACAATTCTTAAATCTTGGGAATACATAGAAACACAGCATTTAGTTAGTAGCATAAACAATTCTTAAATTTTGGAATGCTATATATTCCAAATTATAAACATTTCTTCAATCTTTGAATACATAGAAACACATCTTATATCAGCAAATTGAAAAGCACACAAGTCAATTTTAAAACATACCAGATTTGGAAAACATACAAACATATCAGATTCACTTAAACACATACAAGTAAAATTAAAAACTCACAAGTAAATTGACTTTTACATTTAAAAACTCACCAGTAAAAATAGAAAACATACAAAGTCAATTTTTTACACAGGTCCTTTTAAAATACTCACCGGAAAATCGAAAACAGAAATAAATGGGTAAAAGCTCACAAATTAATTTCAAACTATTCAATTTTCCCATTTAAAACAAATACAAGTTCATTTACAGGGATTCTATATAGTGTTAAATTCCATGAATGATTTCATCTAATCGTTAAGAATTCAGATTTAACATGGTGTTTTCATTTCTCCCCAAATATAAACAGAGCGTTCATTGCCACTCAAACTCAAAGATATATATGAAAAGTTTATTCTAATAAGAAAATCACTTGGGAAAAAGTTTGAAATTAAAGTTTGTTCAATTTAAGAAAATAACTTGGGAAAAAGTTGGAAATAAAAGATTATTCCAAATCAGAAAGTAATTCAATCGTTAAAGATATATCCATCGAAAATTCCTTGGGAGAAAGTTTGAGATGCGACCACTTTGGAAAACTTTCTTCCGAGCAATAAATCGGGTGCAAATAATGAATTGATATTTATCAGATAATCAGATTTACGGGAGACACGCATTTCAGGAAGTCGAGACGCTGCTATTTTGTTGCCACCGCAGATTGGATGGCCCTTCTGGTCATTCACATAGGGCCGCGGTGGCCCGGTTGGAAGAGTAACGGACTTGCAACCGAAGGGTTGCGAGTTCGAATCCAGCCAAACACCGTCGTGTACAAAGGGGGCTGGTGCACGTTAAATCTGTCGTGGCCTCAAATGTCCTCACGTTGGCGTGGTGTGGAAGTTTGGAGAGTGGGGTGCCAGCTCAGGTGTTGCCTCGTCATCTGACCGTGGTTCAAAATTACGTGGTGTTGTCCTCGGATCTTTCCCTTTGGGATTGATCCCGGACCGTCACCAATAGCCCATTGTGTTGCTCCAGTGTGACGTTAATTGAAATACCCTACCCTACCCTGGTCATTCACCTTTACTTCTTGAGAGGAGTTGGCAATACCGTTCCGGAAATGCCATTCGTCCCTTCCTGAAATGCCATTGGTCCATCTTCCATACACTACTACTTCCTCACAAAAGCATAGAATTTCATTATTTCTAAGCTTATGTTCAGGTTGGATCTATGAGTGTTGCTTTCTGAAGAGTCGAGACAGTAAGCTTTAGTTATTAAAAAAATACAATTTTGATAAAATCTTCTGGTGTTCCAAGTTTCTATAGTTAGAAAATCGTCTGACGAAGGTGAATTGATTTGGTGAGTTAAAACTTATGTTAAATGTCCTTGTTCAACTGCATTGTCAATGTAGTTGAAATTTGTTTAACTTATTCAATTCGAAGCCTAAGGGTCATAAAATTTTGAATGAGCTTCGTTTCTGGAGGGATACGCGTTTTACTGGGCTTTCTTGCAGTCCTTATTTTTATCCAAAAGTAAGAAACGTAGGTTCATATAAAAATCTGTCGGAACAGCTGCAGTATAGAACCCCCCCCCCCCCCAATCCATTTGGCGACTTTTTTTTTTGTCACATTTTTGTTTAATGTCACATTTCTATGTGTATTGAAATGGTTATGTGAATCATTAAAATTGGCCATGTGAAATAATTTAAGGTATCCGACTGGGTTCGGAGACAAATTTTTAAAAAGCTTTATATGAATCATTATTAATATTGTTTTAGACAGGTATTGATGTAAAAACATGTAATTAACAGAAAATCAAATTATATCAGGACTCGTTTATTTTATAATGAGGATTAATTGGAAAATTTTAGCAAAGATCATGCTTTGGGGAAAACGCTCTAAATATAAAAAAAATCATAAATGTTAGAATTTTCCGTGACAAATGTGTTGTTTGTACTATTACCTATGTAATAGACCGCAGGCTAAGTGATATTTTAAAAAATTTGCAATTGATAGTGAATTTAGTGCATTGCAGTTCGATTTTTTCAAAAAAGCTAGTATTTTATGAGAAAAGTTGCCATAAAATAAAATTGAATAGCTCTATAGTAAAACCTGCGGTCTATTACACTCACAAAGGCTTGAGATACATTTATGCCAAATTTCATTACATAATATTGAATACAATTTGAGAAATCATGTTTTTCGTTGACAATTTATGACGAAAATTTTATTTCTCAGAAAATGCATTTAAAGAATTAATTTATATATTTCACAGACTAATTATCATGTAAACAGTTTAAAATTCGCCAGTTTTATAAGAAACTCCTTCCCTCTCTTCAACTTTAATCCATTTTTTCTTCCTGGATGCTCGTAATTTCCTTCTAGTAGCTTTTGCCGATGGCAAAGAGTGTCGTTTCGAGTCGACAATTCGCTTGCTATCCAAACCATTGTACCCTTGCACTGTATAACACCCAGGACTGATACTCGATTCTTTTAAAATAGCTAAAAAAACCATTAAACCCGTTGTTGTATTGAATTACAGCTATACATGTACCCAAACGAAGAGTCTGGAGTTCAACAAAGACTTCTTTCGGTAATATTTGCCACAAAACTCCATTGAATGACTCATTGGCATTCTGCGTTTTACCGTGCAAGCATTTTTTTAGTAGTGTTTGATCACACAGTTCCATATATATGGGCTTTACAATGTTAATAATGTTCTGGGGTAGTCCAGTGGATTTGTCTTGAAAAGGTTTGTTTGTAAACTTTGAACGTTGGTACTTGCACCAACTGTCAGCTCCACTAGGACACTGTCCGTGTTTTGGTAGAGTTTTGCTTGAACAGCAATGAAAGAAAGCTGCTATTACAGAAGACTGCATTTTGTGCAAGTTACCAACATTGCTACGAATAGCTATTCCATAATAGTTTTGTAACTTGTTTATAAAATTATCAGTCAATTTTCCTTTCCCTCCGAGACCCTTTTTGGAACTTTTTAGTTTTCTTAGACGTGTTCCAACTCGTTTCTGAACGTGACTGATGCACTCCAACTTTTCAACAGTATATCCGTCATAAATGTCTTTCACTGTTTCGTAGCCTTTTGAGTCACCATCACCGTAGTAGCCAGTGTAACGAACGTTCCTGGTACTTCGTGATCTTTCGAAGATGCGGTACACGCCAACTGGTTCCATATTCGAAGCTGATCCTTTGTGATTCGAACAAATGTGCTGAGTTTTGTCAGGTGGTGATGTTGGATGCTTATTTAATTTATTGCAAATTCTGCAATACTGAGACATCATTTCAAAGTCCAAAATTTTTCCGGTATCAATAGATATTACACTAACGCAACCATTCAGTGATGAAAAACCACGACGCTGCCAGGTGCCATGTACAGAAACACCGCAGTCTCTAATTTGATGTTTTGAATGCTGTGCTGATTTAACACCTTCAGCTGCTTCACTCATTGAACGTTCAGCAATAGTAGACTAAGCCTTCAAAATAATTTTTTCTTGGTTTCTGAATGCACACTTGGAAAGAAATGAAGGCAAGTTCAGGATTGAACACAACTTCTTTCCTGCAGAAAACCCTTTGCCAATAAGTCTTAAAGCAAAAACAAAACGGGTATTAACTTCATTTAATTTGTTAAATTTTCTTGAAGTGCAGAAAGCCTTGGTAAAGGTACAGCTTTTGCAACGCAAAGTCAAATTTGATGACAATCCAAATCTGGAATCTTCCTCCAGATATAAATTTCTATTCAAACATAATGGGCAGCATAAAATGGAAAAAACACTCAATATTATCTCCAAATCTATGATTCGATAACCAGACAGTTTATTTACATCATCTTGAACACTATCAGTTTGATCCAAATTCTTGGAAAGTTTTGTCTCACTCACTGTTATGATGTCTTTAGAATTTGCTGAAATTTCGGGTACTGAGGTGTTTTGATTTCCATAAAATTTTCGCTTTCGAGGTCGATGAGTTCTTCCCTTACCCATGTTAAAGAGTAACAGGGTTCTTAAATTTCAATTTATAATATCAAAAACTGTTATTACGCTATAATTTTAGCACTAAAGTTGAAAGCAAATGCAGTAAAACAAACTAGCAGATCGAAATGATGCAAAGCTGTATTGCCACAATTTTCTAACTAAATTGTTGTTAATATTATATACAAAATGTGGCTATTAATCTAGAATACTGAAAAGAATATTTTTTAGCTTTAACTACGTAATTTTTCGACAATTATGAAAGAAAATAACCAATAAACTGTCAACTTCCGGTTTCGGTTTCACCACTTCCGGTATTTTTGACAGCTGTCGCTTGACACGAAAATTACCATAACTTCCGTTCTACCGCACGTAGATTAAAAAAATAGTTTTAGAATCCGCAGAAATATGACTTTAATATAAATAAAAAATGACCTTTTTAGTCGAAAGTGCCCATTTCAACCCAGTCGGATACCAAAGTGGTCATATACCGTAAATTCACAGATTGTGGAACACAGAATTTTAAGGATAGAAAAGGCATTAATTTTCCATAATGATGTTTAATATGTGTTGTAAGCTTGTCACAAAATGAAGGGAATCAAGCTTCAAGGATATAATAACATAGTTTTTAAGCAATTTACATGCCAGATAAAGTTACTGTTTTCACTGTGTAACCTGAACTTGGTTATATTAACAACCCCCTCAACTCCTATGTCTACTGATCTTAGAAATTATGCTCAGAATTCATTGAGAAAATGAAAAGGGTTCAGAAAAATAGGTGAGGTATTAACAGAGGCTCTAGCATCCTAAAGCATTTATTTCAAGAAACATGAGATAGATTTAGTAAAAAGAAATAACTTGAGAACATCAGCTCAGGCTCTTATTGAAAATAAAGTTACGGAACCAAAAGAAAATACTGAAGAAACAGCAAAATTGACGGTAGCAATATTAAGCAAGGTTCTTGGTTAATATGTAGGTTCAAAACATCAGTTCAACAATTCGTTGAGCAAGTAACAGAAGTCGGAAAAGATTAATTCTTTCTTAAAAATCTAGAGTTAATTGATAGTATATTTTCTCGAAAAGGGGAATGGGCATAATAGATATAGGAAGCATTTATTATACATACATTGCCATAAAACCTACATTTGATAATCATGGACAGTTTTGATATGTAACCTATATCTTTCTCAAAATTCATGTTAACATGTTTCCATGAATTTCGAATAATAATTTATGTTTTGTATTTTTGTGTAGAATTTTTGACTGTTTACAGTGAATGAACACTCAAACATAGTTCAAGTACATCTTGAGCTATAGCATTCATAAATACTGCTACATGTTATAAGTTTGGCATTTAGAAGGCCACTAAAATAGTATTATTGTATCATTGAACAAAGAGTTAATTTAATAGTGGCTCATTCAACAAAAATTGTTCTTTTAATACACTTACCAATTATTATGTTATAATAATATATAATAATTTTTTTTCACCATTTAATATGATTTTATAACTTCTATGAATTACCCACTTTCCCCTACCTGCTACCCACTTTACCCCACACCATGGGGTGAAGTGGGTATAAAAACAAGGATATAGAAATAGTCACAACTAAAAATATAGGTTTAAATATGAAAAAATATATGCAGTATGTTCTTAAATAATAAAATGTATATGTAATGCAAAGAAACACCACTTCCATGCTCTTTTAAAGATTCCCCAAATTCTTGAATGAGTTTCAAATTAAAGTAATTCAATTTGTATTATATGTATGAAGTAAATTATGCTTTGTTCAATCTCATTTGAATTAAAAACTTCAGTATAAACTAAGCAGTCGAACTCGGTTGTAGTTCTTTCATATTTAGAAGTTCTGCTATTTCTAGTATTGCTAGATTCATTTAATTGAAACTCATGCTAAGGTGTGAAAGATGAAAATTTCATACTTCTATAGTAGTGATGTAGACTAGTTTGAAAATTGAAAACACAAAGATTTAAAATTATGTATTTGTATAATCATTTGTCATTTTCAAATAAGTTCAGAAATTGTAGAAGTAAAGCTCTGAAATATACTTTCATTTCATATTCATACATTGTACAAGTTTAAAAGTGAAAGTATGTTTCACATTTATAAAGGGCATTGATATAAAATGAGGGGATTTTGTGATTGATTTGCTCTTTACATTTAATTGATCATATTTTAATAAGTACTCAGGATTATTTAATACATAGTTTAGATAAAGAAACTTTTTGTTCTTACAATTTGTTATTCCTTCTTTAAGTTGATGCAGAAAATGTATCCTGATTGTGCACATTTTATGTTTTGTTAATTGTTAAAACTTATTTTGACTGCAAATTTGTAATAAGAGAAAAACTTTGCCTTTATCGATCACTTTATAAAAGCAGTCAATATCATTTTCAAAAATGAAGTCCTGTATTACTCAAGTGCCGAAAGATTTCATAAGGCATTCTAAATTTTTAACAATGTTATTTATTCAAAATTAGTGAACTAGAATATTTTTTGAAAGTTTGTCATTTTTTTAGTTAAGCTACATTTATAACATGATGGTTTTCGAACCATGTGTCAAAAATAAATCGAAATGCCTTGAGGACTCTTGATTTGATTTTCGTAAAATGTGTAGTTGTTTGTGTACCTCAAATACTTGAACTGATTATTTTCTATTTCATTTCAATGTTCCTTAACGACTTCCTCGTCATCCTGGATGTCCTTGGAGCTTGACTTACCTTGAAATGAATTTTCTTTTTAAGAAGCCAGGTCAAGGGGATTGTCCTGATAACGAACTCTATATTTTATTTGAATCCATTACTAAAAAGAGCTCTTTTATGTTCAGAAAACAATAATTACTCAAATTCTTTGACTCTTCTGGAAATTCATAGAAAAAAGTTTTTGTTTTCGCCATGATAACCAGTATTCTTGATTGAACATATTTTCTCAGTGACAAAGAGGGAAAGAAATCTAAATGTAAGCCTCGTGCTTTTCAAAAATCATTCTACAGGGTGGCTATAAAGTCTGGAACCACAGGAAACAGTGATGTTCTCAGGCGATGCAAATTTTTACGTTTCTGGGGAGGTGAGCAAACAAAATTTCAGGTACTGGTCACAAATGAACCCCAACAGAAAATGCAAGGCTCTCCAAAAGTGATGATATGGTGTGGTTTATGGGACGATAAGATTGTTGGTCCATTCTTTGAATCAATAGTCACTGGAGAAAATTACCTCAGTATGTTGGGAAATGAAATTGTACCAGAACTTCATAGTATCGGTGGCTATCCAGAGTGGTTTATGCTAGATGGGGCTCCACCTCATTATGCAGGTTTCGTATGGCAATGGATAAATGACATGTTTCCTGGACACTGGATTGGGAAAGGGTCCTGTGGAATGGGCAGCAAGGTTATGCAGAAAGGAGGTGTATGCAGTAAGAATTCGTGATCTGGAACATTTCCGGGAAAAATTAACCACTGCAATTGCTCTGGAACCACGTATGTTAAAGACAATTTAAAAAGTCTTGTAAAATATCTCCAGAAGTGTGTTGAGAATGGTGGCGGACATGTGGAGCACATTCTTTAGTAGGAAGATGTGCTATGTATCATTTCTCCTATGGTTCCAGACTTAATAGCCACCCTGTACCTTTGAATGATTTTTTTTTAATATTTTCATAGGGCACAAATAATACAAAATGTCTAATTCTAAAACGATGTAGCCACAAAAAAATGGGAAACACTGATAAAACCTCTTGTTAAAAGAAATATGATTTGGGATAGTAAAACATTTTTGTTTTAATCAAATGGAATGATTTTGAAATAAGACTACTTGTGTTGTCAAAGAATGTCAGACAATAAGTGATGTGGTTTGACTTCAGGGTTAGAAATTTAGGAGAAAGTTCTTTTAGACTTTATGCATTAACTAGTTTCAATTGTAAATTGCTAAATTTTATACCAGTCTTGATTTTGTCTAATACTCTTTTGTCTTGTGCAGCTTGGCTAAATATCTCCCTTGTGCCACAAAACCCAACTAATCTAAATGTTGCTTTGATGACCGAGATTTTGGATCCAGTCATCCCTTTTTAACACCTGCTTTTTCTGAATTTTTTTATACCAATTCTTACCAATCAACCATTTATTCCCCATTTTAGTAATCTACTCTTTTTTTAAGTATGCACATCAAAGTCTGAAGTCCAGGCCTTGATCATTGCCCTGTATATTTATACACATCCGCAGAAACAAAGTAAATTTAAAATTACAGAATATTTTGGTAACAGGAAATTTGTTTAGGTACCATTGGCGTTTAACTTTCTAATCCTAGTCATATTTCCAAACCTAGGGTTAGAAATTAGATTTTACGTAGCATTGAAAATTACATCTGGTCTCTTAATTATATTGTAGATAGCACATTTAATGTACAGGTGGCCCTCGACTTTCGCACATTCTACTTTCACACAATTTGCTATTTCGCACATTTTTAAAAATTCAATTTTTTAAAGATTTTTGTCAATAATTCAAAAATTGTTCGCTTCCATGCAGTCGCTCTCACGGAGGGCGGTAGCTCGCACTCACTCACACATTGCCGCCTAGAGTAGCAGACTTCTCGGAATCGTTGTGACGTCGCTAGGGTTCAGAGCCGCGGTGGTGGGGCTGAATGTCAAATACATACAATGTATTAAACAGGTTTAGTCATGCGTTAGGGCGCGTGTCGATGCGTTGTGTGTTTTGCCAATTTATTTGTTTATGTTTAAACCTGAAAGCACTCAAACATGCATCGTTAATTATGTATATTGATAAATACTTAATTATGTATATTGATAAATAAATATTTTAAAATACAATTTTTGATGTTTTTTACATCCCTCTACTTTTGAACATTCAACATTCGCACACATTTTCAGGAACCAATTATGTGCGAAAGTCGAGGGCTGTCTGTATGTTGTAGTTCCTCCACTACGTACTCTTGAAATAAGTTAAATTGTGGTGTTTTACAATGTGGATGAATTACAGGGCTTGTGCTTGGGGTTTTCAAATTGAGGTTATATTAGGATACATTTTAAAATTAAACTCGATCTCAACGTAATGTAGAAAAGTTCAGAGAACTTGTATGTACGTAGTATTGTTACCTTGACAGTGGGAAATTGCCATTAAATTGTGATTGTAGAAAAGTGCAGATGTTAAAAATGAAATACTTAGTAATATTCTTTTGAAGTGCTTTATTTTTTATTTTGGTGCTCTGTAATTGTGTTTGTTGGAATTAATTTTGTTAACGAATTTATTAAATATGCATGTTGCAATGTTTAATACCAATAGCACCAGATACTGGTGTTGTGCTCTTGTAGTTTCTTATTTATATTGGTTTAAATTAATATTTTATTTTCTGCTGTATGAAATTTGAATGAATCTTTTATTTTAAAATGATTTCTTAATTTTAGTTGTCGATCTTGATAAGTGATATTTATTCTGGCATTATTTCAAAATTTGATAGTAAAATGGACTAAACAATGCATTGTGCTAAAATTAAGTTATGTACATCTTATATTGTCATAATTATCACATTTACATTAAGGATGGTGAGTTTGTTAATTTATGATATATGTCTGACATAAAATAGATATTTAAATTCTAATTAATTGTTTAAAATTTGTTTAATTTTTCTTAAATGTGGCTACATATTTAATATTTGCTTGCTTATGTTTTTAAGTTTATTACTTTTGTATTGAACTGGAACACTTTTAATCATTTTACTGTGATTTAAAACATTCTTCAATTATTTCAGACTTCTTTACATTGAACATTTAGAAGACTCTTAACAATGGCTGCTCAGAAGAGTATTGAGGATTGTTATTACTATTACTATTCTTCATGCATAAGAGTAAGTATTTTATCATCAGAAATGAAATTTGTTTTTATAGTATTTGTATGAGGTTGTTACATTTGCACTCTTTACTAACAACTCATTGTCCAGAAGGTTATTCTATCAATTTTATGTACAAGTGTTGCTCTTAAATAAATTGGATAAGGTATTTCTTATGTATAGCTATTATTCCTTTTAAATTTAAAATCTTATTTTTTCATTTAATAAATGCTAAATTCTCTTATTTTATTTACTCTGGAAAAATGTGATATATGATGTAAAAATGTAAATTTAATTCTGAATGTATGTAGAATGACTAGAACACTTTAGGATCAGCTCCCATGTAGAATACGTAAGGCCCTGTTCAAATGAGGCATTTTACAACGTGCGTTTGATGTCAACACAAAACACAGGTAGCCAAAGTAAATAGAGTTCCAGATTCTAGAAATATAGTTTTTTGGAAGATGTATTTCTATTTTACACTGTGAATTTTGAAATTTTTAGGAAATTGTTTGGTCATTTTCCTGTTTTTAGCATAAGGCTTTAGTTTTGTTTTAAAACTTTATAAAAATATTCCAATTAATCAAATTTTTTCGTCATTTTCAATAATTTTAGGCACTTGGTCAATTTTATACTTTCTAAATTAACAAAATCTGCACCCCAGTGAACACACAAAAAATAATTTTAGGAATCTGTTGAAAATAAAAGATTTACATCCTACTTTTAATGGCTGTAAAATTAAAGCAGTTGATTAAGGGCAACAAAAATATCTTATTAATGTCTGACATTCCCTTTAAAAACAAGTCTACTTCTGTTTACGCTTTGTATAAAAGGAATATCTGCAAAAGGATTAGTTGCGACTATTGACAAAAAAAAATAATTTTTTAAAAGAAAATCACGATTTTGGTATCGATCTGACGTAAAATTTTACTCAGATTTGAAATTTTGACTCCATCATTAACCATTCAAAAAAGATAGAAACTTATATTAGGGGATACACAATTTAATGCACAAGGGGAAACTGACCTCGAAAAATGCCCAAGCAGTGTACACGTGGTAAGGCTCGAAAATCTCATCGAAGTATCAAAGTCGCATTAGAAAACTCCATGTGAACAGGACCTAACTCTTATTTGCAGTAAAAGGATGGATGCCACATTATTAACAATTGAAGATTTTTTATTTATAAAGGAAAGGGGGGAATATTTACAGGTTAAACATCATTTTTCAAGCATTACATCCTGTAATCATCAATGCTTGATCTCTAAATCATATCCCACATATATTGAATAAGGTGAAAAGAGAAATTTTAAGATTTCAAGCATAGCATACCTACCATAAATACAATTAAAAATTCACTTCCAATTTTTGTGCTTTCTATTTGATTTTTCGTATAAAAATTAAGCTATTTTATTCTTAAAAGACTTGTATTAAAACTTGTATTTACTTTGAAATGTTTCAGGGTGACACGTGCCCATTCAGGCATTGCAAGTTTGCTTTAGGCATAGAAACTGTCTGCCCCCTGTGGAAGGAAGGGAGGTGTTTCAATAACAATTGCAAACTCAGACATACTACACATGTAGTGAGTAATTTAATTCTATTCATACTGAATTTAATTCTATTCATATTTTGATTACTTTTTAAATGGTTAAACAGTCATTCTAGGCAGCTTAATTATGGCTACCAGTTATGGTAAAAGAAGCACCCTAATTTAAATTAGGATGCTTTTTTAATATCTAATGATAGGACTTGAAACAACTTTCTTTCAACAATTTAAATAACTTTGTTTTGATTCTTTTCCTTCATATTAATATACCAGGGCCATCGTGGCTCAGTGCTGTGCTAGCAACCTGCAAGTCATAGGTGGCGCAGGTTCGATTCCTCCCCGAGTGTATTTCTCTCCCTGTGTCAGTAAAAACTTTCCTTGTGTGATGTCCATAGTTTGTCTTGTGTCTGGCACAACATGGCCATAAAACCCAACTCAACCAATCATATTAATATAGCATAAGTTCTGATCCTCATTCAACAGACTTGGTTTGAATCCCAGTCAAGTAAAAAGTTGACATTTTGAAGTGCATTACCAGTCTAACTCATAATTCAATTTTAATTTGTTAACACTGTTTAGAAAAGTTAACTTTTAAAATATGTTAATTGTTCTGTGCCATATTTTGTAATGTTTCTGCTCATTTATGGATCATTTAAATATTATTTCAATTAGACAAATGTAATTAATTCAAAATTAACAAGATTTACAACTGAAGCAAGACTGCTATTTTGCTTTTAAAAAATTAACATTTTCTTCATCAAAAATTGTGATGCCGTGGCTCCGTACGTTATCCTGGTAAACTGTAGGCAGTGCAGGTTCGATTCCTGTAGCAGTCTTTGGTGCATTTCTCCCTTTTGTGTCTAAAAACTTTCCTTGTATGTATGCCCATTTACTTGACGAGAAAAAACAATGCTTGGCCAGATCTGTCCCTTGTGCCATAAAAACAATAAACTTCATTGAAAATAAATACTCTGGGTCATTCTATATCAAATTAGCAAGTGTCATTTCTTTTTGGGATTGATCCCGGACTGTCACCAATAGCTCGTGTTGCTCCAGTGTGACGTTAAAATTAAAATACCTACATACCTGATTTCTTTGAAACGTGGCTATTTTTCCCACTTGCGTAATCGGGAAATTTTTAGCTTCTTGCAATAGTTTTTTTTTTTATTTATTTTTAAAGAATTGTGCTATTTTTCATGATTCTAGATTCGCTAGAATACTTGCAATATATAAAAATAATAAAATATAGATAAATGATCTTTCTTATGACTTCAACTTTTAATTACATTTCATTTGATTTTTAATAAACTTAGATGGGATTACTCCATCTTAGATATGTCTTTTTGATGAGTTAGCTTTCAGAATTTTTTCAAATGTTTTTATTTCTCTCTTTTCAACTCATTTCTTTTAAGTCATTTGCATAAAATCATTTTGCTTTTTATATTGGGTGAATGTATTTACTTTTTAATACTTTATTTTTTTTTTATTGCTTTCTAATTCTGTAGCATGTCTTGCATCAGTTTCCTTTTTGTTTTCGAGTCGTCTACTTAAATATTTTATCATCCTTTTAATATTGGTCTAGTTTCCATTCTGATTTTTTAACCTATTTTGATTGAGTTTTATTATGTTGCGTTTGGCACAGAGCTTATTGATCTTTTGGATCTTGCATCATAAAACCTAAATGAACCAACTTTATTACACATTTTATGACCTTTCTAATTTTAAGGTAATTACAATTTTTTCAGATTTCTTTGTATGACTAGGAAATAAAATAGCCAATTTAGAGAAAATTCGTAGGGGTCAAGGTGTAGGCTGCGTAAATTTAATATAGAATGACTGAAATTTATTGTAAAGTATATTTATCTAATATATGTTTACTAATGGTGCTATTTTTTAGATCGATCGATCATTGATTCCTTGCTACTGGGAAAACCAACCCAGTGGATGCAGAAAGCCATTCTGTGTGTTCTTACACAGTAAGCCAAAAAATGGTATGAACTCTGCCACAGAAAATTCTGGATGTGAGTATCTTTTCGATATTTTCTCTTTCAATGTTTTGAGCCTCAGGTTCTTTTGAATGAACATACATTGCCTGTGAAATGCAAAATTATTCAAAATGCCTGCACACTTTTCAGGCTAGGAAAATTAATTTTGGCAATTTATGCTTGCAAATCATCACAAAACTCCAACCTAACAGGAATTTTGTACCATACATAATATAGTTTGTTGAATATTACAATGAGGTCATTGTATTCCTTTTTTAATTTCTGATAATTTTCCTTTTATGTCAATTAATTTGTTTCATTGCTCGTCATTTCTGTTGGTAGAGATATGTTTGGAAATACTCCTTTTTTGCCACTTAAAACACTTGTATAATTGAATGCTCCTTGATTTTCACCACTTCTCCATTCTTCTGAGGGGGTTGCCCTTGCTCATTGGGTTTGCTCACTGCGAGTTTTAGCTTGACATTGTTTGGCACAGATTGGGCATTGTTTGGCACAGATGTGCCATAAAAACCCAACCCAACATTCCTTGTTTAGTACGATATTGTTTTGTGGGAAGGCAGCGACTAGATTTCTTTTGAAGATGACACATGTTTTTCTTGTTTGTACGACATGCTGTCCAATAGAAACTTCCTATACACTGGGGAAGTGTTGCATTAAATTGTTACATATATTTTTTAATGAGAAAATTTGCTATTCTTGTGCATGCTGGCTTAAAAAAATATTAGGAAAATTTCTTTTATTTGTGGACTCCCTCTAAAAGGAGAATTTTAGAAATGAAGTTTCAGGGCAAATTATGTTTTGGTTAAGTGATCCAATGTTAAACTGTTAAGGATTATTGAAATAAACAGTCTGCTTGTAATCTGAAACTTTCAGTGAGAGTTGGGATTTTTTTTTTACCTGCAGCCATCTGCATACCTGCCAACTTTTTACCATAAGTCTTATGGTAAAAAGCATTCCAGACTTTTCTTTAAGGAGAAAATTTTCAAGTGATGCCAATTTTTTTAATTTAACTCTATTGTTATAAAAACTGTCTTTGTCTCTCATCAAGATAAATCTCAAAGATTTAAATGAAAAAGTGCATTAATATTTAAACTGATATGAATGCTTCATTTGATATAATCTTGTATTTCCAGTGATTTTGCCTGTATCCAATGGTCCACATCTTTCCAATTCCCCGAAGTCACCCGAAGAGGCTGATCTTATTCCTTCTCCTAGATTAGATATATTCAGTAAGTTTGTGCCTTATTCGACTTCTGTGCCAGTTACTCCAATCGTTATCAGTTTCGATGAAGGTAAGTTTTGGTTTTTACTGAATCTCTTTTGGTGTCGGTTTTCGTTTCAAAAGTTGAACTTCATGTTACGGACAAGAACCCAAACCATGAATAAAATCTAGCAAGTAGCTTGTCAGAATTCCACCAATGTGTGATCAACACAAGTATGGCATTTCCAGATATATAAGACACCATGTTACAAATTGAATAAGAAATTTGTTTTATATTCAAAGGAACTTTAATAATTAAGGTACTTAGATCAATAGAGCCACAGTCGCCTGATTGGAAGAGTAGCTAGTTTGAAACTTGGTCCAACATAAGACTGTTCTGTACTTGAGGGCCATTGCACATTAAATCTGTCGTTGCCTCATGTCCTCACATTGGCATGGTGTGCAAGTTTGAAGATTAGAGTGCCAGTTCAGGTGTTGTCATCATCTGACCATGGTTTTAAAATGACGAGGTGTCCTCTGGCCTTTCTCTTTGGGACTGAACCCTGATAATATCCCATTATGTTGCTCCCATGTGATGTTAATTTAACTACTACAGATCAGTTAACACTGTAGAACAGATATGTACTTGAAGAAAATAAAATATCCTCACTTCAGCTGAATCAGTGATTGCAGAACCCGCATGAGTCCCATTTTTCAAATTTAAAAAACTCTGCACAGAAAACCCATAACTTAGTGACTCATGTGGTTTCTGTAGCCAGTGCATTTTTTCATGACCCTATAATTACTAACTGAAGCCACAGACTAATTTGATTTCTTTACACATTACATGCCGATCCCCAGACAAGCCAGTTAAAGTCAGTTTCCAAAATTTTTGAATTCATGAGGTTTTTCTGCACTCACTTGTTACATGTGAAATGAAATGAAAAAGGTAACCAATTATCTAATTATTCTGAATTCCAGATGAGATGTGGTCTCTGAGTCAAAATAGATGGTGCTCAACTGTATTTTTCTGAACGGAGATGGTTGCTTTTTATATAATAAATCTTGGAATATGTTTATAATTTTTGTTTTGTTTCTAGAATCAGATAATGAATCTGTATCCAGTACACCTATGAAAATGTCCACTGATTCAGTCGGATCAGACCAAGTCGGCTCTGCCAAGAGCAACCTTTTATCTAAACTATCAGGTAAGATTTAAATCTGATTGTAGTATTAGTGTTTTAGGTGAAAAACATTTTCTCTGCTAGAGTAACGTAGATCAAAACTTTTGATTTTTAGTTTTGGGGTTGATCATGAATGCTTCTTCTGTCTCGGGTAAAATTGCCCTCAAAAATAAAGGAAATAAGTTTTCCTCTCTGTATTTTCCAATTGCTTCAAAACTTTTAAAATGCTTCTGGGAAAAAGTACTTTTAACATGCTCCAGGGGTGCAAAATATTTGTTTACTCTTAAGATGAAGATGTTATATAAGAATATGCATTTATAACATTAATAAGTTGCAGCAAGATAGTTAAGTTGTGTAATCTAAGTCTTATTCTCTCTCTCTCTCTCTAAAATTAAATTTTCGAATTTATAAGGATTCATGGATAATTCAAAATTCCTAAGCACTCCTTAATTTTGTGAAGGTCTTTAAAAGTTCTTAATTTTGTTTCAACTGTCATTTATGAATTAAATTTTCATGAATGCTCATAGGAAGAAATAATCACTTGAATCGGCTTCTATTTGTATTGACTTTGATCCAGTATTTTTGAATTGTATATTAAGTGCTCTTCAAATACGCCAGAGAACTCTTTATTGACAGCCTGTAAATTGGCATAAAATTATACAATATTAGAATCTTGAGTTCATGGAAAATATTAGAATAGTCCTTAAAAACAACTTTATTCTTTTGAAATTATGCTTTGTGTATGGTAAAATGTATGTTTAAAAGACAAAGATACTGCTTACTACTCTCCCCTTTAGTCAAGGAAAGAACTTCAATTTCAGTTTGTTTATTAATTGGAAATCTAAATTGTTGCTGTATGAGATATAAAATGTGTTCAATTGTTGGTAACTAAAAGATGTTATACATTTCAACACCATTGTATACAAAAGTTGTATTTTATGCAAATTTATTGAACTGTCACCCAAAGTTAAATTTTTCTGAATTTTTGTATTAAAATTTAAAATATTTTTCTCTGTTTAGAGTGCATACTTCTACTGTTATTATAAATAGAATTCATTTTTATTAATCAATTTTAGAGGCAACTGGAAAAAAGGATTTTGGTGTCAAGACATTAGAACAGATAAAAATGGAAGAGATTCACAAAGAATCGGACCATTTCTATAAATCAGGTTTGTTGAATGACCATATTTTTGGCACCACTTCCTTTGAATCTCATAATGTATCAAATCAAAGATTATTTTATTAGATTTTGAAAACTTTGCTACTGCTTTTATGTGATAGTTTTCATTTTTGACAAATATGAGGTATTAAGTATTTTATTCAACTAGGGGAGTACTTTTCAAATATTATCTGAGAGCTAGTTGTAATACTTCAATTGAATTATTCTTTATGCTTTAAGTTACTTAGGTGGCTTCAACTATATTCAAGATTTTAATATTTTGCTGTCATATTCACATAGCATTTGGTTTTTATGTTTCCACACATTGATAAATCTATTTTACTTTTGAGTACTTGGATTTCAAACCAAATGTTTCAACTTAGGTTAAATTTCAGAGAAATTTTTTTTTCCAAAGAGGGAAGTTATTAGGCAATTCTTTTTTGTCATTGTTTGCATTAAATGTTCTGGAGCACAAAATACCCTCTGGAATTGTATTTCAATTCAGTTTGAAGTATATGATCCAGTTATAGATTTGCTTACATGTTCATAATTTGTTTGCTTATGGTTTCTACCAAAGTTTAATCTATTTTAAATATTTCAATCGATGATTACATCATTTTTGATTGAATAATTAGTTTAGTTCTGATTGGAAAGGATGTTTTAAATTAATTGGCAGTTTTCAGTTTATAAAAATATTTTGAAAAAAATATTGAAATATCTACAGCAATATATTTTGTATTTCAAGTGAAAAGTTTTGCATTAAGTGCATCTGGATACTAGATCTGCATAAAAACCCGATTAAGTATGAAAAGTTGTATTTGGGCATGCAAATAATTGTGCATGTCCTTCAGAGATGACTTGCTTGGCAATGGTATTCCAAAGTTAGGCCTGAAAAGTAGCCGAAATGCCAGTTTGCTCAATGACACTGAAGAACCGATATTGAAATCACGCATTATGACGTTTCTGTTTTCGCCTTTTTCGTGACGATTAAGTATCTCTAGTTTTTGCTGTATAGTGAGAGTCACATGCTTACGCTTATTAGTTCAATTAGCACTTGAAAAACTCGTGCTGGGCTTCAAGAACATTTTACGATACAGTACACTGTTTGTATAGTTGTAATATTGTGCAAACGTGATATGTAACCTGCTAGAAAACAGGAAACACTACTGAAATGAAAACTGACAGTTATGATAAACATTGAGCCAACTAAAAACGCAGGCAGTGCAGTGGCTCGACCTGGCGGTTAAGGTCAACAAATGCCCGAATCCACCACAAAAAATCTGAACGCAAGCTTCTCGATCGGTGCCGGATTACAGAGTGGGCCGAACCCGAGAATGCCGGATTAAAGAGTGCCAACTGTACTTGGCTTTTACAGGATGATCTTGATGTTGAAATAGTTTTTGTTTTGGTAAATGTGCTATCAAATTTAAATCTAAAAAATAAAGAAATTTTGAAACCTATGGTAGTGGATACTCTTGATAAAAATTATTTTTAAACAATCAAAATACTTCTGGTTATGCAAAATTAATATGTTCCTAAGAGTTGAAATTTTTTTATTTGAACCTGTGATGTCAGACTTGTGAACTTTGATATTTTGAATTTGCTTTCGTCAAAAACAAGTCAAACTAAAATTTATTTTAGCAAATTCTCTATTGTAATAAATTTTAGTAAAACTGTTCTGTTTAATTCAACATTTGGAGGAATTTTGAAGATTTGCTTTATCACTTTCTATGAATCATTTGAATTTTTAATCATGTCAATTTTTAATTTTAAACGTTTTTACAGACTATGATGCCTCTGCATTGACTGTATTGCAGAAAACACAAAAGATGAGTGAGTGTTATCCTCCAAGTAAGTTAATTTTTGTGTTTAGATGCTTTAAAACGTTCATGGTTCTGTGAACTTTCATTTTGTGATTATTCAACTTCCATGTAACGCCCTAATTGCATTGTTTTGATAATTTAGAATCTGAATTGTTCTGTCTGCACAAGCTGATGCTACCAATGGTAACTCACTGTTTGAAAGTCCAATGTAGCTTAGTAAAATTGTTCCTTTATTAAGATGCTCATGCACATGTTTTACATATTGTAATTCATGTTGAGTATCTGTCCTGCAAGAAAATGTTTGTTTGAAAATAAATTGCTTGGATTTTATCATGGTTCATCTAACAATCAAGGGTTCCCTAACTATAATCTAATTCCCTGTTAATCTAAATTAGCCCCGTACCAGAAAATATATGTTGAAATCCTTGTAAATATTTCTGCACTAATACTGCAAACAATAAGAATAGTTTTTCAAACGGGGTGGTCATTCAATGGAATAAAAAACAATAAGCTAACAACTTAGCTTAAAAATGAGTATCGTGCCAACCACTCGCGAAAAAGCTATTCAAAGATAAAGCATTCAGTACAGTCAATGAAAGCATATGAAATACCTATAAAATTTTCCTGCTAATCTGCCATACTGTGTTGATAGCTGTGATAAGTGGGACCTTTTGATCACCATCCTTTAATAACAAATCATTATAAATTGGCATTATACAATTTGCATCTTTGTGAAGTGGTACACATTTTGAATTCTACATATGCACAGTGAATCTGTTAATGGCTTATAACTGGTCAGATTTTGCAAATTTTGACTTGAAATGTGGTACGTGTTTTTAACCTTCCTGGTGGTTTTTTCTTGACGAAAACTGACCAGATCTTGATCAGATATCTCATCATTAGCGAAATTGGTCAGGTCTTGATGAACGAGATACCTTGTTGAAACTACTTGGAGGGTTAAGACCAAAAGAAAAAATACTAAATAGGTTTTTTCGCTGGAGAAAAATGAAAATCCCTTAATTTTAAGTGAATGGTGACATCACTGTTTAAAGTAGACATTTGCGCTCATGTTTTCCTCTTGTGTTTTACCCTGGTCCTGACTGAGCATGTCATTTTTTTAATATATAATTTTTTTTAATATTTTATTTAATATATTTATATGATGTATATTTTTTCTTTCATGTTTTCTGAACCTTTTTAATTTCCATTTGAAGATCTGAGAGGCAGATTGTTAAAGAGGAGTTCTTTCTTGCACCCAAAAGGTATTGTCTTGCTCTAGTGCTCTTCTGGTTTGTGATTTTTATTTGATTTTGCTCAAAATGTGGTTATAAATTATATTTTTTTAACCTTTAGTGGTTTTTGACAAGCGAGTGATCAACTTCAAGAAGCAGAATAAGAAAACTGAAGGTAAAGTTTTTATTTTCTATCAATGATATAAGAAGCTTAATTTAGGAAACTCATCCATCCCTATTTTATGAGTTTTAAGCGCAGAGTAATTATATTTTTACAATTTTGTTTTTAAAATATGCAACATTTGATACTAATATTCCATATGAAATATAAATGAGCAGTATGAGTGAAAGAAATTAAACTTTTAGATAAATGAACTGCATTTTGAGATGAATAATATAATTCATGTTTGCCTGATTTTTTAATCCAATTTTTGTTTTAAATTAGTGAGCTCGGATTCCTTGAATTTCAAGATTAAGACGTTGGACGAGATTCGTAGAGAACGAGAAAGTAAACAAGGTATGCAAGTTGCTATTAGTTTTAGCATTTCTTGTTATTTTAGCTGCAATTTATAAAAGAATATATATAACTGCTTATGGTCATGCAATTCTCTTTGTTTAAACTTATTTTGACTTAGCAACACATCTGTCTTCTGTTGTTAAAGTTCTGTAGTTATTGCAATAACAATTTTACTCTGTTTAGCATTTGGGCAATGAATTTCTGTTCTAAAATATATAATTATATTTGATGTGTAGGAACTAAAGAAGACAGTAGCATTTCCTGCAATAACTCGTCCACTAATTCTGTTCAAGAGAACAGGATATTGAATCAAGGTTTTGGCCAGAAATCAAACAAGAGACTTAAAATAACACGAAAACCCATAGAATTACCAAAACAGTCTGTGTTCAACACAAAAGGTGGAGGAGGTATGAAGTCTTTCTAGTTAAAAAATGTTTATAATAGTTTTACCTAATGGGTCATTCCATGTGAAAACGACCATTTTGATAAAATGTTGTTGCACCATAGTCACAGATCTTTTCCATATTTTTACCCTGTGAAACCCATAGATCTCAATTATTTAAACATTTTGTCCAATATTAGCTGAATACGGGAATTTAAAAATGGTTAAATTTTACAAAATGACCGCCATCTTTGGATTTCCCACACTATTTATAAATGACCCTAACTTGAGAAATAGTTCAAATTTAATAATTTTGGTACCAAATGGGTCGCCATTTATTTCAGGAGTGTTATATAAGCCACAAAAACAATGGCAATTTTACATTTTAGTGAATTTTTTTACAAGTAAAGGAAAATCAATTTTAAAAACAATCAACTTTAAAGGGCTATAGGAAAAAAATGAACCCTCTTATTTTTTTCTGAAACTTTGTGGAAGTATTAACATATGTACTTGAATCTGACAAAATTTCAGAGGTAAAATTCCTTGTTTCTGAATAATAGCTATTCTAATGATGGCATATGTATTTCAAAACCATGGTCATTTTACAGTGCAAAAATGACCATAGCTTAAAAAATATGGTCAAATTTCTGTTTTTATGAAGTGCTAATTCAAAAAGCAGGCTCACATTAAATGAAAAAATATCAATAGAACATCAAATTACAGTCCTATATATTTTTTAATTTATTTTATCACATGGTGTCTGGAAAAGTATATTAAGTACCATTGAAGAAAATTTGTTTTTTATTTGTTTAAATTAATTTTTAAAAATACTAAGTTTTATATGCTTTATAATTACAGTATTTCTGTTTAAAAATGTACATTTATGGTTAGGTACCACTTAGTAAATTTATCATATTATCAATATTGCATTTTATCATTGCTTAATAAACTCATTGCTTTACGTATATATCCACTTTTTTCGCAAAATCTCAATGCTATTAAGAAAAAGGATGAATTGAGTCGATACTGCTAGCATAGTAGCAGATTTTTCTGGAAATTATACCTGCATTATACAAAATGCTATTCAAATATTCATTCCAATAACAAGCAGGCTTAAGGATCTTTTCCTTAAGCTTTCTTTGTTATTTGAATGTGCTACTGAGATATTTTTTCATGTGAAATCTGTTTCTATGTATGTTATAAGTGACAATTCAGTGCATGACACTTCAACGTTTGGATTTTTCAAAAAAAAAAATTGTCAAACATTTAATCACACAAGTTCCACAGATTATTATACAAAGTGTTTCAGTGATGGGAACTCAGAACAATACAAAAATAAATTTTAAAACTATAATTTTTACCATAAAAAATCATGGTGTAAAAGTTGAGTAATTATAAATAATGAATAAATTTTAAAACTATTATTTTTACTATAAAAATCATGGTGTAAAAGTTGAGTGGTACTTTTTTGCCTCTTGTCATGGAGAATAGGAGTTTGACAATATTGGTGGAACCATAAAGTGTATTGGCCACTTTAAGAAACCTGAAGCATCTGTGCAATGATGTAATATTAAATGCCTTTGGACAATTTAACTCGAGTTCATTAAAGAAATAGATACTTTTTCGTAGCGAAATTGTAATTTATAATAATCAATTAACAGCTAGATACACAATGAAAAATGCAATAATAGGAACACGAACTAATTACTGTTTTACACCAATAAAAACAGTCAGATATAGGTTTCCAGTTTCAGGTTCCTCAACAACATTTGTTGCTACCATGGGATTGGAGAAAACCATCAAATTACCAACATTCTGAAATGAACAATAGCTTGCATGTTTGTATGGAATGAATTGGCGGTAAGGAAAGATTTGGGATCATTGTGAGGAATATGATTACAAAATTATGTTCATGCTTCATCACATGGACCAAGTGTATCCTATATATGCCTTTAGACGCATGTTGGATTGGATGTTAGGGTTTTATGGCGCACCCTTTATGAGCATGTTGGATACCTTGTGAATACATGATGAAAATCTTATATTTTCTCGTAACTACAACTCGATGAATATACGTTGCTCCTGGTGAAAATCAATTGAACTATTGTTCAAAACTACAAGATATTGAATCATACTCTAATGCTTTTAACTTTACCATTAATACTAGTGTGGTGGACTTTTTTATTTGTGCTTAATATTTGTCTTAAAAATTTCTCTATAATGTTATCAATGTATTCACATATTTCTTTGATCTTTAAAGACTTATGTTTGAAAAATCTCCAGTGCCCAGAAATTTTAATTTATCCATGTGTACTTACATTTTCTACAAAGTTTCTAAAGAAATATTAGATCAGCTTAAAATATTTCGGTTATGTCAACAGTAATATATTTTGTATTATGAGCATATATTTATTTATGTATAATAATGGGTATTACTATTATATATTTGGGGCTATTATAAGTATTTTTGTATTTATTATTAAGAAACTGAGAAGTATACAAAAATTTCCCTGTGTAATTTTGCTACAATGTACCCTAAGCATAATGTAAAAATATATTTAACAAAAATATTGTACTTAAATATTATAAACCACATAACATTTTGTAAAGTAATTTTTTAAACAATTTAAATGAATAAAAACAATTTTTCGTAAATGGTACTCAATATACTTTTCCAGACACCACGTGATAATAAATTTAAAGTAAATATAGGACTGTAATTAGATGTTCTATTGGTATTTTTACATTTGATGTGAGCCTGCTTTGAATTACTTCATAAAAACTGAAATTTGACCATATTTTTAGCCACTTAAAGCACGAGTTTTTTTCGGAAAAACTGGTAAAAATGATCGAGGTTTTTTTTGACAGAAAATGAATATATAGGTATAGTGTAAGTTATTTTTTGCAATTTCAGTTGTGGGGGGTGACTAGGGGGTGGGGTAAAAGTTATAAAAAAATTATTATACAAAATGTAAACGATTTGATTACATGTTTATTTTGAATTTCAAAATATTAATAATATATGATTAATAATAATACAAAAATAGGTAATTGAAAAATTTCAACTTTTGACCAATTTCAACTTTCTGATAAATTGGCATATTCAAAATCATCAGAGTCACTCCATTATCAGATAACTTTTTCTAAACAAGTTACAAAAACACTTAGTAAAAATTAATTTATGGTTAACTGTTTACTTTTATGATATTTAACATAATAAAAATGGATATGTTACCTTTTCCACACCAAACAACTGCTTTATAACAAAGAATTCCTAACAAACTTATAGCTAATCATCAAAATGCACCATGTGTTTACACAAGAAAAATGCTGCATAGCGGTGCCATCTAAGGTAAAAAAGTTTAATTATAATCTAGCCTATCTATTTTTACTAGAACGGATCTCAGACTGGCATTAGGAATAAAATACGCAAGATACAAGAGCGCCCGTGTGAGACACGGGCTCGTGCAAATTTGCCTGTAACTTTCGCCCGCGTCAGACACGGGTAAATGTGTTAAGTGGTTAAGCTATGGTCATTTTTGCCTGTTAGATGACCACCGTTTTGAAATACATATGCTATTATTAGAATTGCTTTTATTCAGAAACGAAGTATTTTACCTCTGAATTTTTGTCAGATTTAAGTACATGTTAATCTTCTACAAAGTTTCAGAAAAAAATTAGAGGATTCTCACACATTTTCTATAGCTCTTTAAAGTCGACTGTTTTTAAAATTGATTTTTCCCTTTATGTATAAAAGAATCCACTAAAATGTAAAATTGCAGTTGTTTTTATAGCTTATACACTCCTGAAACAAATGGCTACCCATTTGGTACCAAAATTGCTAAATTTGAACTTAGTTTTCAAGTTGTG
The DNA here is from genome assembly GCA_933210815.1 of Meta bourneti. NCBI lineage: Eukaryota > Metazoa > Arthropoda > Arachnida > Araneae > Tetragnathidae > Meta > Meta bourneti. Next base: position 80,030,308 of record OW119923.1, on the reverse strand, counting down.
GTCATTTATAGACAGTGGCAAATCCAAAATGGCCACTGTTTTGTACAATTGACCCATTTTTAAATTCCTGCATCTCAGCTAATATTGGACAAAATATTCAAATAATTGAGATCTATGGGTTTCACTGCAATGCCTATCTATGGCAAAAATTTGAAAAGAATCCGTGACTATGGTGCAGCACCCACCGTGTCCTCGTGGATTGGCTGGCAATAAGCATTGCCCGACTCCATGAATAGATTACTTTTTGGTTTCACGAGTTCAAGTATGCTTTTAAATTAATTAGTAGCTATTAATTCTCCAATGAAATCAGGTTATTGTAAAATCAGGCCTAACTGGGATCTAATTTATTTGGGTTAGAATTGTTTTAATATTTATCAGTGCATATTTGTAAATTACTTTTCTTATTCTCTAGTTTTTCAAACTTAAAAATAATCATTAGTTTTCTTGGATTGGTATTAATGTTACTGCAAGTGGACATTTAATTATCTACCAATGGCAGAGGTGGCCAAGTGATTAATGCTATGGGTCTCAATACAACATACTCTAGGTTCGAATCCTGTTTCATAGGTATGAGTGTTGCAGTGGTTCTAGGTAGACTTGAAGCCTGTCTTATTTTTTATAGATAAATGATAGTGTTTCATTGAATCCCCAATTATTTTTATATTATAGTAAAATTTGGACCAGCCATATTCATGTACAATTAGGTAATTTAAATCTAAAATATTAAATAAAGTGTTTCTTAATATTAATTTTCTACTTTAGATTCAGCTCTATCCAATTCAAGCATGGAAACAAAAACAAAGTCTCAAATGGTAAGCATACTTATGTATACCTTTACTATGTCACTTTTGTATTCAGGGTCAGAAATTAGGAGCATAAATATTTCCCCTCAGTTACCAAATTGCTCTGCTTGAGTTCAATTTTGAATTTACTTTGTTTTTATGGATGTGTTTAAATGCAGTGTAGTAATTTGAGCCTGGGCATTGAACTTTGATGCACCCATTTAAGAGTAGAATAGATTGTTAGAAGGCAAAATAAATGGTTGATTAGTCTCACCTGTTTGGCTTTTCCAGCTACTATATAAAGTTTATCTAATAAATTTTGATTTAAATAGATAATCTTCATTTTTATTTATAAGATGTTATTTACAACTTATTTATTCCTGTTTTGTTCTGTTAATTTAGGTATTACTTGAAGTGCAGTTCAATAACCAAACTCAATTAAAGGAATCACTTAGTGTTAGAACCACAGTTGCAATTGCTCTGGGTATGTGGAAATCTTGTGTGTATTTCAATATGAAAAATGAAGTATTTAATTTTACATATTAATACTAGTCTATTCAAAACAAGCTTGCTCGTTGCTGAATAATTCTTTTTTTTAGAGTATTTAAAATTTTCTTATAAATCTTTCAAAAGATATTTTAAAAAATCAACTCGATATTTAACTCCATTTAATGATTAGACACAGATGTTGAGTCAAAAAATATATCACTTTTCACTCTGCATACATCTTTTACAGATGTATTCTCATGTATTGATACTTAAAATTTTTACCATTTTTCTTTCATCACATTTTAACATTGATAAGAAATGAATGTATGAAGGAAATCTTCATTTTATGTTTTTATTTTTGAATCTCCGTTGTGTATTTAAGCAGGAATGTAAGTAATAAATTAAAGCAGTGGTTCTTAACCTTTTTAGTGATCACCCCCTTGAATCTGAAAATAAATTCTCGCATCCCCTCGAAAAATGTGTTTCTATTTCTTTATTTAGAAAATTACTTCTATTGCAAGATAATTTCAGGGGTCGTACTTGTCCTGATATTCCTGAAAAAAACAAAATACGTCCTGAAATGTCCTTGATTTTTGTGTTTTGTCCTGAAATTCCCTCCGACATTAAATGTTTACCCGTTAAAGCATCCATTTTCCTCATCCCCTTACGGCCGGCCTATGCCTATCTATGATGGATGGATGAAAAACACCCAAGTTCGCCATGACGTCATACGATGCTTCTTCCTCAACCAATGATGTGTCAGCTTCTCCCCATCCGACAGCACCTCTGCGATTTTCGAATAAAGAAGAATCTTAAACGAGTGAGAGATCTGGCATCATTGAAAGTGTTGTTTACATTAGTAGCCCGCCGCACCGTGCCATAAGCTTATATAAGGTTTCTAGTCAAACTCCTCGCGTTGTTTTTAAAAATGCCTCACAATACAAAATTTTCAGAAACTTGGATTTCTTCTGAAAGAACAGATACAAACGGCGATATGATCAGTAGCTGGTGCCGAGGATGTTCGGAATGCAAGTTCACCGGATTTTGCAAAGTATGTGATAAGAACTTCAGCGTTGCAAATATGGGATTTGCTCAACTAATATCTCATGCTAAGTGTTCAAAACATCAAAAAAAGAAAGATCTAACCAATCTACTTTCTTCATTGCGGAGAAGAGTTCATCACAAAGTTCCGGTAATTCAGCTGTTCTACAAATTTCAACTTTGTCTTCATGCAAACATTGGATTCCATCCAGCATGCAGGAGAAAATCCTAAAGGCAGAAGCTTTAATTTTGTTTATGGCAATAAAGTGTAATTATTCGTTTGCTTCGATTAATGAACTAGGAAGTATATTTCAACGGCTTTTGATGATTCAGAGATTGTGAAACTTGGTGATGCAAAGGCTCGATATGTCACAAAATTTGGATTGGCCCCGTATTTCCTTAAAAGAACCTATGATGACGTAATTGAATCAGCAACTTATTTTACATTGTATTTTGATGAAACCACAACATGTCAAGTAAAAAACAGTTAGATGTTTATATATCGTATTGGTCGAACAAGCACGGATAATTACCAGCTATTGTGATTCTTTTTTCCTGGGACATGCAGAATCTGACAAAATTCTTGAATTGATTCTGAATTTAATTTCAGACAATGGACTAAGTCATGGTTCAGACAATGGTTAAAGTCATTCAATGCTCTATAGATGGTCCTAAAGTCAATCTATCATTTCTGAAAAAGTTAAATACACATTTAAATTCATTGAGCATTCCAAATTTAATTGATGTTGGAATGTGTAGTCTGCACGTCGTTCACAATGCCATGAGAAAGGGTATGGAAGAACTAGACTGATATAGACAGGTTTGTATTGGATATTTTTCAGTGGTTTAAGTGGTCAGCAGCGAGAAGAGAGGACTTTCACAAAGTTCAGATTGAACCATTGGTGGATTCTGCTGCAGACCATGTGTTTAGGAGGCATGTTGAAAGCAGATGGTTAACCCTAGGCCCTGTTTGTGAGAGCAATATCCTGCTCTTCAAGAATATTTTCTTATTATTGAGAAGAATAGTAGTGAAAAATGTAGTAAAATTTCAAAATTTTTGAAAGATCCGATAAATTTACTTTATTTACATTTCACTGTTTTTTGCTAATACTTTTGTGTCATATCTCACACTGTTCCAGATGGAGACTCCCCTGATTTATATTTTATTTAGCAAGCAGAATGAATTAGTGAGAAACATAATGTGTAATTTTATAAAACTGATGTTGGAATAAAAGAAGGGTTGCCCCTTTGCAATGTTAATTGTAGTGAAGCCAGTTCTTGGTTACCCCTAAAACGTATTGAAGTTGGTTCCAGAGCAAAGAAATTGCTCGTTTGGCCAGATCATAAAAATTTCCTCCACAACATCCGAAGTGTGTACATAAAAACATGCAACTATTTACAGAAAAAATTGCCTATTTCCAGTCCATTATTGCATGACCTGCAATATATACATCCATCTAAGCAACAGGATTCCAAATCAAAGGAGGCTATAACTCATCTTGCTGATCACCTGTTAAAGATCACAAAAACAAACCAATTCTGTGATGCTGTGAAATCTGAGGTACAAATTTACCTGTGCGAGAATGTAGAGAAAGAACTTGCTTCTTTCGAAATAAGTCATGACATTTGTTATTACTGGGAACAAATATCACAAATGAAAGACCTTTCTGGAGTACGAAAGTATGATCATTTGACGAAATTAGTTAAGGCATGTTTAACTTTATCTCATGGCAATTCGACACCAGAGCGTGGATTTTCATCCAACAATGCGATTGTTACTCAAGAAAGGTCATCACTGTCAGATATAGATATTCCATCATTGCGTGTTTGCAAAGACAAGATTCTATATCAGATTTGATTACAAAGGAGTTGATTAAATTTATGCAGAAAGCACATGCTGAGTATACATCGTATTAGGAGCAGTTGAGAAAGGAGAGAAAATAATTCTAGGAAAAGAAAGCTAGAATTAGAAAAGGAAGAAGCAAGGAATCTTAAGAAGAGGGAGAAAGAAGCACTTAAAGATGTATTTGCTGTACTTAATGTGCAAGAAAATGAACATCTAAAAGATGAAGCTGCTGCTCATCATCTAATGAATGATGCATCTGAGAAATTAAATGAAGCTGTAAAGAACAATGACTTTCAAGCAGTAAAAGTTGCCCGGATAATGTTGGAAGCTGCTAATGAAAAAATAAAATTAGTATCACGAAAGCTAGCAGCTACTAGACAAAAATTTGCAGAAATTAAAAAGAAACTATAATAAATTTTTATTTTATTCTAAAGAACATTGTTTCTACTTTTAACCGCCATAACACGAGTTCCAAAATTCTTCCTTGTTTTTATTATTTTTTAATTAATGACATTGCAATTTTTGTTTTGAAATTTCGTGCAAATATTTTTCTACCGTTATACACAAAAAAATACGCAAAATTGCGGCAGAATCGTTTTGTGATACCCCTGATTTATCGCCGGGAACCTTGCAAATTTACAGATTGTAGCCAAATTTGGGGTTTCTTTATTGTGGTGATGAATTCTTGGGCAGTGTATAAACTTAAATAAGTAAAAGATGAATTATTTTAAAAATATGAAAATTTACATTTGATTTTTTTTCTAGCAAATTTAAGTTGAATTATGTGTATTTGTATAATAATGCATTGTACGCTTACTGTCATCAGTCCTACATGCAATATTATTTTTCTTTAAAACTTGGATTTTTAAAAAAATGATGGATCAGGTGGAGTAAAATGATCGTAATAATAAGCCTAAAAAGTAATAGTTAAACAGTTTTGTTTAAAAAGCAAATAAAAATTGTAGCAACTCTCAGATAGTGTAAAGTAAAATATGTGTCAAAAGTGTAAATATTTTATATAATTTTAGGAGTGTAGCTTAGCAAAGTTGAAGAAAGCCAATTTTATGGTCATTTTACCCCACCTGACCCTATTTAAGCTTCAGTAACAAAAGAGGTCATATTGCGTTAACTCAGTTTTCGTAATTTATTGTCCTGAAATTTACTAAAAATGCTGTCCTGAAATTTGAAATTTGGCAGTACTACCCCTGTAATCTATTTATTGAAAAATAAACACATACATACGAAACACTATCTCAATTTTTAATGGCTATGTTATTGTTTATTCATAATTCTCTTGAAGCAAGGATGCTTTTTCGGAAGAGCTACGCGTAAGTCATCACTTGCATTTAAGCGATTTCTGGCGTTGTGATGAAAATCCCATTTCACACAAGTAGGTGGTGGCAAAAGTGTCTGCAATGCTACTTTTGCCAGCTGTGGATAAGGTTCTAACTATACACCAGAATTGTTCCAAGTCCAGTTTTTCAAATTCCATTGAATACGTTCATTGGCTCATATTTCAATAAGATCTTGTTGTCTTTTATTAAATTGCTGTTGTCCATCGAAACTTCTCTCGCACCCCCAGGGGTGCATACACCCAGGTTAAGCACTGAAATAAAGCTACATAATATATTATCCATGTGGAGTTCCTCAATGATGCAATATTACACTTTCTTGTACTAAGGAGATTATTTAAGAAATCAGATTTTTTTAGCACATTAAAGAACTAAGCTCACCTGGTCCATCCATTAAGATCTGTACTTGCAATTTGTATCACTGTCTTTTAATACCTTTCATTGCAAAACAATTTTAAGGCAGAATCAACCCATTAATGCCCTATGAATGGGCTTTTTTTCCTCGAGATTGAATAATTGAAAAAAGTTAAAACCAATTGGAAGCAGTTTTTTAATATATGTAATGCTGTCAACATATCTATGAAATAATCATTTTGGTAAAGCCCCTTTATAATACTGTCTACCTTATAAATAAATAGTACAGTCTGACCTCCATTTATCAGTTTAGTTTCCCACAAAAAAATTCAGTGGATATTTTGATTCATAAGAATGATCATTTTATAAATTTGCTTTGTAACTTATTAAATTTTGAAACATTTCCAATTCTTTTAACTTAAGTGAATTTGAAAACTGTTCCACTCTTAATTAGCACATTTTGTGTGTACTGACATTTTTCATTGTGTGTCTGCAACGAAAACTGCAACTAAAATAAGGTTGTAGAAAAGATTATTTTTAAGAATTTATGCTACTACTAACTTTGGCTGTAGCAGCCCTGTCAATGTGTGAAAACAGTTTTCTGTTATGATCATTGTTCATAAAACCTTAAGTGTTCAATAAAAAAATTTCAGTATGTGTAGGTGAGGTTGTTTACAATTGACTTTTCAATAGTTTGAATTGGAAACTATTTTTAATTTACTCTTAGAATTATGTTTTAGATATTTTAAACATGTTCATTGTGGTATTCAAAACAAAACTTTAACATGTTGATATTAAAATATATGGATTTTTGGATATTTTATTAGCATAAGAAATCACGAGAAAAATTAAACTGGTAATAATTTTGACAGATCAGTTTTTCAATGAATTTTCTGTTTATTAAATGGAATATTTTATATGTTTAGGAAAAAGAAAAGTTACTGAAGATGCTGAACTAGAAATAAAAAATAAAATGCAGAAGAGTGATACAGAAGAATCTAAGAATAAAAGCGTATTGTTGAATGGCATTAATGCTCCTGAAAAGTATTGTTATTTTTCAAATCTTGTTTGTTCCATTTGAAGTAAATTGCAATTACACTTATGCATATTAGACAGTTTACATGTCATTTCTCTTTGCCCTAAATGCTTCTGCTTTTGTGTTTTTTTAAGATATCTATTAAATCTTGTTCTATTTAAATTTAATTCTTATGAATTTGTACATGTGATTGTTTCCTTCATTAAAAACAGTCCAACTTCTATTTGATAAAGTTGCAAGATCATGCAGAATGTATATTAAACTACTGTTGCATAAACGTTTTAGGCACTATATGTACTGCTGCTATATTGAATTACATAATTATGAATGCAGTGGCTAATCTTGTGTTTCCATGGTCCTTTAAAAGGTCAGACTTTGTTTTAGTCTTTCAGCGGCCCTTAAATAGTCTTAATATTTGCTTAGGACATTTTTAAAAAGTCCTATTTTTGCTAAGATGATGCATATATTATTTCACCTTCATTCCAAGATCATTGCTCAAAGTTCGTTTCAACTTCTAACTTCGTTTTGTAAACAAAGTTAGAGGATTGTTTTTATGCATTGATACACTTGACAATTGTTTTGCATTCGTATTCATTTTTACAATGCCATAGAGGGAAACAACTTGTGTATGTGGGGGCTGGTGCATGTTAAATCTGTTATAACCTCAAATGTCTTCACGTTGTTATGGTGCGGAGGTTTGGAGAGTGGGGTACCAGCTCAGGTGTTGACCTCATCATCTCAGGTGTTTTAATAATAATTTACAATAATTTAAAAAATAACTGACATTGCGATTTATTTGCATAAACAAGGCCATAATCAAATTACTCGAAATGTTCTGAAACCTGTCAGGCAGAGTGCTCAGAGAAAAAATTCATCATCGCAATCATCATAATCATTAAAAATAGCTTTCTGCTTCTATCCATAACCTATTTTGTCAACTCTATTATCAGATGGGTGAATTAACTTTTACATTCCAAATTTCATTTCCATAAATACAGAATAATTGTGCTAGCAGTGTAAAGAATTCCTACGGATCAATGCATAAAATTTAAATAAAAACTATCCAACATTACACTACAAAATGAAACTTTTTTTGAAATTCCCAATTTTAAAGATTTCTGTGCAAAATTCAAATGCTTTTGTGATTCTACAAAACCTTTTCGTAATGACTAGGCTTTATTTTTTAGTGCAAAATTTAAAAAATAATGCAAGTTGCCACAATTTTCATATTTGTGTATCCAAGTAAATATATTTAGAACGCACCCATCAGAAAAAGACTGTTCAGAATAGGCCACATGCAATTTATAGCCACTCGGAATGTTTAAAACTCATGTTGATGAACTGGTTTGCCAGTAACGCATGTTGCTCAATAACTCAAGAGGGAAATACATACTTGTCTGGTAATTATGATTCCAATCAATAAATACTATTATTTAGTGCCTTCAAAGGGAGGATGATTTTCAGTATAATTTTGGAGGTGAACTGAGCACAGGGAAAGTTCTTAACGAATTTGAATGAAATAACATGCATCTTGTTCATAGTTATTTCATTTTCAATTTTTAAAAATTTGATTTAAATCAATGATTTTTAAAATAAAAGTCACTTGATTTAAATCAAGCTGATTTTAATCTGCATATCCTGGTATTAAATAATAAAGAATTATTATTTTCTGATATATTTTGGACAAATATTTGTGTACCGCAGAATATTCCAATATTTTTAACCTACAAAATTTTATTCTAATGCTTTTATATTTACTAAAAGTCAATTGTCATTTTTATTTATTGTACATTTTCATAAGTTTTATGTTTTGAAAATGGTATGAGCAATACATAAAATTCAAGTATCATTCAAGGTTAATTTCTTCGATCATTTTAATATTTTAACTTTGAGTTGTATATCTCTGTTGCACAATATACAGCTTGCCATTTGTATTTATCTGGTCTTATCTATTAACACTGGACTATCCTAGAGAAAATTATTTGAATTTTAACCTGTTTTCGAAGAAATTTAGAGGGCTAAATTTTCCAAAAGGCAGATGTAAGAGTGTAGATGAAAAGTGTAAATTGAGCACTTAAAAGACTAAGTTTTTATAGAAGGAAGTTTGCAATGTCTAAGATTTTGTGGGAATAAAATTGTTAAAGTGTTTATATGAAAAGAACTGTTTGAATCAGCATCTTTTAATAGCAAAGTTTTCTATTTGTTAAATAGATCTTTGACTGTACTACATACTGCGGCACTGACTAGCAGACATTAGCTATCAATAGTCCTAAGTTTGTTTTATATTTTAACTTTTATTTCATTTTTAGCAATTTCATATGGGTGGAAATTTCTCACCCTAACTTTTAAATTGTTTTCTTATTTAATCTTAACACTTAAGACAAACGATGTGATTTTTATAGAATTTTGAATGTTGCATTCAAGTTTTTGTTTTTTAGTACTACTTTTTATCACATTCATTTTTATGTTCACTAATCAACTGTTTACATGTTAATTTGGTTGTGTGCTCTTAAATTTTAATATATAATTTTGTTTGGCCACTTGCATTTGGCACAGCTTGTCTGTTATTGGATCTTGCGACATTAAACCTTAACCAACCTAGGTTTGCATTTTTTATCTAAGCCTTTTATTCATTTAACAAGATATTCACTTATTTTAAAATGTATTTCATTTTTTTCTTAGGGTATGAAGAATGTTGTATGTAACCTTTATTCTTAATAAATGTTGTCTTTTTTAGGCAAGTTACTGGTTTGCGGCCATTCCTTGGACGGCCACCATTGACTAAACCTCCTGAGACAATTATTGTGGCCAAACCTTTCAATGATGTTGATTCATCAATAGTGCCCAGTGACGTTTTAGAAGCAAGTCTCCAAGAAACTCCTTCGGAGCCCAAAGAAGCTGAAATGGAAACATCAAATGAAGACTGCTCCATTTCTTCCACTACCATGGAAGACGACCGCAAGACACTCTACCGCAATCGAAGAGGAAAAGCCCATAAGCAAATCTCTATCTGTGGAAGAATTTGACAACTTTCTGATTGAAGCAGACATAAACTTGGAAGAGGTAGACTACACAGAGTCTGCTGGTGGTGATGACATTCTGCTGCAAAATGAACAGTTCCTTAACAGTTAATGATCTTGGTTTGAGTTGGGTGGTTGTGATTCCTTTTGTTGCAGGTCATTGCACCAATATCTCATGTACAAAATAGTGTTTAATCTAGTGTGCGACTATCTTTCAAACTGAATTAAACATTTGTTAATAGATAGCAAATATTTTTTATATTTTCTGTATATGTTTCACTTGATTGATTTGAAAGAGCGTTAAAGTTCGTACTCAATATTTTTGTTGTTCATCTTAATAGATGAAGTAAAGTATGCCATGTTTTGCACATTACATTATTGTTTTGTCTGATTGTTTCTTTAACTTGTACAAACTTTTAGATTATGGTAAATTTTTGTTTACTGAGCAAGCAACTTAGCTGTTGTAGTTAAAGTTTAAGTTTTTTAAAGGCTATCGATGTGTTATGAAAAATATAAATTCATATGACAGCTAACTTGGAAAGAAAAATCTTGCTTTTATAATTTACGTTGAGTTACTAAAAGACTACAAATTGGTATTTTGTGATTTGTACTCTGAAATGTACTGATCTCATGTAAGATTTTGTTCACCTGAGACCAACTTTGATTATGTCTTGCAGAAACGTCTCAATTCCTGTATCATAACTAGATGTATTTCCAATTACAAAAAATGAAGTTCTTTCAAAGTGCCTATTTCATCTGTACAATTATCTACCTTGTGACATGGCCAGTGAAACTTGTAAATTACAATTGTTTACCGTTTGTAAATATTGATGCATCTACAGAAGAAAAAAAAATTATTTCGAGTTATTAAATCATGTCCAGGACATTTTTAGTTGTGAAATGTTGCATCCAAATGCAAAATAGCCCTTTGCATTGCTCCAGTGCGACATAATTCAAATACAGTGCAACTTGGATAATTCGAAGCTGAAGGGACCACTAAAAAAATTCGAATTATCCAAACCTTCGAATTAAAAAAGTTACATCTTTTAACTTTAATTTCAGGTCCACTGAATGCTTGAAAAGATTATTCTGTCAATAAGTAAATATTTATTCAGAAAGATCATGGTATGAAGACTTAAACATTATATGTATGTAAACAAAATAAGATTTACATTACGTAAGCTACAGTACTGTGACATCTTAGCGCCCAAGAGTCTAGGATGGCGGGCTGCAGACCGGAAGTTTCCTGTTAAGAGTCCTTCACTACTGCACTTGCGCATGTGACGAGGATAAAAAACAGTTAGCTCACGGACTCAGTCTAGTTAATATCCAAAAAAAAGTTTGGATTAATTCGTCACAGTACATATTACATGTACTGTAGCTTACTTAACTTTACATGTACTGTACTTAAACTTCGAATTATCCACGATTTTTTAATATTAATTTAATGAGAACTTCAAGGGACTAAGAGAAATCTTCGAATTAACGACGATTTCGAACTAGAGACGTTCGTTTTATCCAAGTTGCACTGTATTTCTTAATTTTGATTGACTGGCATTTGCTGTGAAAAGAACTTGTGTACATAATAAATTTGTTTTGCATTGAATTGGTAGCCTTATCCTTTATGTAATTGAAAGTTTTTGACAAGATTTACATGAATGCTTCATGTGCTGCAAGTTTAAATTTGCATCAATTGTGTGTAAAAAAATTTCGAAGAATGATAAATATATGTTCAGAGAAAACTGATTTATGTGTGCAATACAAATGAACAGATTTATAAAGGATGAACTGTTAAATTTTGGTTTATGTGTCTTATTTGTATCTTTCAATGATGAAAGTTAGAACTGTCCCTTTATGTGAAACTTTCATGTTTTATCTAGTATGTCTTGTTGCTGTTCATGTATCATTTGAATTGACAATTAATTACTTTGCTGATAAACCAAGATGCGATTCAAAATCTTACCAATCTATGCAGAGATGAAAAACTGGATTGCAGTGCACTAAAATAAATTGTCATGTTAATGATAGGAAGCTAGATTTATCATTCGGAAAACAACTTTTCACCAATATAATGTCAATGATACTCTGTTCATCTAGTGAAAAATTGTTTGAGATGTTAATTACAAAGCTATGTTCTTAGTAGGGTGAACCCAATTCTCTGCTATTCAAGTCTCCTTAAAGTATTTTCTAACTTAGAATATAAGGAGACTTGAGTGTCTCCTTAAAAATAACTTTCTGAAGACATTTCATCAAAAGTGAAATAAGTCCTGATATTTATGGTGTTTCCAGCAATGCATATTGTGAAATGTTGGTTACCGAAAGGTATTTCCTTATTGATGGTATACGCTAATTGTATCAATGCATTACAGTACATCAAGTAATTGCTTCACTTGATGTTCGGGAAAAGAACATTCTCCTTTACAACTACATTTGATACAATGATCTGTTAAACATTGAAAGAATCAAAATTGATCTCATGTGTACCTGCAAATTAATTTTGTAAAGTTAATCTACCAATTATAAGCAAAGTTTTTTGGTTTCAGTATTTAATTTATGTGCTGTCATAAAAAACCTGAAAGTACTGAATTGTGAGCTTTAATTTTATGTATTATTCTGTTGACTATTACTTGACAGTCTTGAGTTTAGCGCAGCATGGCCAAATATGGACCTTGTGCAATAAAAGTTGACCCAGCCTTTTTGTTGACAGTTATCTCATTTCATTTAACATGCTTACTTTTTTTCTATAGCATGCAACTTAGTACAAATATTAAACTAGCGACAGGAAAGTACAAATACTTAAAATATTAACATGATTGATCACTTCTCATTCTAGTCTATTACATGTGATACATTTTCAATCATTTTGCTTTGACTTCATTTTCCATAAAGTTTAAATTACTTTGCTAGTTATACTCATTTTGAATCCAATGCTATTTTGTAAAATAGTTATAGGCTGCTTGAGAAAGCCCATTCTAGGTTTATTCTTGAGCATTTTGATCAAATGCTCAAAAATTTCAAATGGACTTGATTTCAGAAAATCTTGCTCAGTAGACATTTTTGAATTAAGACCCATACATGGATAAATTGGTACTTAAAAATTCATTGTTTATGATGATTTCATGCAATCATTTATTAAAATTGCATAATAATCTGGTTTTTATTCTTAAAATTTCTTTCTTTTTATTATTAAAATGACTTTTCCCTTTGTGTTTTCTAGAGGTTAATTTTATCTCCTTGTAAAGCAATATTCAGTTCCTAATGAATATTCGTTGGTGTATGAGGACATTGTTTGATGTAAAGCAGTGAACTGCATTTATGTGTTATACAAAGTGGAAAAATCAGTTCCATGAAACAACCAATAGAAATAGTTTGGATTGATATGTAAAAATTACTTTGTTTCGTTTGAAATTTTCCCTTGAAGAGACATGTAAACATTCATATCTATGCATTCTTTTATATATATCTTCAACATTTATGTCATTGTCATTTATTGTCAACATTTATATGTCATAAAACATGTCATTGTTTTTTCAGTACATGCATTGAATGAATGAAATTGTAAATACAGTGCAACTTGAATAATTCGAAGCTGAAGGGACCACTAAAAAAATTCGAATTAAAAAAGTTACATCTTTTAACTTTAATTTCAGGTCCACTGAATGCTTGAAAAGATTATTCTTTCAATAAGTAAATATTTATTCAGAAGGATCATGGTATTAAGACTTAAACATTATATGTATGTAAACAAAATAAGATTTACATTACGTAAGCTACATTACTGTGACATCTTAGAGCCCAAGAGTCTAGGATGGCGGGCTGCAGACCGGAAGTTTCCTGTTAAGAGTCCTTCACTACTGCGCTTGCACATGTGAAGAGGATAAAAAACAGTTAGCTCACGGACTCAGTCTAGTTAATATCCAAAAAAAAGTTTGGATTAATTCGTCACAGTACATATTACATGTACTGTAGCTTACTTAACTTTACATGTACTGTACTTAAACTTCGAATTATCCACGATTTTTTAATATTAATTTAATGAGAACTTCAAGGGACTAAGAGAAATCTTCGAATTAACGACGATTTCGAACTAGAGACGTTCGTTTTATCCAAGTTGCACTGTATTTCTTAATTTTGATTGACTGGCATTTGCTGTGAAAAGAACTTGTGTACATAATAAATTTGTTTTGCATTGAATTGGTAGCCTTATCCTTTATGTAATTGAAAGTTTTTGACAAGATTTACATGAATGCTTCATGTGCTGCAAGTTTAAATTTGCATCAATTGTGTGTAAAAAAATTTCGAAGAATGATAAATATATGTTCAGAGAAAACTGATTTATGTGTGCAATACAAATGAACAGATTTATAAAGGATGAACTGTTAAATTTTGGTTTATGTGTCTTATTTGTATCTTTCAATGATGAAAGTTAGAACTGTCCCTTTATGTGAAACTTTCATGTTTTATCTAGTATGTCTTGTTGCTGTTCATGTATCATTTGAATTGACAATTAATTACTTTGCTGATAAACCAAGATGCGATTCAAAATCTTACCAATCTATGCAGAGATGAAAAACTGGATTGCAGTGCACTAAAATAAATTGTCATGTTAATGATAGGAAGCTAGATTTATCATTCGGAAAACAACTTTTCACCAATATAATGTCAATGATACTCTGTTCATCTAGTGAAAAATTGTTTGAGATGTTAATTACAAAGCTATGTTCTTAGTAGGGTGAACCCAATTCTCTGCTATTCAAGTCTCCTTAAAGTATTTTCTAACTTAGAATATAAGGAGACTTGAGTGTCTCCTTAAAAATAACTTTCTGAAGACATTTCATCAAAAGTGAAATAAGTCCTGATATTTATGGTGTTTCCAGCAATGCATATTGTGAAATGTTGGTTACCGAAAGGTATTTCCTTATTGATGGTATACGCTAATTGTATCAATGCATTACAGTACATCAAGTAATTGCTTCACTTGATGTTCGGGAAAAGAACATTCTCCTTTACAACTACATTTGATACAATGATCTGTTAAACATTGAAAGAATCAAAATTGATCTCATGTGTACCTGCAAATTAATTTTGTAAAGTTAATCTACCAATTATAAGCAAAGTTTTTTGGTTTCAGTATTTAATTTATGTGCTGTCATAAAAAACCTGAAAGTACTGAATTGTGAGCTTTAATTTTATGTATTATTCTGTTGACTATTACTTGACAGTCTTGAGTTTAGCGCAGCATGGCCAAATATGGACCTTGTGCAATAAAAGTTGACCCAGCCTTTTTGTTGACAGTTATCTCATTTCATTTAACATGCTTACTTTTTTTCTATAGCATGCAACTTAGTACAAATATTAAACTAGCGACAGGAAAGTACAAATACTTAAAATATTAACATGATTGATCACTTCTCATTCTAGTCTATTACATGTGATACATTTTCAATCATTTTGCTTTGACTTCATTTTCCATAAAGTTTAAATTACTTTGCTAGTTATACTCATTTTGAATCCAATGCTATTTTGTAAAATAGTTATAGGCTGCTTGAGAAAGCCCATTCTAGGTTTATTCTTGAGCATTTTGATCAAATGCTCAAAAATTTCAAATGGACTTGATTTCAGAAAATCTTGCTCAGTAGACATTTTTGAATTAAGACCCATACATGGATAAATTGGTACTTAAAAATTCATTGTTTATGATGATTTCATGCAATCATTTATTAAAATTGCATAATAATCTGGTTTTTATTCTTAAAATTTCTTTCTTTTTATTATTAAAATGACTTTTCCCTTTGTGTTTTCTAGAGGTTAATTTTATCTCCTTGTAAAGCAATATTCAGTTCCTAATGAATATTCGTTGGTGTATGAGGACATTGTTTGATGTAAAGCAGTGAACTGCATTTATGTGTTATACAAAGTGGAAAAATCAGTTCCATGAAACAACCAATAGAAATAGTTTGGATTGATATGTAAAAATTACTTTGTTTCGTTTGAAATTTTCCCTTGAAGAGACATGTAAACATTCATATCTATGCATTCTTTTATATATATCTTCAACATTTATGTCATTGTCATTTATTGTCAACATTTATATGTCATAAAACATGTCATTGTTTTTTCAGTACATGCATTGAATGAATGAAATTGTAAATACAGTGCAACTTGAATAATTCGAAGCTGAAGGGACCACTAAAAAAATTCGAATTAAAAAAGTTACATCTTTTAACTTTAATTTCAGGTCCACTGAATGCTTGAAAAGATTATTCTTTCAATAAGTAAATATTTATTCAGAAGGATCATGGTATTAAGACTTAAACATTATATGTATGTAAACAAAATAAGATTTACATTACGTAAGCTACATTACTGTGACATCTTAGAGCCCAAGAGTCTAGGATGGCGGGCTGCAGACCGGAAGTTTCCTGTTAAGAGTCCTTCACTACTGCGCTTGCACATGTGAAGAGGATAAAAAACAGTTAGCTCACGGACTCAGTCTAATTAATGTCCAAAAAAAGTTTGGATTAATTCGTCACAGTACATATTGCATGTACTGTAGCTTACTTAACCCCCCACCCCTTTACATCTACTGTACTTATATATATATAAACTTCGAATTATCCACGATGTTTTTAACATTGATTTAATGAGAAGTTCAAGGGACTAAGAGAAATCTTCGAATTAACGACGATTTCGAATTAGAGACGTTCGTTTTATCCAAGTTGCACTGTATTTCTTAATTTTGATTGACTGGCATTTGCTGTGAAAAGAACTTGTGTACATAATAAATTTGTTTTGCATTGAATTGGTAGCCTTATCCTTTATGTAATTGAAAGTTTTTGACAAGATTTACATGAATGCTCCACTGCTTCATGTGCTGCAAGTTTAAATTTGCATCAATTGTGTGTAAAAAAATTTCGAAGAATGATAAATATATGTTCAGAGAAAACTGATTTATGTGTGCAATACAAATGAACAGGCAATATAAAGGATGAACTGTTAAATTTTGGTTTATGTGTCTTATTTGTATCTTTCAATGATGAAAGTTAGAACTGCCCCTTTATGTGAAACTTTCATGTTTTATCTAGTATGTCTTGTTGCTGTTCATGTATCATTTGAATTGACAATTAATTACTTTGCTGATAAACCAAGATGCGATTCAAAATCTTACCAGTCTATGCAGAGATGAAAAACTGGATTCCAGTGCACTAAAATAAATTGTCATGTTAATGATAGGAAGCTAGATTTATCATTCGGAAAACAACTTTTCACCAATATAATGTCAATGATACTCTGTTCATCTAGTGAAAAATTGTTTGAGATGTTAATTACAAAGCTATGTTCTTAGTAAAATAATTTTTAAATTAAGTTTGAATGAAACCTATAATTAATTCTTCAGTAATTGTTCTCTTATGAAATATTGCTTTTCTAACCCACTGTTGCATGAATTTTATGTGTTGTAATTTTACTGGTGAAGTTTCTGCTTTGGTAACAATGTCCCATTATTTATGTAAGGATGTTTACAAATTAACCAGTTTTATGTCTTTTAATTAGTTTTGCGATAAGATCTAGAGGTTTAAATCAAAGCAGAAATTTCCTGGTATAGAAATGTTTTAACTGAATGTAACAAAATAATTTTTAAATTAAGTTTGAATGAAACCTATAATTAATTCTTCAGTAATTGTTCTCTTATGAAATATTGCTTTTCTAACCCACTGTTGCATGAATTTTATGTGTTGTAATTTTACTGGTGAAGTTTCTGCTTTGGTAACAATGTCCCATTATTTATGTAAGGATGTTTACAAATTAACCAGTTTTATGTCTTTTAATTAGTTTTGCGATAAGATCTAGAGGTTTAAATCAAAGCAGAAATTTCCTGGTATAGAAATGTTTTAACTGAATGTAACAAAATAATTTTTAAATTAAGTTTGAATGAAACCTATAATTAATTCTTCAGTAATTGTTCTCTTATGAAATATTGCTTTTCTAACCCACTGTTGCATGAATTTTATGTGTTGTAATTTTACTGGTGAAGTTTCTGCTTTGGTAACAATGTCCCATTATTTATGTAAGAATGTTTACAGATTAACCAGTTTTATGTCTTTTAAAAGCAGAAATTTCCTGGTATAGAAATGTTTTAACAGAATGTAACAAAATAATTTTTAAATTAAGTTTGAATGAAACCTATAATTAATTCTTCAGTAATTGTTCTTTTATGAAATATTGCTTTTCTAACCCACTGTTGCATGAATTTTATGTGTTGTAATTTTACTGGTGAAGTTTCTGCTTTGGTAACAATGTCCCATTATTTATGTAAGGATGTTTACAAATTAACCAGTTTTATGCGTTTAATTAGTTTTGCGATAAGATCTAAAGGTTTAAATCAAAGCAGAAATTTCCAGGTATAGAAATGTTTTAACACAATGTAACAAAATAATTTTTAAATTAAGTTTGAATGAAACCTATAATTAATTCTTCAGTAATTGTTCTCTTATGAAATATTGCTTTTCTAACCCACTGTTGCATGAATTTTATGTGTTGTAATTTTACTGGTGAAGTTTCTGCTTTGGTAACAATATCCCATTATTTATGTAAGGATGTTTACAGATTAACCAGTTTTATGTCTTTTAAAAGCAGAAATTTCCTGGTATAGAAATGTTTTAACAGAATGTAACAAAATAATTTTTAAATTAAGTTTGAATGAAACCTATAATTAATTCTTCAGTAATTGTTCTCTTATGAAATATTGCTTTTCTAACCCACTGTTGCATGAATTTTATGTGTTATAATTTTACTGGTGAAGTTTCTGCTTTGGTAACAATGTCCCATTATTTATGTAAGGATGTTTACAAATTAACCAGTTTTATGTCTTTTAATTAGTTTTGCGATAAGATCTAGAGGTTTAAATCAAAGCAGAAATTTTCTGGTATAGAAATGTTTTAACAGAATGTAACAAAATAATTTTTAAATTAAGTTTGAATGAAACCTATAATTAATTCTTCAGTAATTGTTCTCTTATGAAATATTGCTTTTGTAACCCACTGTTGCATGAATTTTATGTGTTGTAATTTTACTGGTGAAGTTTCTGCTTTGGTAACAATGTCCCATTATTTATGTAAGGATGTTTACAGATTAACCAGTTTTATGTCTTTTAAAAGCAGAAATTTCCTGGTATAGAAATGTTTTAACAGAATGTAACAAAATAATTTTTAAATTAAGTTTGAATGAAACCTATAATTAATTCTTCAGTAATTGTTCTCTTATGAAATATTGCTTTTCTAACCCACTGTTGCATGAATTTTATGTGTTGTAATTTTACTGGTGAAGTTTCTGCTTTGGTAACAATGTCCCATTATTTATGTAAGGATGTTTACAAATTAACCAGTTTTATGTCTTTTAATTAGTTTTGCGATAAGATCTAGAGGTTTAAATCAAAGCAGAAATTTCCTGGTATAGAAATGTTTTAACAGAATGTAACAAAATAATTTTTAAATTAAGTTTGAATGAAACCTATAATTAATTCTTCAGTAATTTTTCTCTTATGAAATATTGCTTTTCTAATCCACTGTTGCATGAATTTTATGTGTTGTAATTTTACTGGTGAAGTTTCTGCTTTGGTAACAATGTCCCATTATTTATGTAAGGATGTTTACAAATTAACCAGTTTTATGTCTTTTAATTAGTTTTGCGATAAGATCTAAAGGTTTAAATCAAAGCAGAAATTTCCAGGTATAGAAATGTTTTAACAGAATGTAACAAAATAATTTTTAAATTAAGTTTGAATGAAACCTATAATTAATTCTTCAGTAATTGTTCTCTTATGAAATATTGCTTTTCTAACCCACTGTTGCATGAATTTTATGTGTTGTAATTTTACTGGTGAAGTTTCTGCTTTGGTAACAATGTCCCATTATTTATGTAAGGATGTTTACAAATTAATCAGTTTTATGTCTTTTAATTAGTTTTGCGATAAGATCTAAAGGTTTAAATCAAAGCAGAAATTTCCTGGTATAGAAATGTTTGAACAGAATGTAACAAAATAATTTTTAAATTAAGTTTGAATGAAACCTATAATTAATTCTTCAGTAATTGTTCTCTTATGAAATATTGCTTTTCTAACCCACTGTTGCATGAATTTTATGTGTTGTAATTTTACTGGTGAAGTTTCTGCTTTGGTAACAATGTCCCATTATTTATGTAAGGATGTTTACAGATTAACCAGTTTTATGTCTTTTAAAAGCAGAAATTTCCTGGTATAGAAATGTTTTAACAGAATGTAACAAAATAATTTTTAAATTAAGTTTGAATGAAACCTATAATTAATTCTTCAGTAATTGTTCTCTTATGAAATATTGCTTTTCTAACCCACTGTTGCATGAATTTTATGTGTTGTAATTTTACTGGTGAAGTTTCTGCTTTGGTAACAATGTCCCATTATTTATGTAAGGATGTTTACAAATTAACCAGTTTTATGTCTTTTAATTAGTTTTCCGATAAGATCTAGAGGTTTAAATCAAAGCAGAAATATCCTGGTATAGAAATGTTTTAACAGAATGTAACAAAATAATTTTTAAATTAAGTTTGAATGAAACCTATAATTAATTCTTCAGTAATTGTTCTCTTATGAAATATTGCTTTTCTAACCCACTGTTGCTTGAATTTTATGTGTTGTAATTTTACTGGTGAAGTTTCTGCTTTGGTAACAATGTCCCATTATTTATGTAAGGATGTTTACAAATTAACCAGTTTTATGTCTTTTAATTAGTTTTGCGATAAGATCTAGAGGTTTAAATCAAAGCAGAAATTTCCTGGTATAGAAATGTTTTAACAGAATGTAACAAAATAATTTTTAAATTAAGTTTGAATGAAACCTATAATTAATTCTTCAGTAATTGTTCTCTTATGAAATATTGCTTTTCTAACCCACTGTTGCATGAATTTTATGTGTTGTAATTTTACTGGTGAAGTTTCTGCTTTGGTAACAATGTCCCATTATTTATGTAAGGATGTTTACAAATTAACCAGTTTTATGTCTTTTAATTAGTTTTGCGATAAGATCCAAAGGTTTAAATCAAAGCAGAAATTTCCAGGTATAGAAATGTTTTAACACAATGTAACAAAATAATTTTTAAATTAAGTTTGAATGAAACCTATGATTAATTCTTCAGTAATTGTTCTCTTATGAAATATTGCTTTTCTAACCCACTGTTGCATGAATTTTATGTGTTGTAATTTTACTGGTGAAGTTTCTGCTTTGGTAACAATGTCCCATTATTTATGTAAGGATGTTTACAAATTAATCAGTTTTATGTCTTTTAATTAGTTTTGTGATAAGATCTAAAGGTTTAAATCAAAGCAGAAATTTCCTGGTATAGAAATGTTTGAACAGAATGTAACAAAATAATTTTTAAATTAAGTTTGAATGAAACCTATAATTAATTCTTCAGTAATTGTTCTCTTATGAAATATTGCTTTTCTAACCCACTGTTGCATGAATTTTATGTGTTGTAATTTTACTGGTGAAGTTTCTGCTTTGGTAACAATGTCCCATTATTTATGTAAGGATGTTTACAGATTAACCAGTTTTATGTCTTTTAAAAGCAGAAATTTCCTGGTATAGAAATGTTTTAACAGAATGTAACAAAATAATTTTTAAATTAAGTTTGAATGAAACCTATAATTAATTCTTCAGTAATTGTTCTCTTATGAAATATTGCTTTTCTAACCCACTGTTGCATGAATTTTATGTGTTGTAATTTTACTGGTGAAGTTTCTGCTTTGGTAACAATGTCCCATTATTTATGTAAGGATGTTTACAAATTAACCAGTTTTATGTCTTTTAATTAGTTTTGCGATAAGATCTAAAGGTTTAAATCAAAGCAGAAATTTTCTGGTATAGAAATGTTTTAACAGAATGTAACAAAATAATTTTTAAATTAAGTTTGAATGAAACCTATAATTAATTCTTCAGTAATTGTTCTCTTATGAAATATTGCTTTTCTAACCCACTGTTGCATGAATTATATGTGTTGTAATTTTACTGGTGAAGTTTCTGCTTTGGTAACAATGTCCCATTATTTATGTAAGGATGTTTACAGATTAACCAGTTTTATGTCTTTTAAAAGCAGAAATTTCCTGGTATAGAAATGTTTTAACAGAATGTAACAAAATAATTTTTAAATTAAGTTTGAATGAAACCTATAATTAATTCTTCAGTAATTGTTCTCTTATGAAATATTGCTTTTCTAACCCACTGTTGCATGAATTTTATGTGTTGTAATTTTACTGGTGAAGTTTCTGCTTTGGTAACAATGTCCCATTATTTATGTAAGGATGTTTACAGATTAACCAGTTTTATGTCTTTTAAAAGCAGAAATTTCCTGGTATAGAAATGTTTTAACAGAATGTAACAAAATAATTTTTAAATTAAGTTTGAATGAAACCTATAATTAATTCTTCAGTAATTGTTCTCTTATGAAATATTGCTTTTCTAACCCACTGTTGCATGAATTTTATGTGTTGTAATTTTACTGGTGAAGTTTCTGCTTTGGTAACAATGTCCCATTATTTATGTAAGGATGTTTACAAATTAACCAGTTTTATGTCTTTTAATTAGTTTTGCGATAAGATCTAAAGGTTTAAATCAAAGCAGAAATTTCCAGGTATAGAAATGTTTTAACACAATGTAACAAAATAATTTTTAAATTAAGTTTGAATGAAACCTATAATTAATTCTTCAGTAATTGTTCTCTTATGAAATATTGCTTTTCTAACCCACTGTTGCATGAATTTTATGTGTTGCAATTTTACTGGTGAAGTTTCTGCTTTGGTAACAATGTCCCATTATTTATGTAAGGATGTTTACAAATTAACCAGTTTTATGTGTTTTAATTAGTTTTGCGATAAGATCTAAAGGTTTAAATCAAAGCAGAAATTTCCAGGTATAGAAATGTTTTAACAGAATGTAACAAAATAATTTTTAAATTAAGTTTGAATGAAACCTATAATTAATTCTTCAGTAATTGTTCTCTTATGAAATATTGCTTTTCTAACCCACTGTTGCATGAATTTTATGTGTTGTAATTTTACTGGTGAAGTTTCTGCTTTGGTAACAATGTCCCATTATTTATGTAAGGATGTTTACAAATTAACCAGTTTTATGTCTTTTAATTAGTTTTGCGATAAGATCTAAAGGTTTAAATCAAAGCAGAAATTTCCAGGTATAGAAATGTTTTAACACAATGTAACAAAATAATTTTTAAATTAAGTTTGAATGAAACCTATAATTAATTCTTCAGTAATTGTTCTCTTATGAAATATTGCTTTTCTAACCCACTGTTGCATGAATTTTATGTGTTGTAATTTTACTGGTGAAGTTTCTGCTTTGGTAACAATGTCCCATTATTTATGTAAGGATGTTTACAAATTAATCAGTTTTATGTCTTTTAATTAGTTTTGCGATAAGATCTAAAGGTTTAAATCAAAGCAGAAATTTCCTGGTATAGAAATGTTTGAACAGAATGTAACAAAATAATTTTTAAATTAAGTTTGAATGAAACCTATAATTAATTCTTCAGTAATTGTTCTCTTATGAAATATTGCTTTTCTAACCCACTGTTGCATGAATTTTATGTGTTGTAATTTTACTGGTGAAGTTTCTGCTTTGGTAACAATGTCCCATTATTTATGTAAGGATGTTTACAGATTAACCAGTTTTATGTCTTTTAAAAGCAGAAATTTCCTGGTATAGAAATGTTTTAACAGAATGTAACAAAATAATTTTTAAATTAAGTTTGAATGAAACCTATAATTAATTCTTCAGTAATTGTTCTCTTATGAAGTATTGCTTTTCTAACCCACTGTTGCATGAATTTTATGTGTTGTAATTTTACTGGTGAAGTTTCTGCTTTGGTAACAATGTCCCATTATTTATGTAAGGATGTTTACAAATTAATCAGTTTTATGTCTTTTAATTAGTTTTGCGATAAGATCTAAAGGTTTAAATCAAAGCAGAAATTTTCTGGTATAGAAATGTTTTAACAGAATGTAACAAAATAATTTTTAAATTAAGTTTGAATGAAACCTATAATTAATTCTTCAGTAATTGTTCTCTTATGAAATATTGCTTTTGTAACCCACTGTTGCATGAATTTTATGTGTTGTAATTTTACTGGTGAAGTTTCTGCTTTGGTAACAATGTCCCATTATTTATGTAAGGATGTTTACAGATTAACCAGTTTTATGTCTTTTAAAAGCAGAAATTTCCTGGTATAGAAATGTTTTAACAGAATGTAACAAAATAATTTTTAAATTAAGTTTGAATGAAACCTATAATTAATTCTTCAGTAATTGTTCTCTTATGAAATATTGCTTTTCTAACCCATGTTGCATGAATTTTATGTGTTGTAATTTTACTGGTGAAGTTTCTGCTTTGGTAACAATGTCCCATTATTTATGTAAGGATGTTTACAAATTAACCAGTTTTATGTCTTTTAATTAGTTTTCCGATAAGATCTAGAGGTTTAAATCAAAGCAGAAATATCCTGGTATAGAAATGTTTTAACAGAATGTAACAAAATAATTTTTAAATTAAGTTTGAATGAAACCTATAATTAATTCTTCAGTAATTGTTCTCTTATGAAATATTGCTTTTCTAACCCACTGTTGCATGAATTTTATGTGTTGTAATTTTACTGGTGAAGTTTCTGCTTTGGTAACAATGTCCCATTATTTATGTAAGGATGTTTACAAATTAACCAGTTTTATGTCTTTTAATTAGTTTTGCGATAAGATCCAAAGGTTTAAATCAAAGCAGAAATTTCCAGGTATAGAAATGTTTTAACACAATGTAACAAAATAATTTTTAAATTAAGTTTGAATGAAACCTATGATTAATTCTTCAGTAATTGTTCTCTTATGAAATATTGCTTTTCTAACCCACTGTTGCATGAATTTTATGTGTTGTAATTTTACTGGTGAAGTTTCTGCTTTGGTAACAATGTCCCATTATTTATGTAAGGATGTTTACAAATTAATCAGTTTTATGTCTTTTAATTAGTTTTGCGATAAGATCTAAAGGTTTAAATCAAAGCAGAAATTTCCTGGTATAGAAATGTTTGAACAGAATGTAACAAAATAATTTTTAAATTAAGTTTGAATGAAACCTATAATTAATTCTTCAGTAATTGTTCTCTTATGAAATATTGCTTTTCTAACCCACTGTTGCATGAATTTTATGTGTTGTAATTTTACTGGTGAAGTTTCTGCTTTGGTAACAATGTCCCATTATTTATGTAAGGATGTTTACAGATTAACCAGTTTTATGTCTTTTAAAAGCAGAAATTTCCTGGTATAGAAATGTTTGAACAGAATGTAACAAAATAATTTTTAAATTAAGTTTGAATGAAACCTATAATTAATTCTTCAGTAATTGTTCTCTTATGAAATATTGCTTTTCTAACCCACTGTTGCATGAATTTTATGTGTTGTAATTTTACTGGTGAAGTTTCTGCTTTGGTAACAATGTCCCATTATTTATGTAAGGATGTTTACAGATTAACCAGTTTTATGTCTTTTAAAAGCAGAAATTTCCTGGTATAGAAATGTTTTAACAGAATGTAACAAAATAATTTTTAAATTAAGTTTGAATGAAACCTATAATTAATTCTTCAGTAATTGTTCTCTTATGAAATATTGCTTTTCTAACCCACTGTTGCATGAATTTTATGTGTTGTAATTTTACTGGTGAAGTTTCTGCTTTGGTAACAATGTCCCATTATTTATGTAAGGATGTTTACAAATTAACCAGTTTTATGTCTTTTAATTAGTTTTGCGATAAGATCTAAAGGTTTAAATCAAAGCAGAAATTTTCTGGTATAGAAATGTTTTAACAGAATGTAACAAAATAATTTTTAAATTAAGTTTGAATGAAACCTATAATTAATTCTTCAGTAATTGTTCTCTTATGAAATATTGCTTTTGTAACCCACTGTTGCATGAATTTTATGTGTTGTAATTTTACTGGTGAAGTTTCTGCTTTGGTAACAATGTCCCATTATTTATGTAAGGATGTTTACAGATTAACCAGTTTTATGTCTTTTAAAAGCAGAAATTTCCTGGTATAGAAATGTTTTAACAGAATGTAACAAAATAATTTTTAAATTAAGTTTGAATGAAACCTATAATTAATTCTTCAGTAATTGTTCTCTTATGAAATATTGCTTTTCTAACCCACTGTTGCATGAATTTTATGTGTTGTAATTTTACTGGTGAAGTTTCTGCTTTGGTAACAATGTCCCATTATTTATGTAAGGATGTTTACAAATTAACCAGTTTTATGTCTTTTAATTAGTTTTGCGATAAGATCTAGAGGTTTAAATCAAAGCAGAAATTTCCTGGTATAGAAATGTTTTAACAGAATGTAACAAAATAATTTTTAAATTAAGTTTGAATGAAACCTATAATTAATTCTTCAGTAATTGTTCTCTTATGAAATATTGCTTTTCTAACCCACTGTTGCATGAATTTTATGTGTTGTAATTTTACTGGTGAAGTTTCTACTTTGGTAACAATGTCCCATTATTTATGTAAGGATGTTTACAAATTAACCAGTTTTATGTCTTTTAATTAGTTTTGCGATAAGATCCAAAGGTTTAAATCAAAGCAGAAATTTCCAGGTATAGAAATGTTTTAACACAATGTAACAAAATAATTTTTAAATTAAGTTTGAATGAAACCTATGATTAATTCTTCAGTAATTGTTCTCTTATGAAATATTGCTTTTCTAACCCACTGTTGCATGAATTTTATGTGTTGTAATTTTACTGGTGAAGTTTCTGCTTTGGTAACAATGTCCCATTATTTATGTAAGGATGTTTACAAATTAATCAGTTTTATGTCTTTTAATTAGTTTTGCGATAAGATCTAAAGGTTTAAATCAAAGCAGAAATTTCCTGGTATAGAAATGTTTGAACAGAATGTAACAAAATAATTTTTAAATTAAGTTTGAATGAAACCTATAATTAATTCTTCAGTAATTGTTCTCTTATGAAATATTGCTTTTCTAACCCACTGTTGCATGAATTTTATGTGTTGTAATTTTACTGGTGAAGTTTCTGCTTTGGTAACAATGTCCCATTATTTATGTAAGGATGTTTACAGATTAACCAGTTTTATGTCTTTTAAAAGCAGAAATTTCCTGGTATAGAAATGTTTTAACAGAATGTAACAAAATAATTTTTAAATTAAGTTTGAATGAAACCTATAATTAATTCTTCAGTAATTGTTCTCTTATGAAATATTGCTTTTCTAACCCACTGTTGCATGAATTTTATGTGTTGTAATT
Organism: Meta bourneti; assembly: GCA_933210815.1. Taxonomy (NCBI): domain Eukaryota; kingdom Metazoa; phylum Arthropoda; class Arachnida; order Araneae; family Tetragnathidae; genus Meta; species Meta bourneti. The sequence continues at coordinate 80,003,047 of OW119923.1, read as the reverse complement.
TTACTGGTGAAGTTTCTGCTTTGGTAACAATGTCCCATTATTTATGTAAGGATGTTTACAAATTAACCAGTTTTATGTCTTTTAATTAGTTTTGCGATAAGATCTAAAGGTTTAAATCAAAGCAGAAATTTTCTGGTATAGAAATGTTTTAACAGAATGTAACAAAATAATTTTTAAATTAAGTTTGAATGAAACCTATAATTAATTCTTCAGTAATTGTTCTCTTATGAAATATTGCTTTTGTAACCCACTGTTGCATGAATTTTATGTGTTGTAATTTTACTGGTGAAGTTTCTGCTTTGGTAACAATGTCCCATTATTTATGTAAGGATGTTTACAGATTAACCAGTTTTATGTCTTTTAAAAGCAGAAATTTCCTGGTATAGAAATGTTTTAACAGAATGTAACAAAATAATTTTTAAATTAAGTTCGAATGAAACCTATAATTAATTCTTCAGTAATTGTTCTCTTATGAAATATTGCTTTTCTAACCCACTGTTGCATGAATTTTATGTGTTGTAATTTTACTGGTGAAGTTTCTGCTTTGGTAACAATGTCCCATTATTTATGTAAGGATGTTTACAAATTAACCAGTTTTATGTCTTTTAATTAGTTTTGCGATAAGATCTAGAGGTTTAAATCAAAGCAGAAATATCCTGGTATAGAAATGTTTTAACAGAATGTAACAAAATAATTTTTAAATTAAGTTTGAATGAAACCTATAATTAATTCTTCAGTAATTGTTCTCTTATGAAATATTGCTTTTCTAACCCACTGTTGCTTGAATTTTATGTGTTGTAATTTTACTGGTGAAGTTTCTGCTTTGGTAACAATGTCCCATTATTTATGTAAGGATGTTTACAAATTAACCAGTTTTATGTCTTTTAATTAGTTTTGCGATAAGATCTAGAGGTTTAAATCAAAGCAGAAATTTCCTGGTATAGAAATGTTTTAACAGAATGTAACAAAATAATTTTTAAATTAAGTTTGAATGAAACCTATAATTAATTCTTCAGTAATTGTTCTCTTATGAAATATTGCTTTTCTAACCCACTGTTGCATGAATTTTATGTGTTGTAATTTTACTGGTGAAGTTTCTGCTTTGGTAACAATGTCCCATTATTTATGTAAGGATGTCTACAAATTAACCAGTTTTATGTCTTTTAATTAGTTTTGCGATAAGATCTAAAGGTTTAAATCAAAGCAGAAATTTCCAGGTATAGAAATGTTTTAACACAATGTAACAAAATAATTTTTAAATTAAGTTTGAATGAAACCTATAATTAATTCTTCAGTAATTGTTCTCTTATGAAATATTGCTTTTCTAACCCACTGTTGCATGAATTTTATGTGTTGTAATTTTACTGGTGAAGTTTCTGCTTTGGTAACAATGTCCCATTATTTATGTAAGGATGTTTACAAATTAATCAGTTTTATGTCTTTTAATTAGTTTTGCGATAAGATCTAAAGGTTTAAATCAAAGCAGAAATTTCCTGGTATAGAAATGTTTGAACAGAATGTAACAAAATAATTTTTAAATTAAGTTTGAATGAAACCTATAATTAATTCTTCAGTAATTGTTCTCTTATGAAATATTGCTTTTCTAACCCACTGTTGCATGAATTTTATGTGTTGTAATTTTACTGGTGAAGTTTCTGCTTTGGTAACAATGTCCCATTATTTATGTAAGGATGTTTACAGATTAACCAGTTTTATGTCTTTTAAAAGCAGAAATTTCCTGGTATAGAAATGTTTTAACAGAATGTAACAAAATAATTTTTAAATTAAGTTTGAATGAAACCTATAATTAATTCTTCAGTAATTGTTCTCTTATGAAATATTGCTTTTCTAACCCACTGTTGCATGAATTTTATGTGTTGTAATTTTACTGGTGAAGTTTCTGCTTTGGTAACAATGTCCCATTATTTATGTAAGGATGTTTACAAATTAACCAGTTTTATGTCTTTTAATTAGTTTTGCGATAAGATCTAAAGGTTTAAATCAAAGCAGAAATTTTCTGGTATAGAAATGTTTTAACAGAATGTAACAAAATAATTTTTAAATTAAGTTTGAATGAAACCTATAATTAATTCTTCAGTAATTGTTCTCTTATGAAATATTGCTTTTGTAACCCACTGTTGCATGAATTTTATGTGTTGTAATTTTACTGGTGAAGTTTCTGCTTTGGTAACAATGTCCCATTATTTATGTAAGGATGTTTACAGATTAACCAGTTTTATGTCTTTTAAAAGCAGAAATTTCCTGGTATAGAAATGTTTTAACAGAATGTAACAAAATAATTTTTAAATTAAGTTTGAATGAAACCTATAATTAATTCTTCAGTAATTGTTCTCTTATGAAATATTGCTTTTCTAACCCACTGTTGCATGAATTTTATGTGTTGTAATTTTACTGGTGAAGTTTCTGCTTTGGTAACAATGTCCCATTATTTATGTAAGGATGTTTACAAATTAACCAGTTTTATGTCTTTTAATTAGTTTTGCGATAAGATCTAGAGGTTTAAATCAAAGCAGAAATATCCTCGTATAGAAATGTTTTAACAGAATGTAACAAAATAATTTTTAAATTAAGTTTGAATGAAACCTATAATTAATTCTTCAGTAATTGTTCTCTTATGAAATATTGCTTTTCTAACCCACTGTTGCTTGAATTTTATGTGTTGTAATTTTACTGGTGAAGTTTCTGCTTTGGTAACAATGTCCCATTATTTATGTAAGGATGTTTACAAATTAACCAGTTTTATGTCTTTTAATTAGTTTTGCGATAAGATCTAGAGGTTTAAATCAAAGCAGAAATTTCCTGGTATAGAAATGTTTTAACAGAATGTAACAAAATAATTTTTAAATTAAGTTTGAATGAAACCTATAATTAATTCTTCAGTAATTGTTCTCTTATGAAATATTGCTTTTCTAACCCACTGTTGCATGAATTTTATGTGTTGTAATTTTACTGGTGAAGTTTCTGCTTTGGTAACAATGTCCCATTATTTATGTAAGGATGTTTACAAATTAACCAGTTTTATGTCTTTTAATTAGTTTTGCGATAAGATCTAAAGGTTTAAATCAAAGCAGAAATTTCCAGGTATAGAAATGTTTTAACACAATGTAACAAAATAATTTTTAAATTAAGTTTGAATGAAACCTATAATTAATTCTTCAGTAATTGTTCTCTTATGAAATATTGCTTTTCTAACCCACTGTTGCATGAATTTTATGTGTTGTAATTTTACTGGTGAAGTTTCTGCTTTGGTAACAATGTCCCATTATTTATGTAAGGATGTTTACAAATTAACCAGTTTTATGTCTTTTAATTAGTTTTGCGATAAGATCTAGAGGTTTAAATCAAAGCAGAAATATCCTGGTATAGAAATGTTTTAACAGAATCTAACAAAATAATTTTTAAATTAAGTTTGAATGAAACCTATAATTAATTCTTCAGTAATTGTTCTCTTATGAAATATTGCTTTTGTAACCCACTGTTGCATGAATTTTATGTGTTGTAATTTTACTGGTGAAGTTTCTGCTTTGGTAACAATGTCCCATTATTTATGTAAGGATGTTTACAGATTAACCAGTTTTATGTCTTTTAAAAGCAGAAATTTCCTGGTATAGAAATGTTTTAACAGAATGTAACAAAATAATTTTTAAATTAAGTTTGAATGAAACCTATAATTAATTCTTCAGTAATTGTTCTCTTATGAAATATTGCTTTTCTAACCCACTGTTGCATGAATTTTATGTGTTGTAATTTTACTGGTGAAGTTTCTGCTCTGGTAACAATGTCCCATTATTTATGTAAGGATGTTTACAGATTAACAAGTTTTATGTCTTTTAAAAGCAGAAATTTCCTGGTATAGAAATGTTTTAACAGAATGTAACAAAATAATTTTTAAATTAAGTTTGAATGAAACCTATAATTAATTCTTCAGTAATTGTTCTCTTATGAAATATTGCTTTTCTAACCCACTGTTGCATGAATTTTATGTGTTGTAATTTTACTGGTGAAGTTTCTGCTTTGGTAACAATGTCCCATTATTTATGTAAGGATGTTTACAAATTAACCAGTTTTATGTCTTTTAATTAGTTTTGCGATAAGATCTAAAGGTTTAAATCAAAGCAGAAATTTCCAGGTATAGAAATGTTTTAACAGAATGTAACAAAATAATTTTTAAATTAAGTTTGAATGAAACCTATAATTAATTCTTCAGTAATTGTTCTCTTATGAAATATTGCTTTTCTAACCCACTGTTGCATGAATTTTATGTGTTGTAATTTTACTGGTGAAGTTTCTGCTTTGGTAACAATGTCCCATTATTTATGTAAGGATGTTTACAGATTAACCAGTTTTATGTCTTTTAAAAGCAGAAATTTCCTGGTATAGAAATGTTTTAACAGAATGTAACAAAATAATTTTTAAATTAAGTTTGAATGAAACCTATAATTAATTCTTCAGTAATTGTTCTCTTATGAAATATTGCTTTTCTAACCCACTGTTGCATGAATTTTATGTGTTGTAATTTTACTGGTGAAGTTTCTGCTTTGGTAACAATGTCCCATTATTTATGTAAGGATGTTTACAAATTAACCAGTTTTATGTCTTTTAATTAGTTTTGCGATAAGATCTAGAGGTTTAAATCAAAGCAGAAATATCCTGGTATAGAAATGTTTTAACAGAATGTAACAAAATAATTTTTAAATTAAGTTTGAATGAAACCTATAATTAATTCTTCAGTAATTGTTCTCTTATGAAATATTGCTTTTCTAACCCACTGTTGCTTGAATTTTATGTGTTGTAATTTTACTGGTGAAGTTTCTGCTTTGGTAACAATGTCCCATTATTTATGTAAGGATGTTTACAAATTAACCAGTTTTATGTCTTTTAATTAGTTTTGCGATAAGATCTAGAGGTTTAAATCAAAGCAGAAATATCCTGGTATAGAAATGTTTTAACAGAATGTAACAAAATAATTTTTAAATTAAGTTTGAATGAAACCTATAATTAATTCTTCAGTAATTGTTCTCTTATGAAATATTGCTTTTCTAACCCACTGTTGCATGAATTTTATGTGTTGTAATTTTACTGGTGAAGTTTCTGCTTTGGTAACAATGTCCCATTATTTATGTAAGGATGTTTACAAATTAACCAGTTTTATGTCTTTTAATTAGTTTTGCGATAAGATCTAAAGGTTTAAATCAAAGCAGAAATTTCCAGGTATAGAAATGTTTTAACACAATGTAACAAAATAATTTTTAAATTAAGTTTGAATGAAACCTATAATTAATTCTTCAGTAATTGTTCTCTTATGAAATATTGCTTTTCTAACCCACTGTTGCATGAATTTTATGTGTTGTAATTTTACTGGTGAAGTTTCTGCTTTGGTAACAATGTCCCATTATTTATGTAAGGATGTTTACAAATTAATCAGTTTTATGTCTTTTAATTAGTTTTGCGATAAGATCTAAAGGTTTAAATCAAAGCAGAAATTTCCTGGTATAGAAATGTTTGAACAGAATGTAACAAAATAATTTTTAAATTAAGTTTGAATGAAACCTATAATTAATTCTTCAGTAATTGTTCTCTTATGAAATATTGCTTTTCTAACCCACTGTTGCATGAATTTTATGTGTTGTAATTTTACTGGTGAAGTTTCTGCTTTGGTAACAATGTCCCATTATTTATGTAAGGATGTCTACAAATTAACCAGTTTTATGTCTTTTAATTAGTTTTGCGATAAGATCTAAAGGTTTAAATCAAAGCAGAAATTTCCAGGTATAGAAATGTTTTAACACAATGTAACAAAATAATTTTTAAATTAAGTTTGAATGAAACCTATAATTAATTCTTCAGTAATTGTTCTCTTATGAAATATTGCTTTTCTAACCCACTGTTGCATGAATTTTATGTGTTGTAATTTTACTGGTGAAGTTTCTGCTTTGGTAACAATGTCCCATTATTTATGTAAGGATGTTTACAAATTAATCAGTTTTATGTCTTTTAATTAGTTTTGCGATAAGATCTAAAGGTTTAAATCAAAGCAGAAATTTCCTGGTATAGAAATGTTTGAACAGAATGTAACAAAATAATTTTTAAATTAAGTTTGAATGAAACCTATAATTAATTCTTCAGTAATTGTTCTCTTATGAAATATTGCTTTTCTAACCCACTGTTGCATGAATTTTATGTGTTGTAATTTTACTGGTGAAGTTTCTGCTTTGGTAACAATGTCCCATTATTTATGTAAGGATGTTTACAGATTAACCAGTTTTATGTCTTTTAAAAGCAGAAATTTCCTGGTATAGAAATGTTTTAACAGAATGTAACAAAATAATTTTTAAATTAAGTTTGAATGAAACCTATAATTAATTCTTCAGTAATTGTTCTCTTATGAAATATTGCTTTTCTAACCCACTGTTGCATGAATTTTATGTGTTGTAATTTTACTGGTGAAGTTTCTGCTTTGGTAACAATGTCCCATTATTTATGTAAGGATGTTTACAAATTAACCAGTTTTATGTCTTTTAATTAGTTTTGCGATAAGATCTAAAGGTTTAAATCAAAGCAGAAATTTTCTGGTATAGAAATGTTTTAACAGAATGTAACAAAATAATTTTTAAATTAAGTTTGAATGAAACCTATAATTAATTCTTCAGTAATTGTTCTCTTATGAAATATTGCTTTTGTAACCCACTGTTGCATGAATTTTATGTGTTGTAATTTTACTGGTGAAGTTTCTGCTTTGGTAACAATGTCCCATTATTTATGTAAGGATGTTTACAGATTAACCAGTTTTATGTCTTTTAAAAGCAGAAATTTCCTGGTATAGAAATGTTTTAACAGAATGTAACAAAATAATTTTTAAATTAAGTTTGAATGAAACCTATAATTAATTCTTCAGTAATTGTTCTCTTATGAAATATTGCTTTTCTAACCCACTGTTGCATGAATTTTATGTGTTGTAATTTTACTGGTGAAGTTTCTGCTTTGGTAACAATGTCCCATTATTTATGTAAGGATGTTTACAAATTAACCAGTTTTATGTCTTTTAATTAGTTTTGCGATAAGATCTAGAGGTTTAAATCAAAGCAGAAATATCCTCGTATAGAAATGTTTTAACAGAATGTAACAAAATAATTTTTAAATTAAGTTTGAATGAAACCTATAATTAATTCTTCAGTAATTGTTCTCTTATGAAATATTGCTTTTCTAACCCACTGTTGCTTGAATTTTATGTGTTGTAATTTTACTGGTGAAGTTTCTGCTTTGGTAACAATGTCCCATTATTTATGTAAGGATGTTTACAAATTAACCAGTTTTATGTCTTTTAATTAGTTTTGCGATAAGATCTAGAGGTTTAAATCAAAGCAGAAATTTCCTGGTATAGAAATGTTTTAACAGAATGTAACAAAATAATTTTTAAATTAAGTTTGAATGAAACCTATAATTAATTCTTCAGTAATTGTTCTCTTATGAAATATTGCTTTTCTAACCCACTGTTGCATGAATTTTATGTGTTGTAATTTTACTGGTGAAGTTTCTGCTTTGGTAACAATGTCCCATTATTTATGTAAGGATGTTTACAAATTAACCAGTTTTATGTCTTTTAATTAGTTTTGCGATAAGATCTAAAGGTTTAAATCAAAGCAGAAATTTCCAGGTATAGAAATGTTTTAACACAATGTAACAAAATAATTTTTAAATTAAGTTTGAATGAAACCTATAATTAATTCTTCAGTAATTGTTCTCTTATGAAATATTGCTTTTCTAACCCACTGTTGCATGAATTTTATGTGTTGTAATTTTACTGGTGAAGTTTCTGCTTTGGTAACAATGTCCCATTATTTATGTAAGGATGTTTACAAATTAACCAGTTTTATGTCTTTTAATTAGTTTTGCGATAAGATCTAGAGGTTTAAATCAAAGCAGAAATATCCTGGTATAGAAATGTTTTAACAGAATCTAACAAAATAATTTTTAAATTAAGTTTGAATGAAACCTATAATTAATTCTTCAGTAATTGTTCTCTTATGAAATATTGCTTTTGTAACCCACTGTTGCATGAATTTTATGTGTTGTAATTTTACTGGTGAAGTTTCTGCTTTGGTAACAATGTCCCATTATTTATGTAAGGATGTTTACAGATTAACCAGTTTTATGTCTTTTAAAAGCAGAAATTTCCTGGTATAGAAATGTTTTAACAGAATGTAACAAAATAATTTTTAAATTAAGTTTGAATGAAACCTATAATTAATTCTTCAGTAATTGTTCTCTTATGAAATATTGCTTTTCTAACCCACTGTTGCATGAATTTTATGTGTTGTAATTTTACTGGTGAAGTTTCTGCTCTGGTAACAATGTCCCATTATTTATGTAAGGATGTTTACAGATTAACAAGTTTTATGTCTTTTAAAAGCAGAAATTTCCTGGTATAGAAATGTTTTAACAGAATGTAACAAAATAATTTTTAAATTAAGTTTGAATGAAACCTATAATTAATTCTTCAGTAATTGTTCTCTTATGAAATATTGCTTTTCTAACCCACTGTTGCATGAATTTTATGTGTTGTAATTTTACTGGTGAAGTTTCTGCTTTGGTAACAATGTCCCATTATTTATGTAAGGATGTTTACAAATTAACCAGTTTTATGTCTTTTAATTAGTTTTGCGATAAGATCTAAAGGTTTAAATCAAAGCAGAAATTTCCAGGTATAGAAATGTTTTAACAGAATGTAACAAAATAATTTTTAAATTAAGTTTGAATGAAACCTATAATTAATTCTTCAGTAATTGTTCTCTTATGAAATATTGCTTTTCTAACCCACTGTTGCATGAATTTTATGTGTTGTAATTTTACTGGTGAAGTTTCTGCTTTGGTAACAATGTCCCATTATTTATGTAAGGATGTTTACAGATTAACCAGTTTTATGTCTTTTAAAAGCAGAAATTTCCTGGTATAGAAATGTTTTAACAGAATGTAACAAAATAATTTTTAAATTAAGTTTGAATGAAACCTATAATTAATTCTTCAGTAATTGTTCTCTTATGAAATATTGCTTTTCTAACCCACTGTTGCATGAATTTTATGTGTTGTAATTTTACTGGTGAAGTTTCTGCTTTGGTAACAATGTCCCATTATTTATGTAAGGATGTTTACAAATTAACCAGTTTTATGTCTTTTAATTAGTTTTGCGATAAGATCTAGAGGTTTAAATCAAAGCAGAAATATCCTGGTATAGAAATGTTTTAACAGAATGTAACAAAATAATTTTTAAATTAAGTTTGAATGAAACCTATAATTAATTCTTCAGTAATTGTTCTCTTATGAAATATTGCTTTTCTAACCCACTGTTGCTTGAATTTTATGTGTTGTAATTTTACTGGTGAAGTTTCTGCTTTGGTAACAATGTCCCATTATTTATGTAAGGATGTTTACAAATTAACCAGTTTTATGTCTTTTAATTAGTTTTGCGATAAGATCTAGAGGTTTAAATCAAAGCAGAAATTTCCTGGTATAGAAATGTTTTAACAGAATGTAACAAAATAATTTTTAAATTAAGTTTGAATGAAACCTATAATTAATTCTTCAGTAATTGTTCTCTTATGAAATATTGCTTTTCTAACCCACTGTTGCATGAATTTTATGTGTTGTAATTTTACTGGTGAAGTTTCTGCTTTGGTAACAATGTCCCATTATTTATGTAAGGATGTTTACAAATTAACCAGTTTTATGTCTTTTAATTAGTTTTGCGATAAGATCTAAAGGTTTAAATCAAAGCAGAAATTTCCAGGTATAGAAATGTTTTAACACAATGTAACAAAATAATTTTTAAATTAAGTTTGAATGAAACCTATAATTAATTCTTCAGTAATTGTTCTCTTATGAAATATTGCTTTTCTAACCCACTGTTGCATGAATTTTATGTGTTGTAATTTTACTGGTGAAGTTTCTGCTTTGGTAACAATGTCCCATTATTTATGTAAGGATGTTTACAAATTAATCAGTTTTATGTCTTTTAATTAGTTTTGCGATAAGATCTAAAGGTTTAAATCAAAGCAGAAATTTCCTGGTATAGAAATGTTTGAACAGAATGTAACAAAATAATTTTTAAATTAAGTTTGAATGAAACCTATAATTAATTCTTCAGTAATTGTTCTCTTATGAAATATTGCTTTTCTAACCCACTGTTGCATGAATTTTATGTGTTGTAATTTTACTGGTGAAGTTTCTGCTTTGGTAACAATGTCCCATTATTTATGTAAGGATGTTTACAGATTAACCAGTTTTATGTCTTTTAAAAGCAGAAATTTCCTGGTATAGAAATGTTTTAACAGAATGTAACAAAATAATTTTTAAATTAAGTTTGAATGAAACCTATAATTAATTCTTCAGTAATTGTTCTCTTATGAAATATTGCTTTTCTAACCCACTGTTGCATGAATTTTATGTGTTGTAATTTTACTGGTGAAGTTTCTGCTTTGGTAACAATGTCCCATTATTTATGTAAGGATGTTTACAAATTAACCAGTTTTATGTCTTTTAATTAGTTTTGCGATAAGATCTAAAGGTTTAAATCAAAGCAGAAATTTTCTGGTATAGAAATGTTTTAACAGAATGTAACAAAATAATTTTTAAATTAAGTTTGAATGAAACCTATAATTAATTCTTCAGTAATTGTTCTCTTATGAAATATTGCTTTTGTAACCCACTGTTGCATGAATTTTATGTGTTGTAATTTTACTGGTGAAGTTTCTGCTTTGGTAACAATGTCCCATTATTTATGTAAGGATGTTTACAGATTAACCAGTTTTATGTCTTTTAAAAGCAGAAATTTCCTGGTATAGAAATGTTTTAACAGAATGTAACAAAATAATTTTTAAATTAAGTTTGAATGAAACCTATAATTAATTCTTCAGTAATTGTTCTCTTATGAAATATTGCTTTTCTAACCCACTGTTGCATGAATTTTATGTGTTGTAATTTTACTGGTGAAGTTTCTGCTTTGGTAACAATGTCCCATTATTTATGTAAGGATGTTTACAAATTAACCAGTTTTATGTCTTTTAATTAGTTTTGCGATAAGATCTAGAGGTTTAAATCAAAGCAGAAATATCCTCGTATAGAAATGTTTTAACAGAATGTAACAAAATAATTTTTAAATTAAGTTTGAATGAAACCTATAATTAATTCTTCAGTAATTGTTCTCTTATGAAATATTGCTTTTCTAACCCACTGTTGCTTGAATTTTATGTGTTGTAATTTTACTGGTGAAGTTTCTGCTTTGGTAACAATGTCCCATTATTTATGTAAGGATGTTTACAAATTAACCAGTTTTATGTCTTTTAATTAGTTTTGCGATAAGATCTAGAGGTTTAAATCAAAGCAGAAATTTCCTGGTATAGAAATGTTTTAACAGAATGTAACAAAATAATTTTTAAATTAAGTTTGAATGAAACCTATAATTAATTCTTCAGTAATTGTTCTCTTATGAAATATTGCTTTTCTAACCCACTGTTGCATGAATTTTATGTGTTGTAATTTTACTGGTGAAGTTTCTGCTTTGGTAACAATGTCCCATTATTTATGTAAGGATGTTTACAAATTAACCAGTTTTATGTCTTTTAATTAGTTTTGCGATAAGATCTAAAGGTTTAAATCAAAGCAGAAATTTCCAGGTATAGAAATGTTTTAACAGAATGTAACAAAATAATTTTTAAATTAAGTTTGAATGAAACCTATAATTAATTCTTCAGTAATTGTTCTCTTATGAAATATTGCTTTTCTAACCCACTGTTGCATGAATTTTATGTGTTGTAATTTTACTGGTGAAGTTTCTGCTTTGGTAACAATGTCCCATTATTTATGTAAGGATGTTTACAAATTAACCAGTTTTATGTCTTTTAATTAGTTTTGCGATAAGATCTAGAGGTTTAAATCAAAGCAGAAATTTCCTGGTATAGAAATGTTTTAACAGAATCTAACAAAATAATTTTTAAATTAAGTTTGAATGAAACCTATAATTAATTCTTCAGTAATTGTTCTCTTATGAAATATTGCTTTTGTAACCCACTGTTGCATGAATTTTATGTGTTGTAATTTTACTGGTGAAGTTTCTGCTTTGGTAGCAATGTCCCATTATTTATGTAAGGATGTTTACAGATTAACCAGTTTTATGTCTTTTAAAAGCAGAAATTTCCTGGTATAGAAATGTTTTAACAGAATGTAACAAAATAATTTTTAAATTAAGTTTGAATGAAACCTATAATTAATTCTTCAGTAATTGTTCTCTTATGAAATATTGCTTTTCTAACCCACTGTTGCATGAATTTTATGTGTTGTAATTTTACTGGTGAAGTTTCTGCTTTGGTAACAATGTCCCATTATTTATGTAAGGATGTTTACAGATTAACAAGTTTTATGTCTTTTAAAAGCAGAAATTTCCTGGTATAGAAATGTTTTAACAGAATGTAACAAAATAATTTTTAAATTAAGTTTGAATGAAACCTATAATTAATTCTTCAGTAATTGTTCTCTTATGAAATATTGCTTTTCTAACCCACTGTTGCATGAATTTTATGTGTTGTAATTTTACTGGTGAAGTTTCTGCTTTGGTAACAATGTCCCATTATTTATGTAAGGATGTTTACAAATTAACCAGTTTTATGTCTTTTAATTAGTTTTGCGATAAGATCTAAAGGTTTAAATCAAAGCAGAAATTTCCAGGTATAGAAATGTTTTAACAGAATGTAACAAAATAATTTTTAAATTAAGTTTGAATGAAACCTATAATTAATTCTTCAGTAATTGTTCTCTTATGAAATATTGCTTTTCTAACCCACTGTTGCATGAATTTTATGTGTTGTAATTTTACTGGTGAAGTTTCTGCTTTGGTAACAATGTCCCATTATTTATGTAAGGATGTTTACAAATTAACCAGTTTTATGTCTTTTAATTAGTTTTGCGATAAGATCTAGAGGTTTAAATCAAAGCAGAAATTTCCTGGTATAGAAATGTTTTAACAGAATCTAACAAAATAATTTTTAAATTAAGTTTGAATGAAACCTATAATGAATTCTTCAGTAATTGTTCTCTTATGAAATATTGCTTTTCTAACCCACTGTTGCATGAATTTTATGTGTTGTAATTTTACTGGTGAAGTTTCTGCTTTGGTAACAATGTTCCATTTTTTATGTAAGGCTGTTTACAAATTAACCAGTTTTGTCTTTTAATTAGTTTTGCGATAAGATCTAAAGGTTTAAATCAAAGCAGAAATTTTCTCGTATAGAAATGTTTTAACAGAATGTAACAAAATAATTTTTAAATTAAGTTAATCTACCAATTATAAGCAAAGTTTTTTGGTTTCAGCATTTAATTTATGTGCTCTCATAAAAAACCTGAAAGTACTGAATTGTGAGCATTAATTTTATGTATTATTCTGTTGATTATTACTTGACGGTCTTGAGTTTAGCGCAGCATGGCCAAATATGGTCCTTGCGCAATAAAAGTTGACCCAGCCTTTTTGTTAACAGTTACCTCATTTCATTTAACATGCTTACTTTTTTCTATAGCATGCAACTTAGTACAAATATTAAACTAGCGACAGGAAAGTACAAATACTTAAAATATTAACATGATTGATCACTTCTCATTCTAGTCTATTACATGTTATACATTTTCAATCATTTTGCTTTGACTTCATTTTCCATAAAGTTTAAATTACTTTGCTAGTTATACTCATTTTGAATCCAATGCTATTTTGTAAAATAGTTATAGGCTGCTTGAGAAAGCTAGGTTTATTCTTGAGCATTTTGATCAAATGTAGACTTGATTTCAGAAAATCTTGCTTAATTTTTGAATTAAGACTCATACATGGATAAATTGGTACTCGTGTTGCTCCAGTGACGTTAATTAAAATAATGTTACCTTGCATCATCCTTATCTTACCCAAATTAAGACTCCCTTAATGTGTCACAAATGACGAATACTATCTGAAAATGCAGATCTCCATGTTCCAACCCAATATTCAAATTCTTTCCAATAAAAAGTCGCAAGAAAGTCATTAAAAGATTAGTTAACTTTAAAATTAACCAGTTTTAATTTTTTGAAATATTAATTACATTTGAACTAACAAAAATGTATATTAAGTATCTAATTGTCGTTTCTTGAATGCAGCCTTATTCGATTAGAGCTAAATTAAGACTTCCGACATGAAAAAGGTTCCTTGTTCTAGAACAATCTACATCTTGTTCCAATAGGTTGCGAGAAATTTCTTGTAGAGGGTACACTAGTAAAGACTGGTGACCCATCGAATTAATCCATTAAATTGACACTTGTAAAAGTTAAAAGGATCAATGTTTTAAATTCTTTTTTGAGGGATTTTCAGTAAAACCAGATGGTCAGAATTTACTTTATCCAAATGCTCGCTCGTGTACAAAGGGATTGGTGCACGTTAAATCTCTTCATTTTGAGAGGGTTGCCAGCTCAGATGTTATCTCGCCAATAGACCGCTTCAGTGTGACGTTATTGAAATACCTATCCACCAAATGCTCTTATACTGCATATCGGAGTTACCTTAAAATGTAGTTTCTTGTTGTTTGGCGTTTAATCTAATTGCCAATCAACTATATTTGGAATATTTGTCGGTGAAGTGTTGAAATTGTATTTGAAAAGCAAGCCATGTGACGCCCCACTTTCTAGGAAGCTCTTTACCGCCGTTCACTTGGATGTGCAACTTGGCAAACTTTATTAATATATTTTTTAACTCATTGGAATTTAGAAATGTTTCATAAAGTTTGCCAAATCCTTCACCAATTGGTTGTATTTCTGGTGTGAAATGATCTTATACTCGCGCTGTTTACACATGCAGTTAAAATTTGAGATTTTTGCATGCTGCTTCGTGGAGGATATAAAATCGGTTTGTGATTTAAGTGCAAATTAGCTCAACTTTGAAAGAAGTCATGTCTTCACACGATTGGTTATAACTTAAAATTTTATTTTTGATTTTTTTAAATGATAAAAACATCATGAAATTAGAAAATTAATTTGAAAACAGCAGAACAAAAACTGTATTAGTTTTATCTTGACTTTAATTGTTTTCAATCATACGAATTTAATTGCTAAATTCGTAAGAGTAACATTGCAATTATGAACTTTTTTGCTTTGAAATCGGCTCACTTAAGTTATCTGGTTTTCACCACTTCAGAGTGCTTAGCCCCTCTGTCGTGCTGGACTTTACTGGTCTTATGTTTTTTGGGTTAGTGCTGCAACTAGGGATGCTCTGGGTGAACCGGCGGATCCACATCCCGATACTGTAGCACTATATCATGGTGGTATCTTGAAGTGTGTGCTGAGGCTGGAATGTTCCAGAGCCAGTAACCACTTCCCCTTGTTGGATTCCGTGGTGTACCCACCACGGAATCCAACAAGGGGAAGTCATGGTATGGGTCTACCATGAAGAAGTTAAATATTCAATCTATGGATCCAAAAATTTCTTTGTGCCCTAGAGGAGGCCTAAATCCCTCTAACAATGTTAATTTTGTAACACCTAAATTTTTAATTATCAATAACCCTGAAGGGAAACTTGGGTGGAGATGTCGAATCCGGGGCACTAGCAATTTATCGCCAAACATGGTAACCTAGGTGTTTTCAGGACCCACTTCCTCCCAGCTCACCGTCATGGTGTAGAGCCTTTCCTGGGAGGAAGGGGAAACTGCAGCCATCTCGCACCCCCAGTCGAGCATTTATTAAAATCGAAAAAAAATACACACAGAGGCCAACAGGGCCAAACAATAGTAAGGACGACCGGCACACCGCCGGTTTACAGGGTCGAGATACAAATATAATACATGTTAAAAGTCGAAAATAATCAATTATAAAAATACATATAAAACATACAATGTAGGTGAAATAAATATACAATGAAGATGGGTGAATATTTTACAGTATAAGTAAAAATAGAGATGAATATGAAATAAATAAATAATGGAAATGCATAGAATTCATTAAAACAACAGTTCTAAAAGTTTAAGTATTTAAAAATTTAAAATTAGGCAGGACCTAGTCCAAACCTAGTACTGAATAAAATAAGATAAAATAAAACAGGACAAGGGGGAGCATTACACAGGGCCAGGATTTAATCATGGGGCGGGGAGTCAGCAGTCACCCCCCCCCCGGCCGCGCCAGCACACTCTGTCCAACTTTATATATCGAATGTCGGTTGGACAGAATACTGGCACACCACCTAGATGCATTGGCATCATTAGGTTTTACAATGTGGTGTGCCAGTGTGTGCGGGCAGTCGAAGAGATAGTGATCTGCATCCCCCACGCCCCCACAAGTACAGAGATCGGTATTTTTAATTTTGAATCTGTGGAGGTAGGCCATGTATGGGCCATGGCCCGTCAGATACCAAGTGAGGTGCCGATTTGTGACGAGGGTGTTGGTGTTGACCTCCAGGAAGAATCTCAGAATTATTGTGGTGCCCCTGCCATTTAACCAAAACGAATTCTTTAATTTTCTTTTTCAAATAGGAAATGGGGGCAGGGGCATCAATTCCCTCGCCACTAATTGTAGCTAGCTTTGCACAGGTGTCGGCCAACTCGTTACCGGCCACCCCCACGTGTGCCCTAACCCAATCCAGGCCATAAAGGTTAGTATTGTTTGCAATTTTATATCATTAATAAATTTAGACTTAATGTTAGTAGATTTAAGGGCCTGGATAGAGCTCAAGCTGTCGGTGTAAATATTAATTCTTTTTTGGTTTTTTATAGCATATTCTATTGATTTGTAAATGGCCAACAACTCCGCCTGAAAGATGGAGTTGTGGCCCTTCAGTTTATATTTTAATACATCTATTACTTTATTATTATCGAGGATGCACACCGAGGCCCCGGTACAGCCATCTATACCGGAGCCATCGGTGTACACCTCATAATCCGGTCTTAATATTTTAGTTTTAAAATCTATAATTATATTTTTAGGGTTTATCGGTATAGTTGGAATGTTCCTGTCTATTTCAATGTCCGACAGCTCGATCTCAGGGTCGGGCAGCCGCCTTTTAAGAATCATATTTTTTATATAACGACTCTAGAGTCACGTGGAGCGGGGGATCCCGCAGAGGATATTAAGGGAGTCAGTAGGGGAAGTTCTATATGCCCCCAGCAGAAAGACTCTTTGTATAGACTGTAGTTTTTGTTTCTGCTGGAGGGTGAGGGAGCCCCCCCAAACCCCAGCTCCATATACAATAATTTTCTCAGTAATAGTCAGGTACCAAATCTTCTGGAGCTGGGGACCGACCCCCCATCCTCCGCCTCTAACCCTACGTAGGGACCCCCCTATAACCATACATCTAGATGTTAATGAGGCTATATGATCGCTCCACGCGAGTCTATCGTCGATAATTATTCCGAGGTACTTTAAATTTTTAGTGATTTTTATTGAGGTATGTTTTATCTTGAATATTGGATTTCTTTTAAGTTTTATAGATTTTGAGATTACAATGGACCGGCACTTGTCAATGGACAGTTGAAGTTTTAAATTATCAAGGTGAGTAGCTATTAGGTCCAAAGCAAGGTTTGTATTCATCTCCAGGACCCTCCGCGTGACGCCTGTCGTAAACCTAGGTGTTTTGATTCAATTTTATGGCAACCCTATGCAAAAGGTTTTTCGCGTAGGAAAGTCCACGTTTTTTTTAATGAGCATACTGGCTTTGGACGCCATCTTGATTTGGCGACAAACATGCCCCGGATTCTACAGCTTTACCTTAATTTTTGTCTATTTCCATTTTCTCACCAGATGAGTCAGATGAAGAATAGGTCTCCCAGTATTTTTATTGATTCAATTAGATTTTGTAGCATCTAATTTCATTTGTGATTTTGTTTTAGAAGTGTGTTTAAGTTCAACATAAGGTGTTATGATAATGTTTGTTTTTGTTGATTTTTTTAATGGTTGCATCTTTTTCTTGAACGATTGTTTCTTTCTTTTGTACAATTGCATTTTTAATTTCTTCATTGGGAATGGTATCTGTTTGGACAGCAACGGATTTTTCAATTTCTTTATTGGGAATGGTATCTGTTTGGACAGCGACGGATTTTTCAATTTCTTTATTGGGAATGGTATCTGTTTGGACAGCGACGGATTTCATCGTTTTAATTAGATGTGTATGAAATATTTGCTCTTGGTGTCTGACTTTCTACTAGTTTTTTGCTTCGAGATATGAAATCTTGTTTTATCTTTATGCTTTGGATTTATTTTTTCCATTGAGGACAAGACCTGGAGTAAGTAGAATGATTTCCCTTACAATTGAAGCATACAAGTTCATCAGTGCAGTTTTCGCCATGTTCGAGTTTTGAACATCTGGCACAAATTGCAGGTGATCGGCATGAAGCCTGGGAATGTCCAAACCTCTGACACTGAAAGCATCTTTGAGGGTTTGGAATGAATGGTCTAACGCTGCAATTTAAGTATCCTGCTTTAATGGATGTAGGCATGTCGGGTGTGTTGAATGTTAATATACATGTTTTGTGTTAATACTTTTAGCATCTCGTCTGAGGCAGATGCGTTTGGCTGAACAAACATGCTGAGATTTCAATTCTCTTCGATAAACTCCTGTTCAGATACATTAAAAAGATCAGATTCAGATATAACTCTACGACTAGAATTTAGAGTTCTGTGTGGAGTTACATTAACTTTTAGTTCGCCAATTTGGTTTAATTTCATTAGTTGCTCAGATTGATATGCAGATACAGTTTCTATGAAAAGATCACCAGACCGCAATTTCTTTATTGATTTTGGTTCGTCAGCAGCAGACTGAATACATTTTTGTACAGCAAATGGTGAAAAGGTTGCAAGTTTCGGTAAAGATGTAGAATCCCGGGCATGTTAGTCGCCAAATCAAGATGGCGTCCAAAGCCAGTATGTTCATTAAAAAAAACGTGTACTTTCTTACTCGAAAAACCTTTTGCATAGGGTTGCCATAAAGCTGAATCAAAACACCAAGGTTACCATGTTTGGCGATAAATCGCTAGTGCCCCGGATTCGACATCTCCACCAAAATTAAGAGTAGGCACAAACGCAAAATATCTAAAAGAATATCGTAATGGTTAAAATTATATTTTGAAATTGCAAAGGCTGCAGTAACCATGTTGAGAATGTGGAGACTGATTGTTGCCATCCTGTATGTCTTGGTCTGCAGGAAGCTTTTTTGACACTAGCAGTATGGACAAAAATTGGAAGATATATCGCAAGAGATAATTTAAAAAACAATCATGCTAGTGGTGTAGTGCTTCTGACTAGTCTGGATTGTCCATCTTTGGCTGTTTAAATTTTATGCTTTCGAAAATTTATGCATTTTTATTTTGTACCCGTACATATGTAAATTAAATTCTCCAGTTATGCCTCAGATGATCTTGTTTTTATTGTCTGACTATTTAAATATATATTTATTCTCATCTACACATTTTACATGTTTTAAATTTACCTTTTATCTTTGTCTTGGACTTCATTTTTAAATGTTCTGCGCTTTTATTGGGCTATATTCTGTCTTGTGTTTGGCGCAGCTTGTCCAATTTTGGACCTTGCGCCATTAAACCCAAATGAACCAACCAACCAGTCACAATAGCTTTGTATTTCGGTAACGAATCTTTCAAAACTTCAACTTCTATAGAATATCACTATATTGTAAAATGATTTAATATTGCTATTTTGGACATCACAATAATGATATATCGGCATCATGCAGCAGAAACACTGACAAAAGTCTAATTTTACAATACAGCCGTTTAAAGACCTGGTTTTTTAGGTCAAAAAATAAAATTATGAACACATATTTTGATGGTGTTTTATTTTTTCAAATATTAAATTATGAAAGTAGTTTTCGTAATCAATTAGAATATCAGTTTTTTAAAAAATGAAAATATTTTAATGAGTTTTAACATGACTGCTAACGAACAGAAGATAATGATTTGTTATTGAAATACTATGATTGAAAAAAAAAGTTTTCCTTTTGATAAATATTTCGTTCTGGCATTTCACCTCTTGGAAATGTTCTCCCAATCGGTCTTTAACTGTTTTGGGGCTTTCAACCCATGGATGCAATTCAATCGGTACAACTTTCTGTTTACATAGTTTAACAAGATCTGCTTTTTTAGCATTGATATGGGTAGGTAGGTCTTTTAATTAACGTCGCAGTGGAGTAACACACTGGCTATTTGCGACGGTCCGGGATCAATCCCAAAGGGAAAGAACCGAGGACACCACGTCATTTTGAACCACGATCACATGACGAGGCAACACCCGAGTTGGCACCTCAATCTCCAAACTTCCACACCACACCAACATGAGGACATTTGAGGCCACGACGGATTTATCGTGCACCACCCCCTTTGTATACGATGGTTGAATTCGAACTCGCAACCCTCCGGTTGCTAATAGGGGCCGCCGTGGCTCAAGTGGGTATGCCCACTGCTCTAGCAACCTTCGAGTTGTATGCGGCGCTGGTTCGATTTCTATCAGGAGCATTCCTCCCTGGGTGTATTTCTCTCTTCTGTGTCAATTAAACTTTCATTGTGTCTATTACTTGTTGTATGTCTGGCGCAGCATGGCCAAATATGACTCCATAAAACCCCAAAACCAACCAACCGGTTGCTAATCCGTTACTCTTCCAACTGGGCTACAGAGGCCCAGCATTGGTATGGGAAAAGCATTTTTATAAGTCTTGCAGAGGGGAATTTCCTGATATTCTTCCACATTATTTTTGCTTACCTTAGCTCATTCCAGCAGTAGATAGTTTGGGAATTGTTTTCCATTAATAGATATGCCCTGTTTGAGTTCCATTTATAAATCCATTTATTAGGGCTCTCTTCAGTGATGCTTTATTACAGTGCAATTATTGCAACAAAACGAGGGGGAAATTAATGCGTTGCGCGAACTTGTCTCGCATATTCGAAACAAGCCCACGTCTTCATTCCGGGACAAAATACTGAATCAGAAACAAGCTCAAGTCCCAAATTAGATGGCGGATCCCGAAAGAAATAGTCAAAATATGTACTCCAAGTACTCAATTTTTAACTTGCACAAATGTAAAAAAAAATTATATATTATTTTGTAAACTTCTTGTAAAGCTTTGTTACAGTCAACCCAATATATAATCGAACATGGGAAACATTTAGATTTCTTACAAATTACATTAAGTTGTGGCAACAATAGATACCAACGTCTATTTTTTCTCTATAACAACATGTCTAACTGATTTGATATTATTTTAGGTAAGAAATGTTTTTGATATTTTACTGCTACATATAGTACATTTTGTTGAGTGAGTTACTGTTATGTTCTTTTTAGATACATGTTAAGATTATGTTTGCTATGTTAACTTTTAAATATTAATATTACTTTTGCTATGTTGTTGTAAAGAAATTTAGTAACGAGTATACGTTTAACCCTGTAGTTTTTAAAAAACTCGATAAGTCTTAACTGCAATTAAGACTTATTGAGTATTTTTTTTTAAACTGAAGGGTTAAACATATACTCGTTTAAAATATTTTTTGATATAATTTTTCCTATGTTAAAAAATTTGCTTGTATTCAGTTTGCTTGTGAAATTTCAATTTACCTGGAGAGCCTTTTTGCTTTTCAAATTTTCTGTTTTCAATTGTGTAATTTCCAGGTTTGATATCCAAATGGTAAATACTATTGAGTTAGTTTTATAAATATTAAACTATTCAATAGAAATTTTACTTTTTGGTGTGTTTTCTACTGGGTCATTCTTAAAGAAATAGTGTTGTAATTATTGTTCGCTTTCATCTGTGAAGACAAATGTGCTTTTGGTAATTATTGTTTGCTTTCATCTGTACAATCAATTAGAAAATAAATTGAGTGTAAAAAAGATTTCATTTGCTTTCATATTAAGACACACTGCTTTTGTGTTGTTCTTTTAACCTATGAACAATTTGCTTGCAATTCGTTCTTTTGTAATTTAATTTCTATGTTAATTTGTTTTAAAAATGAGTATTTCTTTACCCTTCAATTAAACCATTTATACAAACTTGTACTTTAAAAAAGGAATTCTGTGCTTTTAGTAATAGTAAGTTCCAGTAGATGGCACCACATTGCAGGGCTATTTTAAATCGTTTGGAAGCTTCTGAGATTGTTAGTTTTATTTCAAAGAGAAATTTGAACTGAATGATAAATTGATTTTTCCCACTGTCAATATAATTTATTAAATCTTTGATTTATGTGGATTGTTGGAGAAACTATTGTTTTATCCAATTTTAGTAAATATTACACGGTATTTTTTAAATAAGCATTTGCTTATGTATAATTTCCAGCTTTTTTTATGTTAAACCCAATTTTCGTTTACTACAATTTGACAAACACCAACAAATTGAAATATCAGTTGTAAATCTGTGTCGAGAAGACGTTTTATTATTTCAATTTTGTGTTGAGAAGATATTATGCTTCATAATTTCAATTTTGTGTCAAAAAGATGTTTTATAATTTCAATTTTGTGTCGAGAAGATATGTTGTATGGTTTCAATTTTGTGTCGAGAAGATATGTTGTATAATTTCAATTTTGTGTTGAGAACAATTCTATTAAAGTTTGTATGATTTCAATTCTACTAAAGTTTGTATGATTTCAATTCTATTCTGTGTTGAGAAGATGTGTTTTATGATTAGAAGAAATAAACTTATTAAAACTTGGTGCTTTGTGATTATTTCTCCAAGGTATAAAAGTTTCATATCTGGTTGTGTATCTGTAGGTGTTTCAACAAAAAAACACAACAAATTATCAATTTATTCAATAACATTACTGCTGTTAAATTAACAATATTATCCAAATGGTTTTGACTTCCAACAGATAACTAAAAAGTAAAAATCAAATTGGGTAGTTTCTTTTTATACAAACAAACTAACTCAACCCAATTTACCATTTAGCATAGAAGTCACCACTTTCTTAATCATTAGAATCGCAGTTTAAACAATTCTTACAACCAAATAGCATTCAATTTTTTAAAACGTTCCACAGCATCATAAACAATTCTTAAATCTTGGAATACATAGTATTCAATTTTTTTAAAACGTTCCACAGCATCATAAACAATTCTTAAATCTTGGGAATACATAGAAACACAGCATTTAGTTAGTAGCATAAACAATTCTTAAATTTTGGAATGCTATATATTCCAAATTATAAACATTTCTTCAATCTTTGAATACATAGAAACACATCTTATATCAGCAAATTGAAAAGCACACAAGTCAATTTTAAAACATACCAGATTTGGAAAACATACAAACATATCAGATTCACTTAAACACATACAAGTAAAATTAAAAACTCACAAGTAAATTGACTTTTACATTTAAAAACTCACCAGTAAAAATAGAAAACATACAAAGTCAATTTTTTACACAGGTCCTTTTAAAATACTCACCGGAAAATCGAAAACAGAAATAAATGGGTAAAAGCTCACAAATTAATTTCAAACTATTCAATTTTCCCATTTAAAACAAATACAAGTTCATTTACAGGGATTCTATATAGTGTTAAATTCCATGAATGATTTCATCTAATCGTTAAGAATTCAGATTTAACATGGTGTTTTCATTTCTCCCCAAATATAAACAGAGCGTTCATTGCCACTCAAACTCAAAGATATATATGAAAAGTTTATTCTAATAAGAAAATCACTTGGGAAAAAGTTTGAAATTAAAGTTTGTTCAATTTAAGAAAATAACTTGGGAAAAAGTTGGAAATAAAAGATTATTCCAAATCAGAAAGTAATTCAATCGTTAAAGATATATCCATCGAAAATTCCTTGGGAGAAAGTTTGAGATGCGACCACTTTGGAAAACTTTCTTCCGAGCAATAAATCGGGTGCAAATAATGAATTGATATTTATCAGATAATCAGATTTACGGGAGACACGCATTTCAGGAAGTCGAGACGCTGCTATTTTGTTGCCACCGCAGATTGGATGGCCCTTCTGGTCATTCACATAGGGCCGCGGTGGCCCGGTTGGAAGAGTAACGGACTTGCAACCGAAGGGTTGCGAGTTCGAATCCAGCCAAACACCGTCGTGTACAAAGGGGGCTGGTGCACGTTAAATCTGTCGTGGCCTCAAATGTCCTCACGTTGGCGTGGTGTGGAAGTTTGGAGAGTGGGGTGCCAGCTCAGGTGTTGCCTCGTCATCTGACCGTGGTTCAAAATTACGTGGTGTTGTCCTCGGATCTTTCCCTTTGGGATTGATCCCGGACCGTCACCAATAGCCCATTGTGTTGCTCCAGTGTGACGTTAATTGAAATACCCTACCCTACCCTGGTCATTCACCTTTACTTCTTGAGAGGAGTTGGCAATACCGTTCCGGAAATGCCATTCGTCCCTTCCTGAAATGCCATTGGTCCATCTTCCATACACTACTACTTCCTCACAAAAGCATAGAATTTCATTATTTCTAAGCTTATGTTCAGGTTGGATCTATGAGTGTTGCTTTCTGAAGAGTCGAGACAGTAAGCTTTAGTTATTAAAAAAATACAATTTTGATAAAATCTTCTGGTGTTCCAAGTTTCTATAGTTAGAAAATCGTCTGACGAAGGTGAATTGATTTGGTGAGTTAAAACTTATGTTAAATGTCCTTGTTCAACTGCATTGTCAATGTAGTTGAAATTTGTTTAACTTATTCAATTCGAAGCCTAAGGGTCATAAAATTTTGAATGAGCTTCGTTTCTGGAGGGATACGCGTTTTACTGGGCTTTCTTGCAGTCCTTATTTTTATCCAAAAGTAAGAAACGTAGGTTCATATAAAAATCTGTCGGAACAGCTGCAGTATAGAACCCCCCCCCCCCAATCCATTTGGCGACTTTTTTTTTTGTCACATTTTTGTTTAATGTCACATTTCTATGTGTATTGAAATGGTTATGTGAATCATTAAAATTGGCCATGTGAAATAATTTAAGGTATCCGACTGGGTTCGGAGACAAATTTTTAAAAAGCTTTATATGAATCATTATTAATATTGTTTTAGACAGGTATTGATGTAAAAACATGTAATTAACAGAAAATCAAATTATATCAGGACTCGTTTATTTTATAATGAGGATTAATTGGAAAATTTTAGCAAAGATCATGCTTTGGGGAAAACGCTCTAAATATAAAAAAAATCATAAATGTTAGAATTTTCCGTGACAAATGTGTTGTTTGTACTATTACCTATGTAATAGACCGCAGGCTAAGTGATATTTTAAAAAATTTGCAATTGATAGTGAATTTAGTGCATTGCAGTTCGATTTTTTCAAAAAAGCTAGTATTTTATGAGAAAAGTTGCCATAAAATAAAATTGAATAGCTCTATAGTAAAACCTGCGGTCTATTACACTCACAAAGGCTTGAGATACATTTATGCCAAATTTCATTACATAATATTGAATACAATTTGAGAAATCATGTTTTTCGTTGACAATTTATGACGAAAATTTTATTTCTCAGAAAATGCATTTAAAGAATTAATTTATATATTTCACAGACTAATTATCATGTAAACAGTTTAAAATTCGCCAGTTTTATAAGAAACTCCTTCCCTCTCTTCAACTTTAATCCATTTTTTCTTCCTGGATGCTCGTAATTTCCTTCTAGTAGCTTTTGCCGATGGCAAAGAGTGTCGTTTCGAGTCGACAATTCGCTTGCTATCCAAACCATTGTACCCTTGCACTGTATAACACCCAGGACTGATACTCGATTCTTTTAAAATAGCTAAAAAAACCATTAAACCCGTTGTTGTATTGAATTACAGCTATACATGTACCCAAACGAAGAGTCTGGAGTTCAACAAAGACTTCTTTCGGTAATATTTGCCACAAAACTCCATTGAATGACTCATTGGCATTCTGCGTTTTACCGTGCAAGCATTTTTTTAGTAGTGTTTGATCACACAGTTCCATATATATGGGCTTTACAATGTTAATAATGTTCTGGGGTAGTCCAGTGGATTTGTCTTGAAAAGGTTTGTTTGTAAACTTTGAACGTTGGTACTTGCACCAACTGTCAGCTCCACTAGGACACTGTCCGTGTTTTGGTAGAGTTTTGCTTGAACAGCAATGAAAGAAAGCTGCTATTACAGAAGACTGCATTTTGTGCAAGTTACCAACATTGCTACGAATAGCTATTCCATAATAGTTTTGTAACTTGTTTATAAAATTATCAGTCAATTTTCCTTTCCCTCCGAGACCCTTTTTGGAACTTTTTAGTTTTCTTAGACGTGTTCCAACTCGTTTCTGAACGTGACTGATGCACTCCAACTTTTCAACAGTATATCCGTCATAAATGTCTTTCACTGTTTCGTAGCCTTTTGAGTCACCATCACCGTAGTAGCCAGTGTAACGAACGTTCCTGGTACTTCGTGATCTTTCGAAGATGCGGTACACGCCAACTGGTTCCATATTCGAAGCTGATCCTTTGTGATTCGAACAAATGTGCTGAGTTTTGTCAGGTGGTGATGTTGGATGCTTATTTAATTTATTGCAAATTCTGCAATACTGAGACATCATTTCAAAGTCCAAAATTTTTCCGGTATCAATAGATATTACACTAACGCAACCATTCAGTGATGAAAAACCACGACGCTGCCAGGTGCCATGTACAGAAACACCGCAGTCTCTAATTTGATGTTTTGAATGCTGTGCTGATTTAACACCTTCAGCTGCTTCACTCATTGAACGTTCAGCAATAGTAGACTAAGCCTTCAAAATAATTTTTTCTTGGTTTCTGAATGCACACTTGGAAAGAAATGAAGGCAAGTTCAGGATTGAACACAACTTCTTTCCTGCAGAAAACCCTTTGCCAATAAGTCTTAAAGCAAAAACAAAACGGGTATTAACTTCATTTAATTTGTTAAATTTTCTTGAAGTGCAGAAAGCCTTGGTAAAGGTACAGCTTTTGCAACGCAAAGTCAAATTTGATGACAATCCAAATCTGGAATCTTCCTCCAGATATAAATTTCTATTCAAACATAATGGGCAGCATAAAATGGAAAAAACACTCAATATTATCTCCAAATCTATGATTCGATAACCAGACAGTTTATTTACATCATCTTGAACACTATCAGTTTGATCCAAATTCTTGGAAAGTTTTGTCTCACTCACTGTTATGATGTCTTTAGAATTTGCTGAAATTTCGGGTACTGAGGTGTTTTGATTTCCATAAAATTTTCGCTTTCGAGGTCGATGAGTTCTTCCCTTACCCATGTTAAAGAGTAACAGGGTTCTTAAATTTCAATTTATAATATCAAAAACTGTTATTACGCTATAATTTTAGCACTAAAGTTGAAAGCAAATGCAGTAAAACAAACTAGCAGATCGAAATGATGCAAAGCTGTATTGCCACAATTTTCTAACTAAATTGTTGTTAATATTATATACAAAATGTGGCTATTAATCTAGAATACTGAAAAGAATATTTTTTAGCTTTAACTACGTAATTTTTCGACAATTATGAAAGAAAATAACCAATAAACTGTCAACTTCCGGTTTCGGTTTCACCACTTCCGGTATTTTTGACAGCTGTCGCTTGACACGAAAATTACCATAACTTCCGTTCTACCGCACGTAGATTAAAAAAATAGTTTTAGAATCCGCAGAAATATGACTTTAATATAAATAAAAAATGACCTTTTTAGTCGAAAGTGCCCATTTCAACCCAGTCGGATACCAAAGTGGTCATATACCGTAAATTCACAGATTGTGGAACACAGAATTTTAAGGATAGAAAAGGCATTAATTTTCCATAATGATGTTTAATATGTGTTGTAAGCTTGTCACAAAATGAAGGGAATCAAGCTTCAAGGATATAATAACATAGTTTTTAAGCAATTTACATGCCAGATAAAGTTACTGTTTTCACTGTGTAACCTGAACTTGGTTATATTAACAACCCCCTCAACTCCTATGTCTACTGATCTTAGAAATTATGCTCAGAATTCATTGAGAAAATGAAAAGGGTTCAGAAAAATAGGTGAGGTATTAACAGAGGCTCTAGCATCCTAAAGCATTTATTTCAAGAAACATGAGATAGATTTAGTAAAAAGAAATAACTTGAGAACATCAGCTCAGGCTCTTATTGAAAATAAAGTTACGGAACCAAAAGAAAATACTGAAGAAACAGCAAAATTGACGGTAGCAATATTAAGCAAGGTTCTTGGTTAATATGTAGGTTCAAAACATCAGTTCAACAATTCGTTGAGCAAGTAACAGAAGTCGGAAAAGATTAATTCTTTCTTAAAAATCTAGAGTTAATTGATAGTATATTTTCTCGAAAAGGGGAATGGGCATAATAGATATAGGAAGCATTTATTATACATACATT
Organism: Meta bourneti; assembly: GCA_933210815.1. Taxonomy (NCBI): domain Eukaryota; kingdom Metazoa; phylum Arthropoda; class Arachnida; order Araneae; family Tetragnathidae; genus Meta; species Meta bourneti. Next base: position 79,974,677 of record OW119923.1, on the reverse strand, counting down.
GCCATAAAACCTACATTTGATAATCATGGACAGTTTTGATATGTAACCTATATCTTTCTCAAAATTCATGTTAACATGTTTCCATGAATTTCGAATAATAATTTATGTTTTGTATTTTTGTGTAGAATTTTTGACTGTTTACAGTGAATGAACACTCAAACATAGTTCAAGTACATCTTGAGCTATAGCATTCATAAATACTGCTACATGTTATAAGTTTGGCATTTAGAAGGCCACTAAAATAGTATTATTGTATCATTGAACAAAGAGTTAATTTAATAGTGGCTCATTCAACAAAAATTGTTCTTTTAATACACTTACCAATTATTATGTTATAATAATATATAATAATTTTTTTTCACCATTTAATATGATTTTATAACTTCTATGAATTACCCACTTTCCCCTACCTGCTACCCACTTTACCCCACACCATGGGGTGAAGTGGGTATAAAAACAAGGATATAGAAATAGTCACAACTAAAAATATAGGTTTAAATATGAAAAAATATATGCAGTATGTTCTTAAATAATAAAATGTATATGTAATGCAAAGAAACACCACTTCCATGCTCTTTTAAAGATTCCCCAAATTCTTGAATGAGTTTCAAATTAAAGTAATTCAATTTGTATTATATGTATGAAGTAAATTATGCTTTGTTCAATCTCATTTGAATTAAAAACTTCAGTATAAACTAAGCAGTCGAACTCGGTTGTAGTTCTTTCATATTTAGAAGTTCTGCTATTTCTAGTATTGCTAGATTCATTTAATTGAAACTCATGCTAAGGTGTGAAAGATGAAAATTTCATACTTCTATAGTAGTGATGTAGACTAGTTTGAAAATTGAAAACACAAAGATTTAAAATTATGTATTTGTATAATCATTTGTCATTTTCAAATAAGTTCAGAAATTGTAGAAGTAAAGCTCTGAAATATACTTTCATTTCATATTCATACATTGTACAAGTTTAAAAGTGAAAGTATGTTTCACATTTATAAAGGGCATTGATATAAAATGAGGGGATTTTGTGATTGATTTGCTCTTTACATTTAATTGATCATATTTTAATAAGTACTCAGGATTATTTAATACATAGTTTAGATAAAGAAACTTTTTGTTCTTACAATTTGTTATTCCTTCTTTAAGTTGATGCAGAAAATGTATCCTGATTGTGCACATTTTATGTTTTGTTAATTGTTAAAACTTATTTTGACTGCAAATTTGTAATAAGAGAAAAACTTTGCCTTTATCGATCACTTTATAAAAGCAGTCAATATCATTTTCAAAAATGGAAGTCCTGTATTACTCAAGTGCCGAAAGATTTCATAAGGCATTCTAAATTTTTAACAATGTTATTTATTCAAAATTAGTGAACTAGAATATTTTTTGAAAGTTTGTCATTTTTTTAGTTAAGCTACATTTATAACATGATGGTTTTCGAACCATGTGTCAAAAATAAATCGAAATGCCTTGAGGACTCTTGATTTGATTTTCGTAAAATGTGTAGTTGTTTGTGTACCTCAAATACTTGAACTGATTATTTTCTATTTCATTTCAATGTTCCTTAACGACTTCCTCGTCATCCTGGATGTCCTTGGAGCTTGACTTACCTTGAAATGAATTTTCTTTTTAAGAAGCCAGGTCAAGGGGATTGTCCTGATAACGAACTCTATATTTTATTTGAATCCATTACTAAAAAGAGCTCTTTTATGTTCAGAAAACAATAATTACTCAAATTCTTTGACTCTTCTGGAAATTCATAGAAAAAAGTTTTTGTTTTCGCCATGATAACCAGTATTCTTGATTGAACATATTTTCTCAGTGACAAAGAGGGAAAGAAATCTAAATGTAAGCCTCGTGCTTTTCAAAAATCATTCTACAGGGTGGCTATAAAGTCTGGAACCACAGGAAACAGTGATGTTCTCAGGCGATGCAAATTTTTACGTTTCTGGGGAGGTGAGCAAACAAAATTTCAGGTACTGGTCACAAATGAACCCCAACAGAAAATGCAAGGCTCTCCAAAAGTGATGATATGGTGTGGTTTATGGGACGATAAGATTGTTGGTCCATTCTTTGAATCAATAGTCACTGGAGAAAATTACCTCAGTATGTTGGGAAATGAAATTGTACCAGAACTTCATAGTATCGGTGGCTATCCAGAGTGGTTTATGCTAGATGGGGCTCCACCTCATTATGCAGGTTTCGTATGGCAATGGATAAATGACATGTTTCCTGGACACTGGATTGGGAAAGGGTCCTGTGGAATGGGCAGCAAGGTTATGCAGAAAGGAGGTGTATGCAGTAAGAATTCGTGATCTGGAACATTTCCGGGAAAAATTAACCACTGCAATTGCTCTGGAACCACGTATGTTAAAGACAATTTAAAAAGTCTTGTAAAATATCTCCAGAAGTGTGTTGAGAATGGTGGCGGACATGTGGAGCACATTCTTTAGTAGGAAGATGTGCTATGTATCATTTCTCCTATGGTTCCAGACTTAATAGCCACCCTGTACCTTTGAATGATTTTTTTTTAATATTTTCATAGGGCACAAATAATACAAAATGTCTAATTCTAAAACGATGTAGCCACAAAAAAATGGGAAACACTGATAAAACCTCTTGTTAAAAGAAATATGATTTGGGATAGTAAAACATTTTTGTTTTAATCAAATGGAATGATTTTGAAATAAGACTACTTGTGTTGTCAAAGAATGTCAGACAATAAGTGATGTGGTTTGACTTCAGGGTTAGAAATTTAGGAGAAAGTTCTTTTAGACTTTATGCATTAACTAGTTTCAATTGTAAATTGCTAAATTTTATACCAGTCTTGATTTTGTCTAATACTCTTTTGTCTTGTGCAGCTTGGCTAAATATCTCCCTTGTGCCACAAAACCCAACTAATCTAAATGTTGCTTTGATGACCGAGATTTTGGATCCAGTCATCCCTTTTTAACACCTGCTTTTTCTGAATTTTTTTATACCAATTCTTACCAATCAACCATTTATTCCCCATTTTAGTAATCTACTCTTTTTTTAAGTATGCACATCAAAGTCTGAAGTCCAGGCCTTGATCATTGCCCTGTATATTTATACACATCCGCAGAAACAAAGTAAATTTAAAATTACAGAATATTTTGGTAACAGGAAATTTGTTTAGGTACCATTGGCGTTTAACTTTCTAATCCTAGTCATATTTCCAAACCTAGGGTTAGAAATTAGATTTTACGTAGCATTGAAAATTACATCTGGTCTCTTAATTATATTGTAGATAGCACATTTAATGTACAGGTGGCCCTCGACTTTCGCACATTCTACTTTCACACAATTTGCTATTTCGCACATTTTTAAAAATTCAATTTTTTAAAGATTTTTGTCAATAATTCAAAAATTGTTCGCTTCCATGCAGTCGCTCTCACGGAGGGCGGTAGCTCGCACTCACTCACACATTGCCGCCTAGAGTAGCAGACTTCTCGGAATCGTTGTGACGTCGCTAGGGTTCAGAGCCGCGGTGGTGGGGCTGAATGTCAAATACATACAATGTATTAAACAGGTTTAGTCATGCGTTAGGGCGCGTGTCGATGCGTTGTGTGTTTTGCCAATTTATTTGTTTATGTTTAAACCTGAAAGCACTCAAACATGCATCGTTAATTATGTATATTGATAAATACTTAATTATGTATATTGATAAATAAATATTTTAAAATACAATTTTTGATGTTTTTTACATCCCTCTACTTTTGAACATTCAACATTCGCACACATTTTCAGGAACCAATTATGTGCGAAAGTCGAGGGCTGTCTGTATGTTGTAGTTCCTCCACTACGTACTCTTGAAATAAGTTAAATTGTGGTGTTTTACAATGTGGATGAATTACAGGGCTTGTGCTTGGGGTTTTCAAATTGAGGTTATATTAGGATACATTTTAAAATTAAACTCGATCTCAACGTAATGTAGAAAAGTTCAGAGAACTTGTATGTACGTAGTATTGTTACCTTGACAGTGGGAAATTGCCATTAAATTGTGATTGTAGAAAAGTGCAGATGTTAAAAATGAAATACTTAGTAATATTCTTTTGAAGTGCTTTATTTTTTATTTTGGTGCTCTGTAATTGTGTTTGTTGGAATTAATTTTGTTAACGAATTTATTAAATATGCATGTTGCAATGTTTAATACCAATAGCACCAGATACTGGTGTTGTGCTCTTGTAGTTTCTTATTTATATTGGTTTAAATTAATATTTTATTTTCTGCTGTATGAAATTTGAATGAATCTTTTATTTTAAAATGATTTCTTAATTTTAGTTGTCGATCTTGATAAGTGATATTTATTCTGGCATTATTTCAAAATTTGATAGTAAAATGGACTAAACAATGCATTGTGCTAAAATTAAGTTATGTACATCTTATATTGTCATAATTATCACATTTACATTAAGGATGGTGAGTTTGTTAATTTATGATATATGTCTGACATAAAATAGATATTTAAATTCTAATTAATTGTTTAAAATTTGTTTAATTTTTCTTAAATGTGGCTACATATTTAATATTTGCTTGCTTATGTTTTTAAGTTTATTACTTTTGTATTGAACTGGAACACTTTTAATCATTTTACTGTGATTTAAAACATTCTTCAATTATTTCAGACTTCTTTACATTGAACATTTAGAAGACTCTTAACAATGGCTGCTCAGAAGAGTATTGAGGATTGTTATTACTATTACTATTCTTCATGCATAAGAGTAAGTATTTTATCATCAGAAATGAAATTTGTTTTTATAGTATTTGTATGAGGTTGTTACATTTGCACTCTTTACTAACAACTCATTGTCCAGAAGGTTATTCTATCAATTTTATGTACAAGTGTTGCTCTTAAATAAATTGGATAAGGTATTTCTTATGTATAGCTATTATTCCTTTTAAATTTAAAATCTTATTTTTTCATTTAATAAATGCTAAATTCTCTTATTTTATTTACTCTGGAAAAATGTGATATATGATGTAAAAATGTAAATTTAATTCTGAATGTATGTAGAATGACTAGAACACTTTAGGATCAGCTCCCATGTAGAATACGTAAGGCCCTGTTCAAATGAGGCATTTTACAACGTGCGTTTGATGTCAACACAAAACACAGGTAGCCAAAGTAAATAGAGTTCCAGATTCTAGAAATATAGTTTTTTGGAAGATGTATTTCTATTTTACACTGTGAATTTTGAAATTTTTAGGAAATTGTTTGGTCATTTTCCTGTTTTTAGCATAAGGCTTTAGTTTTGTTTTAAAACTTTATAAAAATATTCCAATTAATCAAATTTTTTCGTCATTTTCAATAATTTTAGGCACTTGGTCAATTTTATACTTTCTAAATTAACAAAATCTGCACCCCAGTGAACACACAAAAAATAATTTTAGGAATCTGTTGAAAATAAAAGATTTACATCCTACTTTTAATGGCTGTAAAATTAAAGCAGTTGATTAAGGGCAACAAAAATATCTTATTAATGTCTGACATTCCCTTTAAAAACAAGTCTACTTCTGTTTACGCTTTGTATAAAAGGAATATCTGCAAAAGGATTAGTTGCGACTATTGACAAAAAAAAATAATTTTTTAAAAGAAAATCACGATTTTGGTATCGATCTGACGTAAAATTTTACTCAGATTTGAAATTTTGACTCCATCATTAACCATTCAAAAAAGATAGAAACTTATATTAGGGGATACACAATTTAATGCACAAGGGGAAACTGACCTCGAAAAATGCCCAAGCAGTGTACACGTGGTAAGGCTCGAAAATCTCATCGAAGTATCAAAGTCGCATTAGAAAACTCCATGTGAACAGGACCTAACTCTTATTTGCAGTAAAAGGATGGATGCCACATTATTAACAATTGAAGATTTTTTATTTATAAAGGAAAGGGGGGAATATTTACAGGTTAAACATCATTTTTCAAGCATTACATCCTGTAATCATCAATGCTTGATCTCTAAATCATATCCCACATATATTGAATAAGGTGAAAAGAGAAATTTTAAGATTTCAAGCATAGCATACCTACCATAAATACAATTAAAAATTCACTTCCAATTTTTGTGCTTTCTATTTGATTTTTCGTATAAAAATTAAGCTATTTTATTCTTAAAAGACTTGTATTAAAACTTGTATTTACTTTGAAATGTTTCAGGGTGACACGTGCCCATTCAGGCATTGCAAGTTTGCTTTAGGCATAGAAACTGTCTGCCCCCTGTGGAAGGAAGGGAGGTGTTTCAATAACAATTGCAAACTCAGACATACTACACATGTAGTGAGTAATTTAATTCTATTCATACTGAATTTAATTCTATTCATATTTTGATTACTTTTTAAATGGTTAAACAGTCATTCTAGGCAGCTTAATTATGGCTACCAGTTATGGTAAAAGAAGCACCCTAATTTAAATTAGGATGCTTTTTTAATATCTAATGATAGGACTTGAAACAACTTTCTTTCAACAATTTAAATAACTTTGTTTTGATTCTTTTCCTTCATATTAATATACCAGGGCCATCGTGGCTCAGTGCTGTGCTAGCAACCTGCAAGTCATAGGTGGCGCAGGTTCGATTCCTCCCCGAGTGTATTTCTCTCCCTGTGTCAGTAAAAACTTTCCTTGTGTGATGTCCATAGTTTGTCTTGTGTCTGGCACAACATGGCCATAAAACCCAACTCAACCAATCATATTAATATAGCATAAGTTCTGATCCTCATTCAACAGACTTGGTTTGAATCCCAGTCAAGTAAAAAGTTGACATTTTGAAGTGCATTACCAGTCTAACTCATAATTCAATTTTAATTTGTTAACACTGTTTAGAAAAGTTAACTTTTAAAATATGTTAATTGTTCTGTGCCATATTTTGTAATGTTTCTGCTCATTTATGGATCATTTAAATATTATTTCAATTAGACAAATGTAATTAATTCAAAATTAACAAGATTTACAACTGAAGCAAGACTGCTATTTTGCTTTTAAAAAATTAACATTTTCTTCATCAAAAATTGTGATGCCGTGGCTCCGTACGTTATCCTGGTAAACTGTAGGCAGTGCAGGTTCGATTCCTGTAGCAGTCTTTGGTGCATTTCTCCCTTTTGTGTCTAAAAACTTTCCTTGTATGTATGCCCATTTACTTGACGAGAAAAAACAATGCTTGGCCAGATCTGTCCCTTGTGCCATAAAAACAATAAACTTCATTGAAAATAAATACTCTGGGTCATTCTATATCAAATTAGCAAGTGTCATTTCTTTTTGGGATTGATCCCGGACTGTCACCAATAGCTCGTGTTGCTCCAGTGTGACGTTAAAATTAAAATACCTACATACCTGATTTCTTTGAAACGTGGCTATTTTTCCCACTTGCGTAATCGGGAAATTTTTAGCTTCTTGCAATAGTTTTTTTTTTTATTTATTTTTAAAGAATTGTGCTATTTTTCATGATTCTAGATTCGCTAGAATACTTGCAATATATAAAAATAATAAAATATAGATAAATGATCTTTCTTATGACTTCAACTTTTAATTACATTTCATTTGATTTTTAATAAACTTAGATGGGATTACTCCATCTTAGATATGTCTTTTTGATGAGTTAGCTTTCAGAATTTTTTCAAATGTTTTTATTTCTCTCTTTTCAACTCATTTCTTTTAAGTCATTTGCATAAAATCATTTTGCTTTTTATATTGGGTGAATGTATTTACTTTTTAATACTTTATTTTTTTTTATTGCTTTCTAATTCTGTAGCATGTCTTGCATCAGTTTCCTTTTTGTTTTCGAGTCGTCTACTTAAATATTTTATCATCCTTTTAATATTGGTCTAGTTTCCATTCTGATTTTTTAACCTATTTTGATTGAGTTTTATTATGTTGCGTTTGGCACAGAGCTTATTGATCTTTTGGATCTTGCATCATAAAACCTAAATGAACCAACTTTATTACACATTTTATGACCTTTCTAATTTTAAGGTAATTACAATTTTTTCAGATTTCTTTGTATGACTAGGAAATAAAATAGCCAATTTAGAGAAAATTCGTAGGGGTCAAGGTGTAGGCTGCGTAAATTTAATATAGAATGACTGAAATTTATTGTAAAGTATATTTATCTAATATATGTTTACTAATGGTGCTATTTTTTAGATCGATCGATCATTGATTCCTTGCTACTGGGAAAACCAACCCAGTGGATGCAGAAAGCCATTCTGTGTGTTCTTACACAGTAAGCCAAAAAATGGTATGAACTCTGCCACAGAAAATTCTGGATGTGAGTATCTTTTCGATATTTTCTCTTTCAATGTTTTGAGCCTCAGGTTCTTTTGAATGAACATACATTGCCTGTGAAATGCAAAATTATTCAAAATGCCTGCACACTTTTCAGGCTAGGAAAATTAATTTTGGCAATTTATGCTTGCAAATCATCACAAAACTCCAACCTAACAGGAATTTTGTACCATACATAATATAGTTTGTTGAATATTACAATGAGGTCATTGTATTCCTTTTTTAATTTCTGATAATTTTCCTTTTATGTCAATTAATTTGTTTCATTGCTCGTCATTTCTGTTGGTAGAGATATGTTTGGAAATACTCCTTTTTTGCCACTTAAAACACTTGTATAATTGAATGCTCCTTGATTTTCACCACTTCTCCATTCTTCTGAGGGGGTTGCCCTTGCTCATTGGGTTTGCTCACTGCGAGTTTTAGCTTGACATTGTTTGGCACAGATTGGGCATTGTTTGGCACAGATGTGCCATAAAAACCCAACCCAACATTCCTTGTTTAGTACGATATTGTTTTGTGGGAAGGCAGCGACTAGATTTCTTTTGAAGATGACACATGTTTTTCTTGTTTGTACGACATGCTGTCCAATAGAAACTTCCTATACACTGGGGAAGTGTTGCATTAAATTGTTACATATATTTTTTAATGAGAAAATTTGCTATTCTTGTGCATGCTGGCTTAAAAAAATATTAGGAAAATTTCTTTTATTTGTGGACTCCCTCTAAAAGGAGAATTTTAGAAATGAAGTTTCAGGGCAAATTATGTTTTGGTTAAGTGATCCAATGTTAAACTGTTAAGGATTATTGAAATAAACAGTCTGCTTGTAATCTGAAACTTTCAGTGAGAGTTGGGATTTTTTTTTTACCTGCAGCCATCTGCATACCTGCCAACTTTTTACCATAAGTCTTATGGTAAAAAGCATTCCAGACTTTTCTTTAAGGAGAAAATTTTCAAGTGATGCCAATTTTTTTAATTTAACTCTATTGTTATAAAAACTGTCTTTGTCTCTCATCAAGATAAATCTCAAAGATTTAAATGAAAAAGTGCATTAATATTTAAACTGATATGAATGCTTCATTTGATATAATCTTGTATTTCCAGTGATTTTGCCTGTATCCAATGGTCCACATCTTTCCAATTCCCCGAAGTCACCCGAAGAGGCTGATCTTATTCCTTCTCCTAGATTAGATATATTCAGTAAGTTTGTGCCTTATTCGACTTCTGTGCCAGTTACTCCAATCGTTATCAGTTTCGATGAAGGTAAGTTTTGGTTTTTACTGAATCTCTTTTGGTGTCGGTTTTCGTTTCAAAAGTTGAACTTCATGTTACGGACAAGAACCCAAACCATGAATAAAATCTAGCAAGTAGCTTGTCAGAATTCCACCAATGTGTGATCAACACAAGTATGGCATTTCCAGATATATAAGACACCATGTTACAAATTGAATAAGAAATTTGTTTTATATTCAAAGGAACTTTAATAATTAAGGTACTTAGATCAATAGAGCCACAGTCGCCTGATTGGAAGAGTAGCTAGTTTGAAACTTGGTCCAACATAAGACTGTTCTGTACTTGAGGGCCATTGCACATTAAATCTGTCGTTGCCTCATGTCCTCACATTGGCATGGTGTGCAAGTTTGAAGATTAGAGTGCCAGTTCAGGTGTTGTCATCATCTGACCATGGTTTTAAAATGACGAGGTGTCCTCTGGCCTTTCTCTTTGGGACTGAACCCTGATAATATCCCATTATGTTGCTCCCATGTGATGTTAATTTAACTACTACAGATCAGTTAACACTGTAGAACAGATATGTACTTGAAGAAAATAAAATATCCTCACTTCAGCTGAATCAGTGATTGCAGAACCCGCATGAGTCCCATTTTTCAAATTTAAAAAACTCTGCACAGAAAACCCATAACTTAGTGACTCATGTGGTTTCTGTAGCCAGTGCATTTTTTCATGACCCTATAATTACTAACTGAAGCCACAGACTAATTTGATTTCTTTACACATTACATGCCGATCCCCAGACAAGCCAGTTAAAGTCAGTTTCCAAAATTTTTGAATTCATGAGGTTTTTCTGCACTCACTTGTTACATGTGAAATGAAATGAAAAAGGTAACCAATTATCTAATTATTCTGAATTCCAGATGAGATGTGGTCTCTGAGTCAAAATAGATGGTGCTCAACTGTATTTTTCTGAACGGAGATGGTTGCTTTTTATATAATAAATCTTGGAATATGTTTATAATTTTTGTTTTGTTTCTAGAATCAGATAATGAATCTGTATCCAGTACACCTATGAAAATGTCCACTGATTCAGTCGGATCAGACCAAGTCGGCTCTGCCAAGAGCAACCTTTTATCTAAACTATCAGGTAAGATTTAAATCTGATTGTAGTATTAGTGTTTTAGGTGAAAAACATTTTCTCTGCTAGAGTAACGTAGATCAAAACTTTTGATTTTTAGTTTTGGGGTTGATCATGAATGCTTCTTCTGTCTCGGGTAAAATTGCCCTCAAAAATAAAGGAAATAAGTTTTCCTCTCTGTATTTTCCAATTGCTTCAAAACTTTTAAAATGCTTCTGGGAAAAAGTACTTTTAACATGCTCCAGGGGTGCAAAATATTTGTTTACTCTTAAGATGAAGATGTTATATAAGAATATGCATTTATAACATTAATAAGTTGCAGCAAGATAGTTAAGTTGTGTAATCTAAGTCTTATTCTCTCTCTCTCTCTCTCTAAAATTAAATTTTCGAATTTATAAGGATTCATGGATAATTCAAAATTCCTAAGCACTCCTTAATTTTGTGAAGGTCTTTAAAAGTTCTTAATTTTGTTTCAACTGTCATTTATGAATTAAATTTTCATGAATGCTCATAGGAAGAAATAATCACTTGAATCGGCTTCTATTTGTATTGACTTTGATCCAGTATTTTTGAATTGTATATTAAGTGCTCTTCAAATACGCCAGAGAACTCTTTATTGACAGCCTGTAAATTGGCATAAAATTATACAATATTAGAATCTTGAGTTCATGGAAAATATTAGAATAGTCCTTAAAAACAACTTTATTCTTTTGAAATTATGCTTTGTGTATGGTAAAATGTATGTTTAAAAGACAAAGATACTGCTTACTACTCTCCCCTTTAGTCAAGGAAAGAACTTCAATTTCAGTTTGTTTATTAATTGGAAATCTAAATTGTTGCTGTATGAGATATAAAATGTGTTCAATTGTTGGTAACTAAAAGATGTTATACATTTCAACACCATTGTATACAAAAGTTGTATTTTATGCAAATTTATTGAACTGTCACCCAAAGTTAAATTTTTCTGAATTTTTGTATTAAAATTTAAAATATTTTTCTCTGTTTAGAGTGCATACTTCTACTGTTATTATGAATAGAATTCATTTTTATTAATCAATTTTAGAGGCAACTGGAAAAAAGGATTTTGGTGTCAAGACATTAGAACAGATAAAAATGGAAGAGATTCACAAAGAATCGGACCATTTCTATAAATCAGGTTTGTTGAATGACCATATTTTTGGCACCACTTCCTTTGAATCTCATAATGTATCAAATCAAAGATTATTTTATTAGATTTTGAAAACTTTGCTACTGCTTTTATGTGATAGTTTTCATTTTTGACAAATATGAAGTATTAAGTATTTTATTCAACTAGGGGAGTACTTTTCAAATATTATCTGAGAGCTAGTTGTAATACTTCAATTGAATTATTCTTTATGCTTTAAGTTACTTAGGTGGCTTCAACTATATTCAAGATTTTAATATTTTGCTGTCATATTCACATAGCATTTGGTTTTTATGTTTCCACACATTGATAAATCTATTTTACTTTTGAGTACTTGGATTTCAAACCAAATGTTTCAACTTAGGTTAAATTTCAGAGAAATTTTTTTTTCCAAAGAGGGAAGTTATTAGGCAATTCTTTTTTGTCATTGTTTGCATTAAATGTTCTGGAGCACAAAATACCCTCTGGAATTGTATTTCAATTCAGTTTGAAGTATATGATCCAGTTATAGATTTGCTTACATGTTCATAATTTGTTTGCTTATGGTTTCTACCAAAGTTTAATCTATTTTAAATATTTCAATCGATGATTACATCATTTTTGATTGAATAATTAGTTTAGTTCTGATTGGAAAGGATGTTTTAAATTAATTGGCAGTTTTCAGTTTATAAAAATATTTTGAAAAAAATATTGAAATATCTACAGCAATATATTTTGTATTTCAAGTGAAAAGTTTTGCATTAAGTGCATCTGGATACTAGATCTGCATAAAAACCCGATTAAGTATGAAAAGTTGTATTTGGGCATGCAAATAATTGTGCATGTCCTTCAGAGATGACTTGCTTGGCAATGGTATTCCAAAGTTAGGCCTGAAAAGTAGCCGAAATGCCAGTTTGCTCAATGACACTGAAGAACCGATATTGAAATCACGCATTATGACGTTTCTGTTTTCGCCTTTTTCGTGACGATTAAGTATCTCTAGTTTTTGCTGTATAGTGAGAGTCACATGCTTACGCTTATTAGTTCAATTAGCACTTGAAAAACTCGTGCTGGGCTTCAAGAACATTTTACGATACAGTACACTGTTTGTATAGTTGTAATATTGTGCAAACGTGATATGTAACCTGCTAGAAAACAGGAAACACTACTGAAATGAAAACTGACAGTTATGATAAACATTGAGCCAACTAAAAACGCAGGCAGTGCAGTGGCTCGACCTGGCGGTTAAGGTCAACAAATGCCCGAATCCACCACAAAAAATCTGAACGCAAGCTTCTCGATCGGTGCCGGATTACAGAGTGGGCCGAACCCGAGAATGCCGGATTAAAGAGTGCCAACTGTACTTGGCTTTTACAGGATGATCTTGATGTTGAAATAGTTTTTGTTTTGGTAAATGTGCTATCAAATTTAAATCTAAAAAATAAAGAAATTTTGAAACCTATGGTAGTGGATACTCTTGATAAAAATTATTTTTAAACAATCAAAATACTTCTGGTTATGCAAAATTAATATGTTCCTAAGAGTTGAAATTTTTTTATTTGAACCTGTGATGTCAGACTTGTGAACTTTGATATTTTGAATTTGCTTTCGTCAAAAACAAGTCAAACTAAAATTTATTTTAGCAAATTCTCTATTGTAATAAATTTTAGTAAAACTGTTCTGTTTAATTCAACATTTGGAGGAATTTTGAAGATTTGCTTTATCACTTTCTATGAATCATTTGAATTTTTAATCATGTCAATTTTTAATTTTAAACGTTTTTACAGACTATGATGCCTCTGCATTGACTGTATTGCAGAAAACACAAAAGATGAGTGAGTGTTATCCTCCAAGTAAGTTAATTTTTGTGTTTAGATGCTTTAAAACGTTCATGGTTCTGTGAACTTTCATTTTGTGATTATTCAACTTCCATGTAACGCCCTAATTGCATTGTTTTGATAATTTAGAATCTGAATTGTTCTGTCTGCACAAGCTGATGCTACCAATGGTAACTCACTGTTTGAAAGTCCAATGTAGCTTAGTAAAATTGTTCCTTTATTAAGATGCTCATGCACATGTTTTACATATTGTAATTCATGTTGAGTATCTGTCCTGCAAGAAAATGTTTGTTTGAAAATAAATTGCTTGGATTTTATCATGGTTCATCTAACAATCAAGGGTTCCCTAACTATAATCTAATTCCCTGTTAATCTAAATTAGCCCCGTACCAGAAAATATATGTTGAAATCCTTGTAAATATTTCTGCACTAATACTGCAAACAATAAGAATAGTTTTTCAAACGGGGTGGTCATTCAATGGAATAAAAAACAATAAGCTAACAACTTAGCTTAAAAATGAGTATCGTGCCAACCACTCGCGAAAAAGCTATTCAAAGATAAAGCATTCAGTACAGTCAATGAAAGCATATGAAATACCTATAAAATTTTCCTGCTAATCTGCCATACTGTGTTGATAGCTGTGATAAGTGGGACCTTTTGATCACCATCCTTTAATAACAAATCATTATAAATTGGCATTATACAATTTGCATCTTTGTGAAGTGGTACACATTTTGAATTCTACATATGCACAGTGAATCTGTTAATGGCTTATAACTGGTCAGATTTTGCAAATTTTGACTTGAAATGTGGTACGTGTTTTTAACCTTCCTGGTGGTTTTTTCTTGACGAAAACTGACCAGATCTTGATCAGATATCTCATCATTAGCGAAATTGGTCAGGTCTTGATGAACGAGATACCTTGTTGAAACTACTTGGAGGGTTAAGACCAAAAGAAAAAATACTAAATAGGTTTTTTCGCTGGAGAAAAATGAAAATCCCTTAATTTTAAGTGAATGGTGACATCACTGTTTAAAGTAGACATTTGCGCTCATGTTTTCCTCTTGTGTTTTACCCTGGTCCTGACTGAGCATGTCATTTTTTTAATATATAATTTTTTTTAATATTTTATTTAATATATTTATATGATGTATATTTTTTCTTTCATGTTTTCTGAACCTTTTTAATTTCCATTTGAAGATCTGAGAGGCAGATTGTTAAAGAGGAGTTCTTTCTTGCACCCAAAAGGTATTGTCTTGCTCTAGTGCTCTTCTGGTTTGTGATTTTTATTTGATTTTGCTCAAAATGTGGTTATAAATTATATTTTTTTAACCTTTAGTGGTTTTTGACAAGCGAGTGATCAACTTCAAGAAGCAGAATAAGAAAACTGAAGGTAAAGTTTTTATTTTCTATCAATGATATAAGAAGCTTAATTTAGGAAACTCATCCATCCCTATTTTATGAGTTTTAAGCGCAGAGTAATTATATTTTTACAATTTTGTTTTTAAAATATGCAACATTTGATACTAATATTCCATATGAAATATAAATGAGCAGTATGAGTGAAAGAAATTAAACTTTTAGATAAATGAACTGCATTTTGAGATGAATAATATAATTCATGTTTGCCTGATTTTTTAATCCAATTTTTGTTTTAAATTAGTGAGCTCGGATTCCTTGAATTTCAAGATTAAGACGTTGGACGAGATTCGTAGAGAACGAGAAAGTAAACAAGGTATGCAAGTTGCTATTAGTTTTAGCATTTCTTGTTATTTTAGCTGCAATTTATAAAAGAATATATATAACTGCTTATGGTCATGCAATTCTCTTTGTTTAAACTTATTTTGACTTAGCAACACATCTGTCTTCTGTTGTTAAAGTTCTGTAGTTATTGCAATAACAATTTTACTCTGTTTAGCATTTGGGCAATGAATTTCTGTTCTAAAATATATAATTATATTTGATGTGTAGGAACTAAAGAAGACAGTAGCATTTCCTGCAATAACTCGTCCACTAATTCTGTTCAAGAGAACAGGATATTGAATCAAGGTTTTGGCCAGAAATCAAACAAGAGACTTAAAATAACACGAAAACCCATAGAATTACCAAAACAGTCTGTGTTCAACACAAAAGGTGGAGGAGGTATGAAGTCTTTCTAGTTAAAAAATGTTTATAATAGTTTTACCTAATGGGTCATTCCATGTGAAAACGACCATTTTGATAAAATGTTGTTGCACCATAGTCACAGATCTTTTCCATATTTTTACCCTGTGAAACCCATAGATCTCAATTATTTAAACATTTTGTCCAATATTAGCTGAATACGGGAATTTAAAAATGGTTAAATTTTACAAAATGACCGCCATCTTTGGATTTCCCACACTATTTATAAATGACCCTAACTTGAGAAATAGTTCAAATTTAATAATTTTGGTACCAAATGGGTCGCCATTTATTTCAGGAGTGTTATATAAGCCACAAAAACAATGGCAATTTTACATTTTAGTGAATTTTTTTACAAGTAAAGGAAAATCAATTTTAAAAACAATCAACTTTAAAGGGCTATAGGAAAAAAATGAACCCTCTTATTTTTTTCTGAAACTTTGTGGAAGTATTAACATATGTACTTGAATCTGACAAAATTTCAGAGGTAAAATTCCTTGTTTCTGAATAATAGCTATTCTAATGATGGCATATGTATTTCAAAACCATGGTCATTTTACAGTGCAAAAATGACCATAGCTTAAAAAATATGGTCAAATTTCTGTTTTTATGAAGTGCTAATTCAAAAAGCAGGCTCACATTAAATGAAAAAATATCAATAGAACATCAAATTACAGTCCTATATATTTTTTAATTTATTTTATCACATGGTGTCTGGAAAAGTATATTAAGTACCATTGAAGAAAATTTGTTTTTTATTTGTTTAAATTAATTTTTAAAAATACTAAGTTTTATATGCTTTATAATTACAGTATTTCTGTTTAAAAATGTACATTTATGGTTAGGTACCACTTAGTAAATTTATCATATTATCAATATTGCATTTTATCATTGCTTAATAAACTCATTGCTTTACGTATATATCCACTTTTTTCGCAAAATCTCAATGCTATTAAGAAAAAGGATGAATTGAGTCGATACTGCTAGCATAGTAGCAGATTTTTCTGGAAATTATACCTGCATTATACAAAATGCTATTCAAATATTCATTCCAATAACAAGCAGGCTTAAGGATCTTTTCCTTAAGCTTTCTTTGTTATTTGAATGTGCTACTGAGATATTTTTTCATGTGAAATCTGTTTCTATGTATGTTATAAGTGACAATTCAGTGCATGACACTTCAACGTTTGGATTTTTCAAAAAAAAAAATTGTCAAACATTTAATCACACAAGTTCCACAGATTATTATACAAAGTGTTTCAGTGATGGGAACTCAGAACAATACAAAAATAAATTTTAAAACTATAATTTTTACCATAAAAAATCATGGTGTAAAAGTTGAGTAATTATAAATAATGAATAAATTTTAAAACTATTATTTTTACTATAAAAATCATGGTGTAAAAGTTGAGTGGTACTTTTTTGCCTCTTGTCATGGAGAATAGGAGTTTGACAATATTGGTGGAACCATAAAGTGTATTGGCCACTTTAAGAAACCTGAAGCATCTGTGCAATGATGTAATATTAAATGCCTTTGGACAATTTAACTCGAGTTCATTAAAGAAATAGATACTTTTTCGTAGCGAAATTGTAATTTATAATAATCAATTAACAGCTAGATACACAATGAAAAATGCAATAATAGGAACACGAACTAATTACTGTTTTACACCAATAAAAACAGTCAGATATAGGTTTCCAGTTTCAGGTTCCTCAACAACATTTGTTGCTACCATGGGATTGGAGAAAACCATCAAATTACCAACATTCTGAAATGAACAATAGCTTGCATGTTTGTATGGAATGAATTGGCGGTAAGGAAAGATTTGGGATCATTGTGAGGAATATGATTACAAAATTATGTTCATGCTTCATCACATGGACCAAGTGTATCCTATATATGCCTTTAGACGCATGTTGGATTGGATGTTAGGGTTTTATGGCGCACCCTTTATGAGCATGTTGGATACCTTGTGAATACATGATGAAAATCTTATATTTTCTCGTAACTACAACTCGATGAATATACGTTGCTCCTGGTGAAAATCAATTGAACTATTGTTCAAAACTACAAGATATTGAATCATACTCTAATGCTTTTAACTTTACCATTAATACTAGTGTGGTGGACTTTTTTATTTGTGCTTAATATTTGTCTTAAAAATTTCTCTATAATGTTATCAATGTATTCACATATTTCTTTGATCTTTAAAGACTTATGTTTGAAAAATCTCCAGTGCCCAGAAATTTTAATTTATCCATGTGTACTTACATTTTCTACAAAGTTTCTAAAGAAATATTAGATCAGCTTAAAATATTTCGGTTATGTCAACAGTAATATATTTTGTATTATGAGCATATATTTATTTATGTATAATAATGGGTATTACTATTATATATTTGGGGCTATTATAAGTATTTTTGTATTTATTATTAAGAAACTGAGAAGTATACAAAAATTTCCCTGTGTAATTTTGCTACAATGTACCCTAAGCATAATGTAAAAATATATTTAACAAAAATATTGTACTTAAATATTATAAACCACATAACATTTTGTAAAGTAATTTTTTAAACAATTTAAATGAATAAAAACAATTTTTCGTAAATGGTACTCAATATACTTTTCCAGACACCACGTGATAATAAATTTAAAGTAAATATAGGACTGTAATTAGATGTTCTATTGGTATTTTTACATTTGATGTGAGCCTGCTTTGAATTACTTCATAAAAACTGAAATTTGACCATATTTTTAGCCACTTAAAGCACGAGTTTTTTTCGGAAAAACTGGTAAAAATGATCGAGGTTTTTTTTGACAGAAAATGAATATATAGGTATAGTGTAAGTTATTTTTTGCAATTTCAGTTGTGGGGGGTGACTAGGGGGTGGGGTAAAAGTTATAAAAAATTATTATACAAAATGTAAACGATTTGATTACATGTTTATTTTGAATTTCAAAATATTAATAATATATGATTAATAATAATACAAAAATAGGTAATTGAAAAATTTCAACTTTTGACCAATTTCAACTTTCTGATAAATTGGCATATTCAAAATCATCAGAGTCACTCCATTATCAGATAACTTTTTCTAAACAAGTTACAAAAACACTTAGTAAAAATTAATTTATGGTTAACTGTTTACTTTTATGATATTTAACATAATAAAAATGGATATGTTACCTTTTCCACACCAAACAACTGCTTTATAACAAAGAATTCCTAACAAACTTATAGCTAATCATCAAAATGCACCATGTGTTTACACAAGAAAAATGCTGCATAGCGGTGCCATCTAAGGTAAAAAAGTTTAATTATAATCTAGCCTATCTATTTTTACTAGAACGGATCTCAGACTGGCATTAGGAATAAAATACGCAAGATACAAGAGCGCCCGTGTGAGACACGGGCTCGTGCAAATTTGCCTGTAACTTTCGCCCGCGTCAGACACGGGTAAATGTGTTAAGTGGTTAAGCTATGGTCATTTTTGCCTGTTAGATGACCACCGTTTTGAAATACATATGCTATTATTAGAATTGCTTTTATTCAGAAACGAAGTATTTTACCTCTGAATTTTTGTCAGATTTAAGTACATGTTAATCTTCTACAAAGTTTCAGAAAAAAATTAGAGGATTCTCACACATTTTCTATAGCTCTTTAAAGTCGACTGTTTTTAAAATTGATTTTTCCCTTTATGTATAAAAGAATCCACTAAAATGTAAAATTGCAGTTGTTTTTATAGCTTATACACTCCTGAAACAAATGGCTACCCATTTGGTACCAAAATTGCTAAATTTGAACTTAGTTTTCAAGTTGTGGTCATTTATAGACAGTGGCAAATCCAAAATGGCCACTGTTTTGTACAATTGACCCATTTTTAAATTCCTGCATCTCAGCTAATATTGGACAAAATATTCAAATAATTGAGATCTATGGGTTTCACTGCAATGCCTATCTATGGCAAAAATTTGAAAAGAATCCGTGACTATGGTGCAGCACCCACCGTGTCCTCGTGGATTGGCTGGCAATAAGCATTGCCCGACTCCATGAATAGATTACTTTTTGGTTTCACGAGTTCAAGTATGCTTTTAAATTAATTAGTAGCTATTAATTCTCCAATGAAATCAGGTTATTGTAAAATCAGGCCTAACTGGGATCTAATTTATTTGGGTTAGAATTGTTTTAATATTTATCAGTGCATATTTGTAAATTACTTTTCTTATTCTCTAGTTTTTCAAACTTAAAAATAATCATTAGTTTTCTTGGATTGGTATTAATGTTACTGCAAGTGGACATTTAATTATCTACCAATGGCAGAGGTGGCCAAGTGATTAATGCTATGGGTCTCAATACAACATACTCTAGGTTCGAATCCTGTTTCATAGGTATGAGTGTTGCAGTGGTTCTAGGTAGACTTGAAGCCTGTCTTATTTTTTATAGATAAATGATAGTGTTTCATTGAATCCCCAATTATTTTTATATTATAGTAAAATTTGGACCAGCCATATTCATGTACAATTAGGTAATTTAAATCTAAAATATTAAATAAAGTGTTTCTTAATATTAATTTTCTACTTTAGATTCAGCTCTATCCAATTCAAGCATGGAAACAAAAACAAAGTCTCAAATGGTAAGCATACTTATGTATACCTTTACTATGTCACTTTTGTATTCAGGGTCAGAAATTAGGAGCATAAATATTTCCCCTCAGTTACCAAATTGCTCTGCTTGAGTTCAATTTTGAATTTACTTTGTTTTTATGGATGTGTTTAAATGCAGTGTAGTAATTTGAGCCTGGGCATTGAACTTTGATGCACCCATTTAAGAGTAGAATAGATTGTTAGAAGGCAAAATAAATGGTTGATTAGTCTCACCTGTTTGGCTTTTCCAGCTACTATATAAAGTTTATCTAATAAATTTTGATTTAAATAGATAATCTTCATTTTTATTTATAAGATGTTATTTACAACTTATTTATTCCTGTTTTGTTCTGTTAATTTAGGTATTACATGAAGTGCAGTTCAATAACCAAACTCAATTAAAGGAATCACTTAGTGTTAGAACCACAGTTGCAATTGCTCTGGGTATGTGGAAATCTTGTGTGTATTTCAATATGAAAAATGAAGTATTTAATTTTACATATTAATACTAGTCTATTCAAAACAAGCTTGCTCGTTGCTGAATAATTCTTTTTTTTAGAGTATTTAAAATTTTCTTATAAATCTTTCAAAAGATATTTTAAAAAATCAACTCGATATTTAACTCCATTTAATGATTAGACACAGATGTTGAGTCAAAAAATATATCACTTTTCACTCTGCATACATCTTTTACAGATGTATTCTCATGTATTGATACTTAAAATTTTTACCATTTTTCTTTCATCACATTTTAACATTGATAAGAAATGAATGTATGAAGGAAATCTTCATTTTATGTTTTTATTTTTGAATCTCCGTTGTGTATTTAAGCAGGAATGTAAGTAATAAATTAAAGCAGTGGTTCTTAACCTTTTTAGTGATCGCCCCCTTGAATCTGAAAATAAATTCTCGCATCCCCTCGAAAAATGTGTTTCTATTTCTTTATTTAGAAAATTACTTCTATTGCAAGATAATTTCAGGGGTCGTACTTGTCCTGATATTCCTGAAAAAAACAAAATACGTCCTGAAATGTCCTTGATTTTTGTGTTTTGTCCTGAAATTCCCTCCGACATTAAATGTTTACCCATTAAAGCATCCATTTTCCTCATCCCCTTACGGCCGGCCTATGCCTATCTATGATGGATGGATGAAAAACACCCAAGTTCGCCATGACGTCATACGATGCTTCTTCCTCAACCAATGATGTGTCAGCTTCTCCCCATCCGACAGCACCTCTGCGATTTTCGAATAAAGAAGAATCTTAAACGAGTGAGAGATCTGGCATCATTGAAAGTGTTGTTTACATTAGTAGCCCGCCGCACCGTGCCATAAGCTTATATAAGGTTTCTAGTCAAACTCCTCGCGTTGTTTTTAAAAATGCCTCACAATACAAAATTTTCAGAAACTTGGATTTCTTCTGAAAGAACAGATACAAACGGCGATATGATCAGTTGCTGGTGCCGAGGATGTTCGGAATGCAAGTTCACCGGATTTTGCAAAGTATGTGATAAGAACTTCAGCGTTGCAAATATGGGATTTGCTCAACTAATATCTCATGCTAAGTGTTCAAAACATCAAAAAAAGAAAGATCTAACCAATCTACTTTCTTCATTGCGGAGAAGAGTTCATCACAAAGTTCCGGTAATTCAGCTGTTCTACAAATTTCAACTTTGTCTTCATGCAAACATTGGATTCCATCCAGCATGCAGGAGAAAATCCTAAAGGCAGAAGCTTTAATTTTGTTTACGGCAATAAAGTGTAATTATTCGTTTGCTTCGATTAATGAACTAGGAAGTATATTTCAACGGCTTTTGATGATTCAGAGATTGTGAAACTTGGTGATGCAAAGGCTCGATATGTCACAAAATTTGGATTGGCCCCGTATTTCCTTAAAAGAACCTATGATGACGTAATTGAATCAGCAACTTATTTTACATTGTATTTTGATGAAACCACAACATGTCAAGTAAAAAACAGTTAGATGTTTATATATCGTATTGGTCGAACAAGCACGGATAATTACCAGCTATTGTGATTCTTTTTTCCTGGGACATGCAGAATCTGACAAAATTCTTGAATTGATTCTGAATTTAATTTCAGACAATGGACTAAGCATTGATAAAGTCATTCAATGCTCTATAGATGGTCCTAAAGTCAATCTATCATTTCTGAAAAAGTTAAATACACATTTAAATTCATTGAGCATTCCAAATTTAATTGATGTTGGAACGTGTAGTCTGCACGTCGTTCACAATGCCATGAGAAAGGGTATGGAAGAACTAGACTGATATAGACAGGTTTGTATTGGATATTTTTCAGTGGTTTAAGTGGTCAGCAGCGAGAAGAGAGGACTTTCACAAAGTTCAGATTGAACCATTGGTGGATTCTGCTGCAGACCATGTGTTTAGGAGGCATGTTGAAAGCAGATGGTTAACCCTAGGCCCTGTTTGTGAGAGCAATATCCTGCTCTTCAAGAATATTTTCTTATTATTGAGAAGAATAGTAGTGAAAAATGTAGTAAAATTTCAAAATTTTTGAAAGATCCGATAAATTTACTATATTTACATTTCACTGTTTTTTGCTAATACTTTTGTGTCATATCTCACACTGTTCCAGATGGAGACTCCCCTGATTTATATTTTATTTAGCAAGCAGAATGAATTAGTGAGAAACATAATGTGTAATTTTATAAAACTGATGTTGGAATAAAAGAAGGGTTGCCCCTTTGCAATGTTAATTGTAGTGAAGCCAGTTCTTGGTTACCCCTAAAACGTATTGAAGTTGGTTCCAGAGCAAAGAAATTGCTCGTTTGGCCAGATCATAAAAATTTTCTCCACAACATCCGAAGTGTGTACATAAAAACATGCAACTATTTACAGAAAAAATTGCCTATTTCCAGTCCATTATTGCATGACCTGCAATATATACATCCATCTAAGCAACAGGATTCCAAATCAAAGGAGGCTATAACTCATCTTGCTGATCACCTGTTAAAGGTCACAAAAACAAACCAATTCTGTGATGCTGTGAAATCTGAGGTACAAATTTACCTGTGCGAGAATGTAGAGAAAGAACTTGCTTCTTTCGAAATAAGTCATGACATTTGTTATTACTGGGAACAAATATCACAAATGAAAGACCTTTCTGGAGTACGAAAGTATGATCATTTGACGAAATTAGTTAAGGCATGTTTAACTTTATCTCATGGCAATTCGACACCAGAGCGTGGATTTTCATCCAACAATGCGATTGTTACTCAAGAAAGGTCATCACTGTCAGATATAGGTATTCCATCATTGCGTGTTTGCAAAGACAAGATTCTATATCAGATTTGATTACAAAGGAGTTGATTAAATGTATGCAGAAAGCACATGCTGAGTATACATCGTATTAGGAGCAGTTGAGAAAGGAGAGAAAATAATTCTAGGAAAAGAAAGCTAGAATTAGAAAAGGAAGAAGCAAGGAATCTTAAGAAGAGGGAGAAAGAAGCACTTAAAGATGTATTTGCTGTACTTAATGTGCAAGAAAATGAACATCTAAAAGATGAAGCTGCTGCTCATCATCTAATGAATGATGCATCTGAGAAATTAAATGAAGCTGTAAAGAACAATGACTTTCAAGCAGTAAAAGTTGCCCGGATAATGTTGGAAGCTGCTAATGAAAAAATAAAATTAGTATCACGAAAGCTAGCAGCTACTAGACAAAAATTTGCAGAAATTAAAAAGAAACTATAATAAATTTTTATTTTATTCTAAAGAACATTGTTTCTACTTTTAACCGCCATAACACGAGTTCCAAAATTCTTCCTTGTTTTTATTATTTTTTAATTAATGACATTGCAATTTTTGTTTTGAAATTTCGTGCAAATATTTTTCTACCGTTATACACAAAAAAATACGCAAAATTGCGGCAGAATCGTTTTGTGATACCCCTGATTTATCGCCGGGAACCTTGCAAATTTACAGATTGTAGCCAAATTTGGGGTTTCTTTATTGTGGTGATGAATTCTTGGGCAGTGTATAAACTTAAATAAGTAAAAGATGAATTATTTTAAAAATATGAAAATTTACATTTGATTTTTTTTCTAGCAAATTTAAGTTGAATTATGTGTATTTGTATAATAATGCATTGTATGCTTACTGTCATCAGTCCTACATGCAATATTATTTTTCTTTAAAACTTGGATTTTTAAAAAAATGATGGATCAGGTGGAGTAAAATGATCGTAATAATAAGCCTAAAAAGTAATAGTTAAACAGTTTTGTTTAAAAAGCAAATAAAAATTGTAGCAACTCTCAGATAGTGTAAAGTAAAATATGTGTCAAAAGTGTAAATATTTTATATAATTTTAGGAGTGTAGCTTAGCAAAGTTGAAGAAAGCCAATTTTATGGTCATTTTACCCCACCTGACCCTATTTAAGCTTCAGTAACAAAAGAGGTCATATTGCGTTAACTCAGTTTTCGTAATTTATTGTCCTGAAATTTACTAAAAATGCTGTCCTGAAATTTGAAATTTGGCAGTACTACCCCTGTAATCTATTTATTGAAAAATAAACACATACATACGAAACACTATCTCAATTTTTAATGGCTATGTTATTGTTTATTCATAATTCTCTTGAAGCAAGGATGCTTTTTCGGAAGAGCTACGCGTAAGTCATCACTTGCATTTAAGCGATTTCTGGCGTTGTGATGAAAATCCCATTTCACACAAGTAGGTGGTGGCAAAAGTGTCTGCAATGCTACTTTTGCCAGCTGTGGATAAGGTTCTAACTATACACCAGAATTGTTCCAAGTCCAGTTTTTCAAATTCCATTGAATACGTTCATTGGCTCATATTTCAATAAGATCTTGTTGTCTTTTATTAAATTGCTGTTGTCCATCGAAACTTCTCTCGCACCCCCAGGGGTGCATACACCCAGGTTAAGCACTGAAATAAAGCTACATAATATATTATCCATGTGGAGTTCCTCAATGATGCAATATTACACTTTCTTGTACTAAGGAGATTATTTAAGAAATCAGATTTTTTTAGCACATTAAAGAACTAAGCTCACCTGGTCCATCCATTAAGATCTGTACTTGCAATTTGTATCACTGTCTTTTAATACCTTTCATTGCAAAACAATTTTAAGGCAGAATCAACCCATTAATGCCCTATGAATGGGCTTTTTTTCCTCGAGATTGAATAATTGAAAAAAGTTAAAACCAATTGGAAGCAGTTTTTTAATATATGTAATGCTGTCAACATATCTATGAAATAATCATTTTGGTAAAGCCCCTTTATAATACTGTCTACCTTATAAATAAATAGTACAGTCTGACCTCCATTTATCAGTTTAGTTTCCCACAAAAAAATTCAGTGGATATTTTGATTCATAAGAATGATCATTTTATAAATTTGCTTTGTAACTTATTAAATTTTGAAACATTTCCAATTCTTTTAACTTAAGTGAATTTGAAAACTGTTCCACTCTTAATTAGCACATTTTGTGTGTACTGACATTTTTCATTGTGTGTCTGCAACGAAAACTGCAACTAAAATAAGGTTGTAGAAAAGATTATTTTTAAGAATTTATGCTACTACTAACTTTGGCTGTAGCAGCCCTGTCAATGTGTGAAAACAGTTTTCTGTTATGATCATTGTTCATAAAACCTTAAGTGTTCAATAAAAAAATTTCAGTATGTGTAGGTGAGGTTGTTTACAATTGACTTTTCAATAGTTTGAATTGGAAACTATTTTTAATTTACTCTTAGAATTATGTTTTAGATATTTTAAACATGTTCATTGTGGTATTCAAAACAAAACTTTAACATGTTGATATTAAAATATATGGATTTTTGGATATTTTATTAGCATAAGAAATCACGAGAAAAATTAAACTGGTAATAATTTTGACAGATCAGTTTTTCAATGAATTTTCTGTTTATTAAATGGAATATTTTATATGTTTAGGAAAAAGAAAAGTTACTGAAGATGCTGAACTAGAAATAAAAAATAAAATGCAGAAGAGTGATACAGAAGAATCTAAGAATAAAAGCGTATTGTTGAATGGCATTAATGCTCCTGAAAAGTATTGTTATTTTTCAAATCTTGTTTGTTCCATTTGAAGTAAATTGCAATTACACTTATGCATATTAGACAGTTTACATGTCATTTCTCTTTGCCCTAAATGCTTCTGCTTTTGTGTTTTTTTAAGATATCTATTAAATCTTGTTCTATTTAAATTTAATTCTTATGAATTTGTACATGTGATTGTTTCCTTCATTAAAAACAGTCCAACTTCTATTTGATAAAGTTGCAAGATCATGCAGAATGTATATTAAACTACTGTTGCATAAACGTTTTAGGCACTATATGTACTGCTGCTATATTGAATTACATAATTATGAATGCAGTGGCTAATCTTGTGTTTCCATGGTCCTTTAAAAGGTCAGACTTTGTTTTAGTCTTTCAGCGGCCCTTAAATAGTCTTAATATTTGCTTAGGACATTTTTAAAAAGTCCTATTTTTGCTAAGATGATGCATATATTATTTCACCTTCATTCCAAGATCATTGCTCAAAGTTCGTTTCAACTTCTAACTTCGTTTTGTAAACAAAGTTAGAGGATTGTTTTTATGCATTGATACACTTGACAATTGTTTTGCATTCGTATTCATTTTTACAATGCCATAGAGGGAAACAACTTGTGTATGTGGGGGCTGGTGCATGTTAAATCTGTTATAACCTCAAATGTCTTCACGTTGTTATGGTGCGGAGGTTTGGAGAGTGGGGTACCAGCTCAGGTGTTGACCTCATCATCTCAGGTGTTTTAATAATAATTTACAATAATTTAAAAAATAACTGACATTGCGATTTATTTGCATAAACAAGGCCATAATCAAATTACTCGAAATGTTCTGAAACCTGTCAGGCAGAGTGCTCAGAGAAAAAATTCATCATCATAATCATTAAAAATAGCTTTCTGCTTCTATCCATAACCTATTTTGTCAACTCTATTATCAGATGGGTGAATTAACTTTTACATTCCAAATTTCATTTCCATAAATACAGAATAATTGTGCTAGCAGTGTAAAGAATTCCTACGGATCAATGCATAAAATTTAAATAAAAACTATCCAACATTACACTACAAAATGAAACTTTTTTTGAAATTCCCAATTTTAAAGATTTCTGTGCAAAATTCAAATGCTTTTGTGATTCTACAAAACCTTTTCGTAATGACTAGGCTTTATTTTTTAGTGCAAAATTTAAAAAATAATGCAAGTTGCCACAATTTTCATATTTGTGTATCCAAGTAAATATATTTAGAACGCACCCATCAGAAAAAGACTGTTCAGAATAGGCCACATGCAATTTATAGCCACTCGGAATGTTTAAAACTCATGTTGATGAACTGGTTTGCCAGTAACGCATGTTGCTCAATAACTCAAGAGGGAAATACATACTTGTCTGGTAATTATGATTCCAATCAATAAATACTATTATTTAGTGCCTTCAAAGGGAGGATGATTTTCAGTATAATTTTGGAGGTGAACTGAGCACAGGGAAAGTTCTTAACGAATTTGAATGAAATAACATGCATCTTGTTCATAGTTATTTCATTTTCAATTTTTAAAAATTTGATTTAAATCAATGATTTTTAAAATAAAAGTCACTTGATTTAAATCAAGCTGATTTTAATCTGCATATCCTGGTATTAAATAATAAAGAATTATTATTTTCTGATATATTTTGGACAAATATTTGTGTACCGCAGAATATTCCAATATTTTTAACCTACAAAATTTTATTCTAATGCTTTTATATTTACTAAAAGTCAATTGTCATTTTTATTTATTGTACATTTTCATAAGTTTTATGTTTTGAAAATGGTATGAGCAATACATAAAATTCAAGTATCATTCAAGGTTAATTTCTTCGATCATTTTAATATTTTAACTTTGAGTTGTATATCTCTGTTGCACAATATACAGCTTGCCATTTGTATTTATCTGGTCTTATCTATTAACACTGGACTATCCTAGAGAAAATTATTTGAATTTTAACCTGTTTTCGAAGAAATTTAGAGGGCTAAATTTTCCAAAAGGCAGATGTAAGAGTGTAGATGAAAAGTGTAAATTGAGCACTTAAAAGACTAAGTTTTTATAGAAGGAAGTTTGCAATGTCTAAGATTTTGTGGGAATAAAATTGTTAAAGTGTTTATATGAAAAGAACTGTTTGAATCAGCATCTTTTAATAGCAAAGTTTTCTATTTGTTAAATAGATCTTTGACTGTACTACATACTGCGGCACTGACTAGCAGACATTAGCTATCAATAGTCCTAAGTTTGTTTTATATTTTAACTTTTATTTCATTTTTAGCAATTTCATATGGGTGGAAATTTCTCACCCTAACTTTTAAATTGTTTTCTTATTTAATCTTAACACTTAAGACAAACGATGTGATTTTTATAGAATTTTGAATGTTGCATTCAAG
Source organism: Meta bourneti (assembly GCA_933210815.1). Taxonomy (NCBI): domain Eukaryota; kingdom Metazoa; phylum Arthropoda; class Arachnida; order Araneae; family Tetragnathidae; genus Meta; species Meta bourneti. The sequence continues at coordinate 79,945,732 of OW119923.1, read as the reverse complement.
TTTTTGTTTTTTAGTACTACTTTTTATCACATTCATTTTTATGTTCACTAATCAACTGTTTACATGTTAATTTGGTTGTGTGCTCTTAAATTTTAATATATAATTTTGTTTGGCCACTTGCATTTGGCACAGCTTGTCTGTTATTGGATCTTGCGACATTAAACCTTAACCAACCTAGGTTTGCATTTTTTATCTAAGCCTTTTATTCATTTAACAAGATATTCACTTATTTTAAAATGTATTTCATTTTTTTCTTAGGGTATGAAGAATGTTGTATGTAACCTTTATTCTTAATAAATGTTGTCTTTTTTAGGCAAGTTACTGGTTTGCGGCCATTCCTTGGACGGCCACCATTGACTAAACCTCCTGAGACAATTATTGTGGCCAAACCTTTCAATGATGTTGATTCATCAATAGTGCCCAGTGACGTTTTAGAAGCAAGTCTCCAAGAAACTCCTTCGGAGCCCAAAGAAGCTGAAATGGAAACATCAAATGAAGACTGCTCCATTTCTTCCACTACCATGGAAGACGACCGCAAGACACTCTACCGCAATCGAAGAGGAAAAGCCCATAAGCAAATCTCTATCTGTGGAAGAATTTGACAACTTTCTGATTGAAGCAGACATAAACTTGGAAGAGGTAGACTACACAGAGTCTGCTGGTGGTGATGACATTCTGCTGCAAAATGAACAGTTCCTTAACAGTTAATGATCTTGGTTTGAGTTGGGTGGTTGTGATTCCTTTTGTTGCAGGTCATTGCACCAATATCTCATGTACAAAATAGTGTTTAATCTAGTGTGCGACTATCTTTCAAACTGAATTAAACATTTGTTAATAGATAGCAAATATTTTTTATATTTTCTGTATATGTTTCACTTGATTGATTTGAAAGAGCGTTAAAGTTCGTACTCAATATTTTTGTTGTTCATCTTAATAGATGAAGTAAAGTATGCCATGTTTTGCACATTACATTATTGTTTTGTCTGATTGTTTCTTTAACTTGTACAAACTTTTAGATTATGGTAAATTTTTGTTTACTGAGCAAGCAACTTATATATAAGCTGTTGTAGTTAAAGTTTAAGTTTTTTAAAGGCTATCGATGTGTTATGAAAAATATAAATTCATATGACAGCTAACTTGGAAAGAAAAATCTTGCTTTTATAATTTACGTTGAGTTACTAAAAGACTACAAATTGGTATTTTGTGATTTGTACTCTGAAATGTACTGATCTCATGTAAGATTTTGTTCACCTGAGACCAACTTTGATTATGTCTTGCAGAAACGTCTCAATTCCTGTATCATAACTAGATGTATTTCCAATTACAAAAAATGAAGTTCTTTCAAAGTGCCTATTTCATCTGTACAATTATCTACCTTGTGACATGGCCAGTGAAACTTGTAAATTACAATTGTTTACCGTTTGTAAATATTGATGCATCTACAGAAGAAAAAAAAATTATTTCGAGTTATTAAATCATGTCCAGGACATTTTTAGTTGTGAAATGTTGCATCCAAATGCAAAATAGCCCTTTGCATTGCTCCAGTGCGACATAATTCAAATACAGTGCAACTTGGATAATTCGAAGCTGAAGGGACCACTAAAAAAATTCGAATTATCCAAACCTTCGAATTAAAAAAGTTACATCTTTTAACTTTAATTTCAGGTCCACTGAATGCTTGAAAAGATTATTCTGTCAATAAGTAAATATTTATTCAGAAAGATCATGGTATGAAGACTTAAACATTATATGTATGTAAACAAAATAAGATTTACATTACGTAAGCTACAGTACTGTGACATCTTAGCGCCCAAGAGTCTAGGATGGCGGGCTGCAGACCGGAAGTTTCCTGTTAAGAGTCCTTCACTACTGCACTTGCGCATGTGACGAGGATAAAAAACAGTTAGCTCACGGACTCAGTCTAGTTAATATCCAAAAAAAAGTTTGGATTAATTCGTCACAGTACATATTACATGTACTGTAGCTTACTTAACTTTACATGTACTGTACTTAAACTTCGAATTATCCACGATTTTTTAATATTAATTTAATGAGAACTTCAAGGGACTAAGAGAAATCTTCGAATTAACGACGATTTCGAACTAGAGACGTTCGTTTTATCCAAGTTGCACTGTATTTCTTAATTTTGATTGACTGGCATTTGCTGTGAAAAGAACTTGTGTACATAATAAATTTGTTTTGCATTGAATTGGTAGCCTTATCCTTTATGTAATTGAAAGTTTTTGACAAGATTTACATGAATGCTTCATGTGCTGCAAGTTTAAATTTGCATCAATTGTGTGTAAAAAAATTTCGAAGAATGATAAATATATGTTCAGAGAAAACTGATTTATGTGTGCAATACAAATGAACAGATTTATAAAGGATGAACTGTTAAATTTTGGTTTATGTGTCTTATTTGTATCTTTCAATGATGAAAGTTAGAACTGTCCCTTTATGTGAAACTTTCATGTTTTATCTAGTATGTCTTGTTGCTGTTCATGTATCATTTGAATTGACAATTAATTACTTTGCTGATAAACCAAGATGCGATTCAAAATCTTACCAATCTATGCAGAGATGAAAAACTGGATTGCAGTGCACTAAAATAAATTGTCATGTTAATGATAGGAAGCTAGATTTATCATTCGGAAAACAACTTTTCACCAATATAATGTCAATGATACTCTGTTCATCTAGTGAAAAATTGTTTGAGATGTTAATTACAAAGCTATGTTCTTAGTAGGGTGAACCCAATTCTCTGCTATTCAAGTCTCCTTAAAGTATTTTCTAACTTAGAATATAAGGAGACTTGAGTGTCTCCTTAAAAATAACTTTCTGAAGACATTTCATCAAAAGTGAAATAAGTCCTGATATTTATGGTGTTTCCAGCAATGCATATTGTGAAATGTTGGTTACCGAAAGGTATTTCCTTATTGATGGTATACGCTAATTGTATCAATGCATTACAGTACATCAAGTAATTGCTTCACTTGATGTTCGGGAAAAGAACATTCTCCTTTACAACTACATTTGATACAATGATCTGTTAAACATTGAAAGAATCAAAATTGATCTCATGTGTACCTGCAAATTAATTTTGTAAAGTTAATCTACCAATTATAAGCAAAGTTTTTTGGTTTCAGTATTTAATTTATGTGCTGTCATAAAAAACCTGAAAGTACTGAATTGTGAGCTTTAATTTTATGTATTATTCTGTTGACTATTACTTGACAGTCTTGAGTTTAGCGCAGCATGGCCAAATATGGACCTTGTGCAATAAAAGTTGACCCAGCCTTTTTGTTGACAGTTATCTCATTTCATTTAACATGCTTACTTTTTTTCTATAGCATGCAACTTAGTACAAATATTAAACTAGCGACAGGAAAGTACAAATACTTAAAATATTAACATGATTGATCACTTCTCATTCTAGTCTATTACATGTGATACATTTTCAATCATTTTGCTTTGACTTCATTTTCCATAAAGTTTAAATTACTTTGCTAGTTATACTCATTTTGAATCCAATGCTATTTTGTAAAATAGTTATAGGCTGCTTGAGAAAGCCCATTCTAGGTTTATTCTTGAGCATTTTGATCAAATGCTCAAAAATTTCAAATGGACTTGATTTCAGAAAATCTTGCTCAGTAGACATTTTTGAATTAAGACCCATACATGGATAAATTGGTACTTAAAAATTCATTGTTTATGATGATTTCATGCAATCATTTATTAAAATTGCATAATAATCTGGTTTTTATTCTTAAAATTTCTTTCTTTTTATTATTAAAATGACTTTTCCCTTTGTGTTTTCTAGAGGTTAATTTTATCTCCTTGTAAAGCAATATTCAGTTCCTAATGAATATTCGTTGGTGTATGAGGACATTGTTTGATGTAAAGCAGTGAACTGCATTTATGTGTTATACAAAGTGGAAAAATCAGTTCCATGAAACAACCAATAGAAATAGTTTGGATTGATATGTAAAAATTACTTTGTTTCGTTTGAAATTTTCCCTTGAAGAGACATGTAAACATTCATATCTATGCATTCTTTTATATATATCTTCAACATTTATGTCATTGTCATTTATTGTCAACATTTATATGTCATAAAACATGTCATTGTTTTTTCAGTACATGCATTGAATGAATGAAATTGTAAATACAGTGCAACTTGAATAATTCGAAGCTGAAGGGACCACTAAAAAAATTCGAATTAAAAAAGTTACATCTTTTAACTTTAATTTCAGGTCCACTGAATGCTTGAAAAGATTATTCTTTCAATAAGTAAATATTTATTCAGAAGGATCATGGTATTAAGACTTAAACATTATATGTATGTAAACAAAATAAGATTTACATTACGTAAGCTACATTACTGTGACATCTTAGAGCCCAAGAGTCTAGGATGGCGGGCTGCAGACCGGAAGTTTCCTGTTAAGAGTCCTTCACTACTGCACTTGCGCATGTGACGAGGATAAAAAACAGTTAGCTCACGGACTCAGTCTAGTTAATATCCAAAAAAAAGTTTGGATTAATTCGTCACAGTACATATTACATGTACTGTAGCTTACTTAACTTTACATGTACTGTACTTAAACTTCGAATTATCCACGATTTTTTAATATTAATTTAATGAGAACTTCAAGGGACTAAGAGAAATCTTCGAATTAACGACGATTTCGAACTAGAGACGTTCGTTTTATCCAAGTTGCACTGTATTTCTTAATTTTGATTGACTGGCATTTGCTGTGAAAAGAACTTGTGTACATAATAAATTTGTTTTGCATTGAATTGGTAGCCTTATCCTTTATGTAATTGAAAGTTTTTGACAAGATTTACATGAATGCTTCATGTGCTGCAAGTTTAAATTTGCATCAATTGTGTGTAAAAAAATTTCGAAGAATGATAAATATATGTTCAGAGAAAACTGATTTATGTGTGCAATACAAATGAACAGATTTATAAAGGATGAACTGTTAAATTTTGGTTTATGTGTCTTATTTGTATCTTTCAATGATGAAAGTTAGAACTGTCCCTTTATGTGAAACTTTCATGTTTTATCTAGTATGTCTTGTTGCTGTTCATGTATCATTTGAATTGACAATTAATTACTTTGCTGATAAACCAAGATGCGATTCAAAATCTTACCAATCTATGCAGAGATGAAAAACTGGATTGCAGTGCACTAAAATAAATTGTCATGTTAATGATAGGAAGCTAGATTTATCATTCGGAAAACAACTTTTCACCAATATAATGTCAATGATACTCTGTTCATCTAGTGAAAAATTGTTTGAGATGTTAATTACAAAGCTATGTTCTTAGTAGGGTGAACCCAATTCTCTGCTATTCAAGTCTCCTTAAAGTATTTTCTAACTTAGAATATAAGGAGACTTGAGTGTCTCCTTAAAAATAACTTTCTGAAGACATTTCATCAAAAGTGAAATAAGTCCTGATATTTATGGTGTTTCCAGCAATGCATATTGTGAAATGTTGGTTACCGAAAGGTATTTCCTTATTGATGGTATACGCTAATTGTATCAATGCATTACAGTACATCAAGTAATTGCTTCACTTGATGTTCGGGAAAAGAACATTCTCCTTTACAACTACATTTGATACAATGATCTGTTAAACATTGAAAGAATCAAAATTGATCTCATGTGTACCTGCAAATTAATTTTGTAAAGTTAATCTACCAATTATAAGCAAAGTTTTTTGGTTTCAGTATTTAATTTATGTGCTGTCATAAAAAACCTGAAAGTACTGAATTGTGAGCTTTAATTTTATGTATTATTCTGTTGACTATTACTTGACAGTCTTGAGTTTAGCGCAGCATGGCCAAATATGGACCTTGTGCAATAAAAGTTGACCCAGCCTTTTTGTTGACAGTTATCTCATTTCATTTAACATGCTTACTTTTTTTCTATAGCATGCAACTTAGTACAAATATTAAACTAGCGACAGGAAAGTACAAATACTTAAAATATTAACATGATTGATCACTTCTCATTCTAGTCTATTACATGTGATACATTTTCAATCATTTTGCTTTGACTTCATTTTCCATAAAGTTTAAATTACTTTGCTAGTTATACTCATTTTGAATCCAATGCTATTTTGTAAAATAGTTATAGGCTGCTTGAGAAAGCCCATTCTAGGTTTATTCTTGAGCATTTTGATCAAATGCTCAAAAATTTCAAATGGACTTGATTTCAGAAAATCTTGCTCAGTAGACATTTTTGAAGTAAGACCCATACATGGATAAATTGGTACTTAAAAATTCATTGTTTATGATGATTTCATGCAATCATTTATTAAAATTGCATAATAATCTGGTTTTTATTCTTAAAATTTCTTTCTTTTTATTATTAAAATGACTTTTCCCTTTGTGTTTTCTAGAGGTTAATTTTATCTCCTTGTAAAGCAATATTCAGTTCCTAATGAATATTCGTTGGTGTATGAGGACATTGTTTGATGTAAAGCAGTGAACTGCATTTATGTGTTATACAAAGTGGAAAAATCAGTTCCATGAAACAACCAATAGAAATAGTTTGGATTGATATGTAAAAATTACTTTGTTTCGTTTGAAATTTTCCCTTGAAGAGACATGTAAACATTCATATCTATGCATTCTTTTATATATATCTTCAACATTTATGTCATTGTCATTTATTGTCAACATTTATATGTCATAAAACATGTCATTGTTTTTTCAGTACATGCATTGAATGAATGAAATTGTAAATACAGTGCAACTTGAATAATTCGAAGCTGAAGGGACCACTAAAAAAATTCGAATTAAAAAAGTTACATCTTTTAACTTTAATTTCAGGTCCACTGAATGCTTGAAAAGATTATTCTTTCAATAAGTAAATATTTATTCAGAAGGATCATGGTATTAAGACTTAAACATTATATGTATGTAAACAAAATAAGATTTACATTACGTAAGCTACATTACTGTGACATCTTAGAGCCCAAGAGTCTAGGATGGCGGGCTGCAGACCGGAAGTTTCCTGTTAAGAGTCCTTCACTACTGCGCTTGCACATGTGAAGAGGATAAAAAACAGTTAGCTCACGGACTCAGTCTAATTAATGTCCAAAAAAAGTTTGGATTAATTCGTCACAGTACATATTGCATGTACTGTAGCTTACTTAACCCCCCACCCCTTTACATCTACTGTACTTATATATATATAAACTTCGAATTATCCACGATGTTTTTAACATTGATTTAATGAGAAGTTCAAGGGACTAAGAGAAATCTTCGAATTAACGACGATTTCGAATTAGAGACGTTCGTTTTATCCAAGTTGCACTGTATTTCTTAATTTTGATTGACTGGCATTTGCTGTGAAAAGAACTTGTGTACATAATAAATTTGTTTTGCATTGAATTGGTAGCCTTATCCTTTATGTAATTGAAAGTTTTTGACAAGATTTACATGAATGCTCCACTGCTTCATGTGCTGCAAGTTTAAATTTGCATCAATTGTGTGTAAAAAAATTTCGAAGAATGATAAATATATGTTCAGAGAAAACTGATTTATGTGTGCAATACAAATGAACAGGCAATATAAAGGATGAACTGTTAAATTTTGGTTTATGTGTCTTATTTGTATCTTTCAATGATGAAAGTTAGAACTGCCCCTTTATGTGAAACTTTCATGTTTTATCTAGTATGTCTTGTTGCTGTTCATGTATCATTTGAATTGACAATTAATTACTTTGCTGATAAACCAAGATGCGATTCAAAATCTTACCAGTCTATGCAGAGATGAAAAACTGGATTCCAGTGCACTAAAATAAATTGTCATGTTAATGATAGGAAGCTAGATTTATCATTCGGAAAACAACTTTTCACCAATATAATGTCAATGATACTCTGTTCATCTAGTGAAAAATTGTTTGAGATGTTAATTACAAAGCTATGTTCTTAGTAAAATAATTTTTAAATTAAGTTTGAATGAAACCTATAATTAATTCTTCAGTAATTGTTCTCTTATGAAATATTGCTTTTCTAACCCACTGTTGCATGAATTTTATGTGTTGTAATTTTACTGGTGAAGTTTCTGCTTTGGTAACAATGTCCCATTATTTATGTAAGGATGTTTACAAATTAACCAGTTTTATGTCTTTTAATTAGTTTTGCGATAAGATCTAGAGGTTTAAATCAAAGCAGAAATTTCCTGGTATAGAAATGTTTTAACTGAATGTAACAAAATAATTTTTAAATTAAGTTTGAATGAAACCTATAATTAATTCTTCAGTAATTGTTCTCTTATGAAATATTGCTTTTCTAACCCACTGTTGCATGAATTTTATGTGTTGTAATTTTACTGGTGAAGTTTCTGCTTTGGTAACAATGTCCCATTATTTATGTAAGGATGTTTACAAATTAACCAGTTTTATGTCTTTTAATTAGTTTTGCGATAAGATCTAGAGGTTTAAATCAAAGCAGAAATTTCCTGGTATAGAAATGTTTTAACTGAATGTAACAAAATAATTTTTAAATTAAGTTTGAATGAAACCTATAATTAATTCTTCAGTAATTGTTCTCTTATGAAATATTGCTTTTCTAACCCACTGTTGCATGAATTTTATGTGTTGTAATTTTACTGGTGAAGTTTCTGCTTTGGTAACAATGTCCCATTATTTATGTAAGAATGTTTACAGATTAACCAGTTTTATGTCTTTTAAAAGCAGAAATTTCCTGGTATAGAAATGTTTTAACAGAATGTAACAAAATAATTTTTAAATTAAGTTTGAATGAAACCTATAATTAATTCTTCAGTAATTGTTCTTTTATGAAATATTGCTTTTCTAACCCACTGTTGCATGAATTTTATGTGTTGTAATTTTACTGGTGAAGTTTCTGCTTTGGTAACAATGTCCCATTATTTATGTAAGGATGTTTACAAATTAACCAGTTTTATGCGTTTAATTAGTTTTGCGATAAGATCTAAAGGTTTAAATCAAAGCAGAAATTTCCAGGTATAGAAATGTTTTAACACAATGTAACAAAATAATTTTTAAATTAAGTTTGAATGAAACCTATAATTAATTCTTCAGTAATTGTTCTCTTATGAAATATTGCTTTTCTAACCCACTGTTGCATGAATTTTATGTGTTGTAATTTTACTGGTGAAGTTTCTGCTTTGGTAACAATATCCCATTATTTATGTAAGGATGTTTACAGATTAACCAGTTTTATGTCTTTTAAAAGCAGAAATTTCCTGGTATAGAAATGTTTTAACAGAATGTAACAAAATAATTTTTAAATTAAGTTTGAATGAAACCTATAATTAATTCTTCAGTAATTGTTCTCTTATGAAATATTGCTTTTCTAACCCACTGTTGCATGAATTTTATGTGTTATAATTTTACTGGTGAAGTTTCTGCTTTGGTAACAATGTCCCATTATTTATGTAAGGATGTTTACAAATTAACCAGTTTTATGTCTTTTAATTAGTTTTGCGATAAGATCTAGAGGTTTAAATCAAAGCAGAAATTTTCTGGTATAGAAATGTTTTAACAGAATGTAACAAAATAATTTTTAAATTAAGTTTGAATGAAACCTATAATTAATTCTTCAGTAATTGTTCTCTTATGAAATATTGCTTTTGTAACCCACTGTTGCATGAATTTTATGTGTTGTAATTTTACTGGTGAAGTTTCTGCTTTGGTAACAATGTCCCATTATTTATGTAAGGATGTTTACAGATTAACCAGTTTTATGTCTTTTAAAAGCAGAAATTTCCTGGTATAGAAATGTTTTAACAGAATGTAACAAAATAATTTTTAAATTAAGTTTGAATGAAACCTATAATTAATTCTTCAGTAATTGTTCTCTTATGAAATATTGCTTTTCTAACCCACTGTTGCATGAATTTTATGTGTTGTAATTTTACTGGTGAAGTTTCTGCTTTGGTAACAATGTCCCATTATTTATGTAAGGATGTTTACAAATTAACCAGTTTTATGTCTTTTAATTAGTTTTGCGATAAGATCTAGAGGTTTAAATCAAAGCAGAAATTTCCTGGTATAGAAATGTTTTAACAGAATGTAACAAAATAATTTTTAAATTAAGTTTGAATGAAACCTATAATTAATTCTTCAGTAATTTTTCTCTTATGAAATATTGCTTTTCTAATCCACTGTTGCATGAATTTTATGTGTTGTAATTTTACTGGTGAAGTTTCTGCTTTGGTAACAATGTCCCATTATTTATGTAAGGATGTTTACAAATTAACCAGTTTTATGTCTTTTAATTAGTTTTGCGATAAGATCTAAAGGTTTAAATCAAAGCAGAAATTTCCAGGTATAGAAATGTTTTAACAGAATGTAACAAAATAATTTTTAAATTAAGTTTGAATGAAACCTATAATTAATTCTTCAGTAATTGTTCTCTTATGAAATATTGCTTTTCTAACCCACTGTTGCATGAATTTTATGTGTTGTAATTTTACTGGTGAAGTTTCTGCTTTGGTAACAATGTCCCATTATTTATGTAAGGATGTTTACAAATTAATCAGTTTTATGTCTTTTAATTAGTTTTGCGATAAGATCTAAAGGTTTAAATCAAAGCAGAAATTTCCTGGTATAGAAATGTTTGAACAGAATGTAACAAAATAATTTTTAAATTAAGTTTGAATGAAACCTATAATTAATTCTTCAGTAATTGTTCTCTTATGAAATATTGCTTTTCTAACCCACTGTTGCATGAATTTTATGTGTTGTAATTTTACTGGTGAAGTTTCTGCTTTGGTAACAATGTCCCATTATTTATGTAAGGATGTTTACAGATTAACCAGTTTTATGTCTTTTAAAAGCAGAAATTTCCTGGTATAGAAATGTTTTAACAGAATGTAACAAAATAATTTTTAAATTAAGTTTGAATGAAACCTATAATTAATTCTTCAGTAATTGTTCTCTTATGAAATATTGCTTATCTAACCCACTGTTGGATGAATTTTATGTGTTGTAATTTTACTGGTGAAGTTTCTGCTTTGGTAACAATGTTCCATTATTTATGTAAGGATGTTTACAAATTAACCAGTTTTATGTCTTTTAATTAGTTTTGCGATAAGATCTAAAGGTTTAAATCAAAGCAGAAATTTTCTGGTATAGAAATGTTTTAACAGACTGTAACAAAATAATTTTTAAATTAAGTTTGAATGAAACCTATAATTAATTCTTCAGTAATTGTTCTCTTATGAAATATTGCTTTTCTAACCCACTGTTGCATGAATTTTATGTGTTGTAATTTTACTGGCGAAGTTTCTGCTTTGGTAACAATGTCCCATTATTTATGTAAGGATGTTTACAAATTAACCAGTTTTATGTCTTTTAATTAGTTTTGCGATAAGATCTAAAGGTTTAAATCAAAGCAGAAATTTCCAGGTATAGAAATGTTTTAACAGAATGTAACAAAATAATTTTTAAATTAAGTTTGAATGAAACCTATAATTAATTCTTCAGTAATTGTTCTCTTATGAAATATTGCTTTTCTAACCCACTGTTGGATGAATTTTATGTGTTGTAATTTTACTGGTGAAGTTTCTGCTTTGGTAACAATGTTCCATTATTTATGTAAGGATGTTTACAAATTAACCAGTTTTATGTCTTTTAATTAGTTTTGCGATAAGATCTAAAGGTTTAAATCAAAGCAGAAATTTTCTGGTATAGAAGTGTTTTAACAGACTATAACAAAATAATTTTTAAATTAAGTTTGAATGAAACCTATAATTAATTCTTCAGTAATTGTTCTCTTATGAAATATTGCTTTTCTAACCCACTGTTGCATGAATTTTATGTGTTGTAATTTTACTGGTGAAGTTTCTGCTTTGGTAACAATGTCCCATTATTTATGTAAGGATGTTTACAAATTAACCAGTTTTATGTCTTTTAATTAGTTTTGCGATAAGATCTAAAGGTTTAAATCAAAGCAGAAATTTCCAGGTATAGAAATGTTTTAACAGAATGTAACAAAATAATTTTTAAATTAAGTTTGAATGAAACCTATAATTAATTCTTCAGTAATTGTTCTCTTATGAAATATTGCTTTTCTAACCCACTGTTGCATGAATTTTGTATTGTAATTTTACTGGTGAAGTTTCTGCTTTGGTAACAATGTCCCATTATTTATGTAAGGATGTTTACAGATTAACCAGTTTTATGTCTTTTAAAAGCAGAAATTTCCTGGTATAGAAATGTTTTAACAGAATGTAACAAAATAATTTTTAAATTAAGTTTGAATGAAACCTATAATTAATTCTTCAGTAATTGTTCTCTTATGAAATATTGCTTTTCTAACCCACTGTTGCATGAATTTTATGTGTTGTAATTTTACTGGCGAAGTTTCTGCTTTGGTAACAATGTCCCATTATTTATGTAAGGATGTTTACAAATTAACCAGTTTTATGTCTTTTAATTAGTTTTGCGATAAGATCTAAAGGTTTAAATCAAAGCAGAAATTTCCAGGTATAGAAATGTTTTAACAGAATGTAACAAAATAATTTTTAAATTAAGTTTGAATGAAACCTATAATTAATTCTTCAGTAATTGTTCTCTTATGAAATATTGCTTTTCTAACCCACTGTTGCATGAATTTTATGTGTTGTAATTTTACTGGCGAAGTTTCTGCTTTGGTAACAATGTCCCATTATTTATGTAAGGATGTTTACAAATTAACCAGTTTTATGTCTTTTAATTAGTTTTGCGATAAGATCTAAAGGTTTAAATCAAAGCAGAAATTTCCAGGTATAGAAATGTTTTAACAGAATGTAACAAAATAATTTTTAAATTAAGTTTGAATGAAACCTATAATTAATTCTTCAGTAATTGTTCTCTTATGAAATATTGCTTTTCTAACCCACTGTTGGATGAATTTTATGTGTTGTAATTTTACTGGTGAAGTTTCTGCTTTGGTAACAATGTTCCATTATTTATGTAAGGATGTTTACAAATTAACCAGTTTTATGTCTTTTAATTAGTTTTGCGATAAGATCTAAAGGTTTAAATCAAAGCAGAAATTTTCTGGTATAGAAATGTTTTAACAGACTGTAACAAAATAATTTTTAAATTAAGTTTGAATGAAACCTATAATTAATTCTTCAGTAATTGTTCTCTTATGAAATATTGCTTTTCTAACCCACTGTTGGATGAATTTTATGTGTTGTAATTTTACTGGTGAAGTTTCTGCTTTGGTAACAATGTTCCATTATTTATGTAAGGATGTTTACAAATTAACCAGTTTTATGTCTTTTAATTAGTTTTGCGATAAGATCTAAAGGTTTAAATCAAAGCAGAAATTTTCTGGTATAGAAGTGTTTTAACAGACTGTAACAAAATAATTTTTAAATTAAGTTTGAATGAAACCTATAATTAATTCTTCAGTAATTGTTCTCTTATGAAATATTGCTTTTCTAACCCACTGTTGCATGAATTTTATGTGTTGTAATTTTACTGGTGAAGTTTCTGCTTTGGTAACAATGTCCCATTATTTATGTAAGGATGTTTACAAATTAACCAGTTTTATGTCTTTTAATTAGTTTTGCGATAAGATCTAAAGGTTTAAATCAAAGCAGAAATTTCCAGGTATAGAAATGTTTTAACAGAATGTAACAAAATAATTTTTAAATTAAGTTTGAATGAAACCTATAATTAATTCTTCAGTAATTGTTCTCTTATGAAATATTGCTTTTCTAACCCACTGTTGGATGAATTTTATGTGTTGTAATTTTACTGGTGAAGTTTCTGCTTTGGTAACAATGTTCCATTATTTATGTAAGGATGTTTACAAATTAACCAGTTTTATGTCTTTTAATTAGTTTTGCGATAAGATCTAAGGTTTAAATCAAAGCAGAAATTTTCTGGTATAGAAATGTTTTAACAGAATGTAACAAAATAATTTTTAAATTAAGTTTGAATGAAACCTATAATTAATTCTTCAGTAATTGTTCTCTTATGAAATATTGCTTTTCTAACCCACTGTTGCATGAATTTTATGTGTTGTAATTTTACTGGTGAAGTTTCTGCTTTGGTAACAATGTCACATTATTTATGTAAGGATGTTTACAGATTAACCAGTTTTATGTCTTTTAAAAGCAGAAATTTCCTGGTATAGAAATGTTTTAACAGAATGTAACAAAATAATTTTTAAATTAAGTTTGAATGAAACCTATAATTAATTCTTCAGTAATTGTTCTCTTATGAAATATTGCTTTTCTAACCCACTGTTGCATGAATTTTATGTGTTGTAATTTTACTGGTGAAGTTTCTGCTTTGGTAACAATGTCCCATTATTTATGTAAGGATGTTTACAAATTAACCAGTTTTATGTCTTTTAATTAGTTTTGCGATAAGATCTAAAGGTTTAAATCAAAGCAGAAATTTCCAGGTATAGAAATGTTTTAACAGAATGTAACAAAATAATTTTTAAATTAAGTTTGAATGAAACCTATAATTAATTCTTCAGTAATTGTTCTCTTATGAAATATTGCTTTTCTAACCCACTGTTGGATGAATTTTATGTGTTGTAATTTTACTGGTGAAGTTTCAGCTTTGGTAACAATGTTCCATTATTTATGTAACGATGTTTACAAATTAACCAGTTTTATGTCTCTTAATTAGTTTTGCGATAAGATCTAAAGGTTTAAATCAAAGCAGAAATTTCCTGGTATAGAAATGTTTTAACTGAATGTAACAAAATAATTTTTAAATTAAGTTTGAATGAAACCTATAATTAATTCTTCAGTAATTGTTCTCTTATGAAATATTGCTTTTCTAACCCACTGTTGCATGAATTTTATGTGTTGTAATTTTACTGGTGAAGTTTCTGCTATGGTAACAATGTCCCATTATTTATGTAAGGATGTTTACAGATTAACCAGTTTTATGTCTTTTAAAAGTAGAAATTTCCTGGTATAGAAATGTTTTAACAGAATGTAACAAAATAATTTTTAAATTAAGTTTGAATGAAACCTATAATTAATTCTTCAGTAATTGTTCTCTTATGAAATATTGCTTTTCTAACCCACTGTTGCATGAATTTTATGTGTTGTAATTTTACTGGTGAAGTTTCTGCTTTGGTAACAATGTTCCATTTTTTATGTAAGGCTGTTTACAAATTAACCAGTTTTATGTCTTTTAATTAGTTTTGCGATAAGATCTAAAGGTTTAAATCAAAGCAGAAATTTCCAGGTATAGAAATGTTTTAACAGAATGTAACAAAATAATTTTTAAATTAAGTTTGAATGAAACCTATAATTAATTCTTCAGTAATTGTTCTCTTATGAAATATTGCTTTTCTAATCCACTGTTGCATGAATTTTATGTGTTGTAATTTTACTGGTGAAGTTTCTGCTTTGGTAACAATGTCCCATTATTTATGTAAGGCTGTTTACAAATTAACCAGTTTTATGTCTTTTAAAAGCAGAAATTTCCTGGTATAGAAATGTTTTAACAGAATGTAACAAAATAATTTTTAAATTAAGTTTGAATGAAACCTATAATTAATACTTCAGTAATTTTTCTCTTATGAAATATTGCTTTTCTAACCCACTGTTGCATGAATTTTATGTGTTGTAATTTTACTGGTGAAGTTTCTGCTTTGGTAACAATGTCCCATTATTTATGTAAGGATGTTTACAAATTAACCAGTTTTATGTCTTTTAATTAGTTTTGCGATAAGATCTAAAGGTTTAAATCAAAGCAGAAATTTTCTGGTATAGAAATGTTTTAACAGAATGTAACAAAATAATTTTTAAATTAAGTTTGAATGAAACCTATAATTAATTCTTCAGTAATTTTTCTCTTATGAAATATTGCTTTTCTAACCCACTGTTGCATGAATTTTATGTGTTGTAATTTTACTGGTGAAGTTTCTGCTTTGGTAACAATGTCACATTATTTATGTAAGGATGTTTACAGATTAACCAGTTTTATGTCTTTTAAAAGCAGAAATTTCCTGGTATAGAAATGTTTTAACAGAATGTAACAAAATAATTTTTAAATTAAGTTTGAATGAAACCTATAATTAATTCTTCAGTAATTGTTCTCTTATGAAATATTGCTTTTCTAACCCACTGTTGCATGAATTTTATGTGTTGTAATTTTACTGGTGAAGTTTCTGCTTTGGTAACAATGTCCCATTATTTATGTAAGGATGTTTACAAATTAACCAGTTTTATGTCTTTTAATTAGTTTTGCGATAAGATCTAAAGGTTTAAATCAAAGCAGAAATTTCCAGGTATAGAAATGTTTTAACAGAATGTAACAAAATAATTTTTAAATTAAGTTTGAATGAAACCTATAATTAATTCTTCAGTAATTGTTCTCTTATGAAATATTGCTTTTCTAACCCACTGTTGCATGAATTTTATGTGTTGTAATTTTACTGGTGAAGTTTCTGCTTTGGTAACAATGTCCCATTATTTATGTAAGGATGTTTACAAATTAACCAGTTTTATGTCTTGTAATTAGTTTTGCGATAAGATCTAAAGGTTTAAATCAAAACTGAAATTTCCTGGTATAGAAATGTTTTAACAGAATGTAACACAATAATTTTTAAATTAAGTTTGAATGAAACCTATAATTAATTCTTTAGTAATTGTTCTCTTATGAAATATTGCTTTTCTAACCCACTGTTGCATGAATTTTATGTGTTGTAATTTTACTGGTGAAGTTTCTGCTTTGGTAACAATGTCCCATTATTTATGTAAGGATGTTTACAAATTAACCAGTTTTATGTCTTTTAATTAGTTTTGCGATAAGATCTAAAGGTTTAAATCAAAGCAGAAATTTCCAGGTATAGAAATGTTTTAACAGAATGTAACAAAATAATTTTTAAATTAAGTTTGAATGAAACCTATAATTAATTCTTCAGTAATTGTTCTCTTATGAAATATTGCTTTTCTAACCCACTGTTGGATGAATTTTATGTGTTGTAATTTTACTGGTGAAGTTTCTGCTTTGGTAACAATGTCCCATTATTTATGTAAGGATGTTTACAAATTAACCAGTTTTATGTCTTGTAATTAGTTTTGCGATAAGATCTAAAGGTTTAAATCAAAACTGAAATTTCCTGGTATAGAAATGTTTTAACAGAATGTAACACAATAATTTTTAAATTAAGTTTGAATGAAACCTATAATTAATTCTTCAGTAATTGTTCTCTTATGAAATATTGCTTTTCTAACTCACTGTTGCATGAATTTTATGTGTTGTAATTTTACTGGTGAAGTTTCTGCTTTGGTAACAATGTCCCATTATTTATGTAAGGATGTTTACAAATTAACCAGTTTTATGTCTTTTAATTAGTTTTGCGATAAGATCTAAAGGTTTAAATCAAAGCAGAAATTTCCAGGTATAGAAATGTTTTAACAGAATGTAACAAAATAATTTTTAAATTAAGTTTGAATGAAACCTATAATTAATTCTTCAGTAATTGTTCTCTTATGAAATATTGCTTTTCTAACCCACTGTTGCATGAATTTTATGTGTTGTAATTTTACTGGTGAAGTTTCTGCTTTGGTAACAATGTTCCATTTTTTATGTAAGGCTGTTTACAAATTAACCAGTTTTATGTCTTTTAATTAGTGTTGCGATAAGATCTAAAGGTTTAAATCAAAGCAGAAATTTTCTCGTATAGAAATGTTTTAACAGAATGTAACAAAATAATTTTTATATTAAGTTTGAATGAAACCTATAATTAATTCTTCAGTAATTGTTCTCTTATGAAATATTGCTTTTCTAATCCACTGTTGCATGAATTTTATGTGTTGTAATTTTACTGGTGAAGTTTCTGCTTTGGTAACAATGTCCCATTATTTATGTAAGGATGTTTACAGATTAACCAGTTTTATGTCTTTTAAAAGCAGAAATTTCCTGGTATAGAAATGTTTTAACAGAATGTAACAAAATAATTTTTAAATTAAGTTTGAATGAAACCTATAATTAATTCTTCAGTAATTGTTCTCTTATGAAATATTGCTTTTCTAACCCACTGTTGGATGAATTTTATGTGTTGTAATTTTACTGGTGAAGTTTCTGCTTTGGTAACAATGTCCCATTATTTATGTAAGGATGTTTACAAATTAACCAGTTTTATGTCTTTTAATTAGTTTTGCGATAAGATCTAAAGGTTTAAATCAAAGCAGAAATTTCCAGGTATAGAAATGTTTTAACAGAATGTAACAAAATAATTTTTAAATTAAGTTTGAATGAAACCTATAATTAATTCTTCAGTAATTGTTCTCTTATGAAATATTGCTTTTCTAATCCACTGTTGCATGAATTTTATGTGTTGTAATTTTACTGGTGAAGTTTCTGCTTTGGTAACAATGTCCCATTATTTATGTAAGGATGTTTACAAATTAACCAGTTTTATGTCTTTTAATTAGTTTTGCGATAAGATCTAAAGGTTTAAATCAAAGCAGAAATTTTCTGGTATAGAAATGTTTTAACAGAATGTAACAAAATAATTTTTAAATTAAGTTTGAATGAAACCTATAATTAATTCTTCAGTAATTTTTCTCTTATGAAATATTGCTTTTCTAACCCACTGTTGCATGAATTTTATGTGTTGTAATTTTACTGGTGAAGTTTCTGCTTTGGTAACAATGTCCCATTATTTATGTAAGGATGTTTACAAATTAACCAGTTTTATGTCTTTTAAAAGCAGAAATTTCCTGGTATAGAAATGTTTTAACAGAATGTAAGAAAATAATTTTTAAATTAAGTTTGTATGAAACCTATAATTAATTCTTCAGTAATTGTTCTCTTATGAAATATTGCTTTTCTAACCCACTGTTGCATGAATTTTATGTGTTGTAATTTTACTGGTGAAGTTTCTGCTTTGGTAACAATGTCCCATTATTTATGTAAGGATGTTTACAAATTAACCAGTTTTATGTCTTTTAATTAGTTTTGCGATAAGATCTAAAGGTTTAAATCAAAGCAGAAATTTCCAGGTATAGAAATGTTTTAACAGAATGTAACAAAATAATTTTTAAATTAAGTTTGAATGAAACCTATAATTAATTCTTCAGTAATTGTTCTCTTATGAAATATTGCTTTTCTAACCCACTGTTGGATGAATTTTATGTGTTGTAATTTTACTGGTGAAGTTTCAGCTTTGGTAACAATGTTCCATTATTTATGTAACGATGTTTACAAATTAACCAGTTTTATGTCTCTTAATTAGTTTTGCGATAAGATCTAAAGGTTTAAATCAAAGCAGAAATTTCCTGGTATAGAAATGTTTTAACTGAATGTAACAAAATAATTTTTAAATTAAGTTTGAATGAAACCTATAATTAATTCTTCAGTAATTGTTCTCTTATGAAATATTGCTTTTCTAACCCACTGTTGCATGAATTTTATGTGTTGTAATTTTACTGGTGAAGTTTCTGCTATGGTAACAATGTCCCATTATTTATGTAAGGATGTTTACAGATTAACCAGTTTTATGTCTTTTAAAAGTAGAAATTTCCTGGTATAGAAATGTTTTAACAGAATGTAACAAAATAATTTTTAAATTAAGTTTGAATGAAACCTATAATTAATTCTTCAGTAATTGTTCTCTTATGAAATATTGCTTTTCTAACCCACTGTTGCATGAATTTTATGTGTTGTAATTTTACTGGTGAAGTTTCTGCTTTGGTAACAATGTTCCATTTTTTATGTAAGGCTGTTTACAAATTAACCAGTTTTATGTCTTTTAATTAGTTTTGCGATAAGATCTAAAGGTTTAAATCAAAGCAGAAATTTCCAGGTATAGAAATGTTTTAACAGAATGTAACAAAATAATTTTTAAATTAAGTTTGAATGAAACCTATAATTAATTCTTCAGTAATTGTTCTCTTATGAAATATTGCTTTTCTAATCCACTGTTGCATGAATTTTATGTGTTGTAATTTTACTGGTGAAGTTTCTGCTTTGGTAACAATGTCCCATTATTTATGTAAGGATGTTTACAGATTAACCAGTTTTATGTCTTTTAAAAGCAGAAATTTCCTGGTATAGAAATGTTTTAACAGAATGTAACAAAATAATTTTTAAATTAAGTTTGAATGAAACCTATAATTAATACTTCAGTAATTTTTCTCTTATGAAATATTGCTTTTCTAACCCACTGTTGCATGAATTTTATGTGTTGTAATTTTACTGGTGAAGTTTCTGCTTTGGTAACAATGTCCCATTATTTATGTAAGGCTGTTTACAAATTAACCAGTTTTATGTCTTTTAATTAGTTTTGCGATAAGATCTAAAGGTTTAAATCAAAGCAGAAATTTCCAGGTATAGAAATGTTTTAACAGAATGTAACAAAATAATTTTTAAATTAAGTTTGAATGAAACCTATAATTAATTCTTCAGTAATTGTTCTCTTATGAAATATTGCTTTTCTAATCCACTGTTGCATGAATTTTATGTGTTGTAATTTTACTGGTGAAGTTTCTGCTTTGGTAACAATGTCCCATTATTTATGTAAGGATGTTTACAGATTAACCAGTTTTATGTCTTTTAAAAGCAGAAATTTCCTGGTATAGAAATGTTTTAACAGAATGTAACAAAATAATTTTTAAATTAAGTTTGAATGAAACCTATAATTAATACTTCAGTAATTTTTCTCTTATGAAATATTGCTTTTCTAACCCACTGTTGCATGAATTTTATGTGTTGTAATTTTACTGGTGAAGTTTCTGCTTTGGTAACAATGTCCCATTATTTATGTAAGGATGTTTACAAATTAACCAGTTTTATGTCTTTTAATTAGTTTTGCGATAAGATCTAAAGGTTTAAATCAAAGCAGAAATTTTCTGGTATAGAAATGTTTTAACAGAATGTAACAAAATAATTTTTAAATTAAGTTTGAATGAAACCTATAATTAATTCTTCAGTAATTTTTCTCTTATGAAATATTGCTTTTCTAACCCACTGTTGCATGAATTTTATGTGTTGTAATTTTACTGGTGAAGTTTCTGCTTTGGTAACAATGTCACATTATTTATGTAAGGATGTTTACAGATTAACCAGTTTTATGTCTTTTAAAAGCAGAAATTTCCTGGTATAGAAATGTTTTAACAGAATGTAACAAAATAATTTTTAAATTAAGTTTGAATGAAACCTATAATTAATTCTTCAGTAATTGTTCTCTTATGAAATATTGCTTTTCTAACCCACTGTTGCATGAATTTTATGTGTTGTAATTTTACTGGTGAAGTTTCTGCTTTGGTAACAATGTCCCATTATTTATGTAAGGATGTTTACAAATTAACCAGTTTTATGTCTTTTAATTAGTTTTGCGATAAGATCTAAAGGTTTAAATCAAAGCAGAAATTTCCAGGTATAGAAATGTTTTAACAGAATGTAACAAAATAATTTTTAAATTAAGTTTGAATGAAACCTATAATTAATTCTTCAGTAATTGTTCTCTTATGAAATATTGCTTTTCTAACCCACTGTTGCATGAATTTTATGTGTTGTAATTTTACTGGTGAAGTTTCTGCTTTGGTAACAATGTCCCATTATTTATGTAAGGATGTTTACAAATTAACCAGTTTTATGTCTTGTAATTAGTTTTGCGATAAGATCTAAAGGTTTAAATCAAAACTGAAATTTCCTGGTATAGAAATGTTTTAACAGAATGTAACACAATAATTTTTAAATTAAGTTTGAATGAAACCTATAATTAATTCTTCAGTAATTGTTCTCTTATGAAATATTGCTTTTCTAACCCACTGTTGCATGAATTTTATGTGTTGTAATTTTACTGGTGAAGTTTCTGCTTTGGTAACAATGTCCCATTATTTATGTAAGGATGTTTACAAATTAACCAGTTTTATGTCTTTTAATTAGTTTTGCGATAAGATCTAAAGGTTTAAATCAAAGCAGAAATTTCCAGGTATAGAAATGTTTTAACAGAATGTAACAAAATAATTTTTAAATTAAGTTTGAATGAAACCTATAATTAATTCTTCAGTAATTGTTCTCTTATGAAATATTGCTTTTCTAACCCACTGTTGGATGAATTTTATGTGTTGTAATTTTACTGGTGAAGTTTCTGCTTTGGTAACAATGTCCCATTATTTATGTAAGGATGTTTACAAATTAACCAGTTTTATGTCTTGTAATTAGTTTTGCGATAAGATCTAAAGGTTTAAATCAAAACTGAAATTTCCTGGTATAGAAATGTTTTAACAGAATGTAACACAATAATTTTTAAATTAAGTTTGAATGAAACCTATAATTAATTCTTCAGTAATTGTTCTCTTATGAAATATTGCTTTTCTAACCCACTGTTGCATGAATTTTATGTGTTGTAATTTTACTGGTGAAATTTCTGCTTTGGTAACAATGTCCCATTATTTATGTAAGGATGTTTACAAATTAACCAGTTTTATGTCTTTTAATTAGTTTTGCGATAAGATCTAAAGGTTTAAATCAAAGCAGAAATTTCCAGGTATAGAAATGTTTTAACAGAATGTAACAAAATAATTTTTAAATTAAGTTTGAATGAAACCTATAATTAATTCTTCAGTAATTGTTCTCTTATGAAATATTGCTTTTCTAACCCACTGTTGCATGAATTTTATGTGTTGTAATTTTACTGGTGAAGTTTCTGCTTTGGTAACAATGTTCCATTTTTTATGTAAGGCTGTTTACAAATTAACCAGTTTTATGTCTTTTAATTAGTGTTGCGATAAGATCTAAAGGTTTAAATCAAAGCAGAAATTTTCTCGTATAGAAATGTTTTAACAGAATGTAACAAAATAATTTTTATATTAAGTTTGAATGAAACCTATAATTAATTCTTCAGTAATTGTTCTCTTATGAAATATTGCTTTTCTAATCCACTGTTGCATGAATTTTATGTGTTGTAATTTTACTGGTGAAGTTTCTGCTTTGGTAACAATGTCCCATTATTTATGTAAGGATGTTTACAGATTAACCAGTTTTATGTCTTTTAAAAGCAGAAATTTCCTGGTATAGAAATGTTTTAACAGAATGTAACAAAATAATTTTTAAATTAAGTTTGAATGAAACCTATAATTAATTCTTCAGTAATTGTTCTCTTATGAAATATTGCTTTTCTAACCCACTGTTGGATGAATTTTATGTGTTGTAATTTTACTGGTGAAGTTTCTGCTTTGGTAACAATGTCCCATTATTTATGTAAGGATGTTTACAAATTAACCAGTTTTATGTCTTTTAATTAGTTTTGCGATAAGATCTAAAGGTTTAAATCAAAGCAGAAATTTCCAGGTATAGAAATGTTTTAACAGAATGTAACAAAATAATTTTTAAATTAAGTTTGAATGAAACCTATAATTAATTCTTCAGTAATTGTTCTCTTATGAAATATTGCTTTTCTAATCCACTGTTGCATGAATTTTATGTGTTGTAATTTTACTGGTGAAGTTTCTGCTTTGGTAACAATGTCCCATTATTTATGTAAGGATGTTTACAAATTAACCAGTTTTATGTCTTTTAATTAGTTTTGCGATAAGATCTAAAGGTTTAAATCAAAGCAGAAATTTTCTGGCATAGAAATGTTTTAACAGAATGTAACAAAATAATTTTTAAATTAAGTTTGAATGAAACCTATAATTAATTCTTCAGTAATTTTTCTCTTATGAAATATTGCTTTTCTAACCCACTGTTGCATGAATTTTATGTGTTGTAATTTTACTGGTGAAGTTTCTGCTTTGGTAACAATGTCCCATTATTTATGTAAGGATGTTTACAAATTAACCAGTTTTATGTCTTTTAAAAGCAGAAATTTCCTGGTATAGAAATGTTTTAACAGAATGTAAGAAAATAATTTTTAAATTAAGTTTGTATGAAACCTATAATTAATTCTTCAGTAATTGTTCTCTTATGAAATATTGCTTTTCTAACCCACTGTTGCATGAATTTTATGTGTTGTAATTTTACTGGTGAAGTTTCTGCTTTGGTAACAATGTCCCATTATTTATGTAAGGATGTTTACAAATTAACCAGTTTTATGTCTTTTAATTAGTTTTGCGATAAGATCTAAAGGTTTAAATCAAAGCAGAAATTTTCTGGTATAGAAATGTTTTAACAGAATGTAACAAAATAATTTTTAAATTAAGTTTGAATGAAACCTATAATTAATTCT
This sequence comes from Meta bourneti, assembly GCA_933210815.1. NCBI lineage: Eukaryota > Metazoa > Arthropoda > Arachnida > Araneae > Tetragnathidae > Meta > Meta bourneti. The sequence goes on along the minus strand of OW119923.1, from coordinate 79,921,579 downwards.
TCAGTAATTGTTCTCTTATGAAATATTGCTTTTCTAACCCACTGTTGTATGGATTTTATGTGTTGTAATTTTACTGGCTTTCTCATTGTAAGGCTAAAGAAGCCTCTCTCAGTCTAATTCCTGAATGTTAACCCTCGCGCTCACACAGCATGCTCTACAACACTTGGGAGACTTAACACACTCCACAGGCTCACACAGCACCCTCTACAATATGTGGAGGATTTAACAAATAATAAACATCTTTTAGTTCAGAAGACTTAATTGAAAAGCAGTATTGAGAGAATTAACTGTTGAACACGGGGGGAAGTTTGCAGTGTGATCTGATAAATCAATGATTTCTGGGAGTTGAAACATTTTCAGTTTAAAATGTTTTTCTCAATGAAAGTATGTTGTATATTTCCTTACGAGTATAACAGATTTGTGTTTTGTTATTTATTGAAATGCCATTTATAGTTTACAGATATATTTACAAATCTCTGATGTCTGAAGTTTTCCAACTGAAAAGGAAAAATAGACTTATTTGGTGTCACCTAGTCATTCAATGTTTGGCAGTTAAAAACTAAATGATGTTTGTTTTTGATGACCATTTTATATGGCATCAATTATAAATTTTTTTTAGTTAAGATCAGGGTATGCCGGTTTAAATCAGGTTGATTTAAATCTCAAGATTTTAAATTTCATTTTCCTTTCTGTGTGTATTAAGTTTATTACAATTAAATAATGATTAAAACAAGATGCATGCTATTTTATTCAAATGTGTTAAGAAATTTGCTCGTATGTAGTTCACCCCAACAATTGTATTGAAATCATCCTTCCCTTGAAGACACTGATTAATTTTTTTATAGGTATTATAATTATTAGACAACTAGGTCAACAGCCCTATTGGGCTGTTGATCAACAGGTGTAACTCACAAGCCTGTTAATCACAGTGTTGGTTTTATTTTAAATAAATACGATGTTTTTTTAATCATGATTTTTTTCATACCCTGACACTTAGCCACAATGGAATAGTTTTCTGCAGTATCAAAAGAAAGCATTCAAATTTTGCACATAAATCTTTATAATTGGAAATTGCAATATTTTTGTTTTGTTTGGTGTAATATGTTGGTTAATTTTATGCATTGATCCCTAGGAATTATTTGCATTGCCAGCATAACTATTCTATATTTAAGGAATTGAAGTTTGGAATGTAAAAGTTAATTCGCCCATCTGATAGTTGAATATGTTAACAAAATAAATTTGGGTTTGAAAAGCAGAAAGCTTTTTTATGATTATGATTGCAAACAATTCAGAGATTAAAATTAATAATGAATATTAAGTACAATTATCGAGGTGTAAATATGATTTTTACTTATGTAAATTACACATTTTAACACTTCTATAAACATGACTAACAGATGCCAAAGAATTTTTTAAATTACGATCTACTTAGCCCTTGTGTAGCAAAAAATATTGTAGACCATAGAGCAACAAACCAGATCTTTTAAATAAAAATATGTCATCTACGGCTAGGATATTGCATCTTTTTTAGAATATATTGGAACGTTATTCAAGTGAAAATATATAAATGTGTTTTGCCAAAAAACAAAGTTGTTATTAGTGCCTTTGACATTTGATGTTTTTGTGATTCTTCAGTGTGGGCTTAGAAGTGAAGAGTTTGTATAGCGAACTTAAATACTTGTAACTTTATTGGCATATCAGAAAATATTTCTCATTTGAGAATGGCAAACTAAAAATATTCAATTAAATGTTTGTCTGTTAGTAAAATCTAAAATCCTAACTGCAATATGATGCAGGAGCTGTCTGAATATGTAAGTTGCACTTGTAACGTTTTCTTTTATTTTATAAGGGCTATTTTTTATTGAGAAACGAAGCCTTCAGTTTGGCAGAGAAGTGTTCTAAAAATTTAATCACAATTTCACTCTGTCAAATCTGACAATTTAGTAATTATTCTTAGTCCCCTTGTTATTGTAATTCTTAGTTCATATATGCAAAGACTTAAATAGGCTAGTTTCCACACGCGGCAAGAACTCGCCTTGGCGCCCCCCCCCCTCCGGCCAACCAAAGGAAAACCCTCCCCGACAACACCTGATATCGCCACCACATATTAATTCCACTAGTCCAAACTTTTTTATTAAACTTAGATGGTAAATGCTTGATTTCAAAGGTAAATAGATTAATTTGCAGAAATTTCATTTTTAGTACAAGATAAAATACCTAATTAATTCTAAGTTAACTTTAGATATTTCATTGACAAATAATCTAAGAGTAGCATGTTTGGTACAGTGGCTCCCAAAAGTGTTCGTACACTTACGAATTTCAATGAAATACTGCTCTATCCATTAATAAAAATTAATATTTCAGAATGGGAATTTTTTAATAACATCTATAACTTGTTCTTAACAAAACTACATAAAATATTTTAAAAACATAGTAAAATTTTTTGGAAAATCAATAATCAAAAAGTAACAAAAGAGTTACCTCACAAGTCTTCGTACTCTTTAGAAAAATCTCTACATTAGTAAATATTGTAATATTTCGGTAAATTAGTACTTAGTAGGATATCCTATAGCATCCACAACAGCTTTTAAACGTCTGGGGATAGAGTTCACTAGTTTTTTTGTAATTTCTGCATCAATGTTCCTCCATTCTTCAATCATTACTGTTTTTAGTTCGCTTTTCGTTTTAATATCGTCTTCGTATTGTAACCTCCAGTTCTCTCCAAATGTGTTCTATTGGGTTTAAATCCGGTGACTGAGGTGGTGTTTTCAGAACTTCGAACAATTATAGAGACACCAGAGGCGAACGTTGATAGCCGTGTGCTTAGGATCGTTATCTTGATTTAAAAAAAGTTTTTTCCAATACCTAGATTTTGGGCTGATAATTTTAAATTGTCTTTTAAAATATTTAAATAAAAAGCATGATTCATTATGCAATCAATAAATACCAAATTTCCTAGCCCTGATGCTGACATGCACCCCCACACAAGGACACCTCCACCACCATGCTTTACTGTTCCAATTAAGTTCTTGGGATTAAGTTCATTTTTTCTTCTCCTTACAATTATACGCCCATCGGAATCAAACATGTTAAATTTGCCTTCATCCGTAAATAAGACATTATTCCAATACATTTTGGACTTATTTATTATTGATTTTGCGAAGGAAAGCCTACGCTTTCTATTTTTCGTACTTGTAAAAAATTTCTTCGGACAGAACGCCCATTTAATCCAGCTGATCTGAGCACTCGTCGAACAGTTTCAGATGAAATTAAAGTAGAAAACTCTTCAGTAAATTCTGTAGAAATTTTTACAGCACTCAAACGTGGATTTTTCACAAATTTTCTAACTATAAATCTCTGATCACGTTGAGTTAACTTTGCCGGACGACCTTTCCTCACCTTATTTTCGATCCGATTTTCTTTAAAGCGTTTTATCTCATACTGCACCCTAGAATGGGATAAATTTACTAATTTAGAGATATTCCGAACTGATTTACCACTACTATGATGAAAAATAATCAATTTTCGAATGCTGTTCGTTGTTTCCTTACAACTACGAGCCATTTTTAAATAATAAATAGAATATTACGAAGTAAGCAAGCAAAGATTAAAGCTAAACGATTTTTTAAATTAACAATGCAAAAATAACAAAAGCGATAAACGATAATTTTATTTATGAATTTATCCGAAAATGTTTTGTACGATCACTTTTGTGACGTGTTCTTTCTCTGCCTCCTTGCATTTTCATTTTTATAAAAAGAAAATGAGTCAATGTTTTTTTAAAGAATGTTAGGTTTTATTTAGAATCACATGAAGATGATATGAAAAAATATTGGACTTTATATTTGAATTCAATTCCAGGCTACAGCGCTTTTTCTACAAATTTTTAAAGTGTACGAACACTTTTGGGAGCCACTGTATTCTTACAGTGAGTCAAAGTAAAAACCTAACAGACTATATTTTTAATACATTTGTTTGAAGCAATCAAAATAAACGTGCTTATTAATTAATTATACCTGAAAATGAAAAATGAAGGCCTTGCTATCAAAATCCCTCGATATAAATTACAAAATATTTTTATTTTATAGTTTGAAATATGAAACAAAAAAACATTGACAAAATAAATCTCTAAATGAAAACCGAACAATCGTCTGCTTTTTAGAATTCTTTATATTTTTGGCTTATTTAGACTTCAAAATTCATGTTTTGGCAAAGTTACATGGAAGAATACTTGTCATTCGATGTTTTTTGGTAAATATTATATCAAAATTATTTATCAATTATAAATTTTTGCTTGGTTTTCTTTTCGTTAAATGCAATGGGTCGCCATGAACATTAACATTCGTAAGTTGATTATTCCTCACTATAAATCTAGAAAAAGTGTTCGAGAAATCAGTAAAACAGTTTGTCGAAGCTCTTCAACTGTATTTGGTGTAATTAAACGGTTTAAAACATCCAAAAGTGTAGAAAAATTGCCCAAGCAAAGTAACAGAAAAATTTGTAATGACTCAGATGAACGCTGGATTGTAAGAAGTGTAAAGCAAAACCCTATGTGAAGTGCACCAAAAGTAACTGAGGTTTTAAATACCTTGGGAAAAAAGCCAATCCTGAAACTATTAGAATTATACTAAGAAAAAATGGATTGAATGGTAGAATTGCACGACGCAAACCGTACATCAGCAAAGTGAATAGGTTAAAGCGCTTAAAATTTGAGAAATTATATGATAAAAAAGATTACCTATAAAGTACTTTTTACAGATTAAAGCAAATTTGACCTGTTTGGATCTGACGGAAAAGTTAGTGTGGAGAAAGCCAAATCAAGAATTAAATTTGAAATTTTTAAAATCCACATTAAAACATGGAGGTGGGTCAGTAATGGTTTGGGGTTGCATGTCTGCTGCTTGTGGAGTCGGAAAACAGCATTTTATAGATGGCATTATGGATCAATATAAATATATTGACATACTAAAGGCAAATGTGAAAGAAAGCGTGCAAAAATTGGGCATTGAAAACGACTTTCATTTCTATCAAGACAACGACCCCAAGCACAAAGCATGGAATGTAAGGTGCTGGTTATTGTATAACTGCCCTCATGACATGGAAACACCTCCACAGTCACCAGATCTCAATGTCATTGAGAACATTTGGAACTATTTACAGAAAAAAGTAAGTGAACATCCTGTTCCGTTTTGAATTTCGGAATCAGAAGTATTCAGATTATAGTTGGTGTACTCAATTGTTCCATAAAAACACCTTATAACACAAAACAGTTTATTTACAGCTCTAATATGTACACTCTTTGCTTTAGATCACAAAATAACACTCAGAAGCATTTATGGCGTAAATAATACGTATTATTTCTCTCTAAAAATACGACAAAGGAACTCAGAAGCCATTTCTCTGCGTACATAAAACACAAACTAAAACTAGACTGTTGCCATTCGCAACTTACTAAATATATCAAAACAAAGATAATAATCAGGTAGAGTATCAATCCGACATTCTCCCACCTAAGTTAACTTTTATCTTAAAATTTAACTTACTAGTTATAGTCACAATTACAAAAACAAAATTATATAAACAGTTCACAAGTCCAGTTTATGAGGCATTTTAATGCTACGGCCACTTCTAGTTTTTCTTACCTCCTCAGAAGATTCAACATTGCAGTCAACTGATTGACTGACTGTTGGTTGCTCACTTAATTTCATACTTGGCAATTTTTCTCTACCTAGAACTGACTTTGCTGATGACACTTCTAAAGGATAGAGGCGTTGTATCGGTCGAAGCAACTCACCTCTTGCAGTTTTTAGTCTCACAAGTCTCGTAACACCATCTTTCCCTGGGATTACCTCGATTATTTTCCCAAGTGGCCAACTGATACGTTTCGTGTTGTCGCTTCCAATCAAGACAACGTCACCAATTACTACTTCGGCAGTCCTTTTACGTTCTGGTCTCTGAAGCAGAACTCCCAAGTATTCCGATCGAAATCTATTTCTTAAGGCCTTTTGTAAATTTTGTCGATACTTAACATGTTGGTTAAGACTCTGGTGATCAATTCTATCACAGTCAGGAACACCACTCATTTTGATATCTTGCAGGAACATTGAAGGAGTCAATGGAACCAGTTCTGCGTCATTATCCGCGACATACGTTATCGGTCGTGAATTAATTATGGATTCGCAATCACATATCACCGTCGTCATCTGTTCATAAGTTAAAGAAGATCGGCCCAGTACTTTTCTCAATAACCTTTTAAGAATACCGATCAGTCTCTCCCACCATCCACCCCACCAAGAGGCAGTCGGTGGGTTGAATTTCCACTTAATAGGATGAAAAGCAGTGTCACTCACAATAAGGTTCCAATCCAGTGCACCTAGCAAATTTGAAGCACCCACAAAATTGGAGCCATTGTCACAATAGATAGTGCTGCATCTTCCTCTACGGGCTATGAACCTGCGCAAAGCCATTAAGAAGGATTGCGTAGATAAAGAAGCCACTAATTCAATGTGTACTGCCCTATAGACAGCGCATGTGAATAGACAAACCCAAGATTTGTTATTATCTCTGAGAAACAGTGGTCCCGCCAGGTCAACACCACAGATCTCAAATACAGCAGCCTCTCGTATACGGTCCTCTGGAAGAGATGCAGTGAGAGCATCAAGCTTTTTTGCAGAATGTCTCTTACAGACAATACATTTGGATAGGATAGATCTCACTGTCTTTCTACCATGCAGAATCCAGAATCGCTCTCTTAAAATGTTAAGCAGCATTTGAGTCCCAGCATGAGCATTTTTTACATGATAGTGTATCACTATACGCTTTACAACTTCATGTTTGGATGGTAAAATCGTAGGCATCTTAAAATCTTCACTATCTGGTCGATATAAAAGTTTTGTTTTCAATCGGATGATATCGTTTTTATCTTTGAAGGCTCCCAGAGTTTTTAACTTTTCATCTTGTTCATTAACGAAACTTTCTTTCTGTATTATTCTGATAACTCCATATTCAGCTACAGAAATTTCTTCGGAATCAAGGCTACCATATTTTCTAGTATTTCTCGGAATACGACAATTATTAATGAATCGAAGTAGCCAGGCAATAATTCTTATAGTTTTGCTATAGCTCGAAAACTTATAGATGAAGGAATTGTCTATATTTTGAAGGTTCACCATAGATGATACTATTTCTTTCCTCTTTTCTTTCAACACTTCTTCATTTACGGAAAGAGTTCTGAGTTTAAAAACCATTGCAGGCCTAATACCGGGACAATTTTATTTTTTACACAAGAAACCTCTTCTGTTGAGGAATGGGAACAATTGTGCTCCCACCCTCTAAGGTCAAACTTCCTTTCTGACATAATATCTGTAGCTACTTGAATGAACTCATGCAATTCTGTCTCAGTTTTTACACTAGTTAAACAATTGTCCACATAAAAACTGTTTTTAAATTTCTGAACCATATCCACAGGATATTTTGAGTTCCCAAGTTGTGCTTCCTCCAAAATCGTTTCTAGATGATATTGAATCACAGAATTAAGTAAGAAGGGACTACTAGAAATTCCAAAGACGACACGACAGTGTCTAAAGTATTTCAGTTCATTGTTTTCGTTATACCAAAGAAATCTTAAATAATCTTTGTCGTTTTCTTGTAGGCGAATTTGTAAAAATGCTTTGCGGATGTCTGCCGTAACTCCAAACTTGTTCATCCGAAAACGTGTTAATATAGTAGGAATTAACTCAACAAGATTTATTCCTTTCTCCAGGCAGTCATTCAAGCTTGGGGAACCTCTCAGCTTCGCCGAAGCATCAAACACAGGTCTAATTCTCGTTGTGCTATTTTCTTTCACGACATCTCTGTGTGGTAAATAATGAGACGGCAATTGAATCTCATGCTTAGGAACTTCTTCAATTATTCCTTCTCTTGCCCATTCTTCAAATATTTGATTATAATCGTCATACAAATTTTCTTCTTTTAACTTTCGTGCAGTACCGTCCAGTCTCTTTAAAGCCAAGTTAAAATTATCAGGCAGTGAAGGGTGATCGGCAAGCCAGGGTAAATGTACCACGAAACGATTGTCTTTGTCGACCTGAACTGTGTTAATAAAATGCTCTATGGCGGATTCCTGAAGGTCTTCTTTAGTTTTCTTCTCAGATGGATCGGTAATGCCGAGAGTGTCAAGAGTCCACAATTCTGTTATTGTTCTAGTAGTAGAAAGCATAGAGCTAGCTACTGAGATTTCATTTTCCTCTGAAGAAATATGTGGTATACGTCCCATAATGGTCCACCCTAAACGTGTTTCCATTGCTGTTAAACCACAAGGTAAGGATTTGTAACCACCGGTAAGGATTTTTCCAGCTACATCGGCTCCTATTAAAATTTCAATAGGACCTTTATAATCATCGCTCACATGAATACTACAGTCCGTAAGCTCTTTTAAATGAATCGCAGGCATTGTCGGTGGAACGCTTGCACAGATAACAGGTTGACTCAATACTTTGAAATGACAGTTATACGACCCATCGCAACTTGTCAAATATAAAGTAAACACATCATGCTTGCACACTCCTGTATTTTCTCCACCGAACAGAGAATGTTGAAGATATTCCCAGCCTTCCCTTTTATATTTCATTTCTTTAGCAGTATTTTTTAAAATGTAAGAGTGCTGTGAAGCAGAGTCTATGATGGCTCTTGCTTTCCGTTTTCTCCCATCACCTCTGATTAAAACCGTTAACGTTAGTAACATAACACTAGGGCTTTGGGACACATTCGCAAGTGCTTGATCCTCATTCGGAACATTATCTAATTCTGCAGTTTCTTTTCCGGTAGGCGAGAATGCCTGCTGCTTTATGCTATGACAGAGTAAAATATGATGTCTTTTTCCACAACCCAAACAAGTTACCTTTGAGTAACATTTACGAACTTGATGACCTGGTTTTAAGCACAGAAAACAGCACCCTGATTTCTCTACGAGATTCTCTCTATCTTTCATCGCCATTTTTCGTACCTTCAAACAGTCAGTGGAATTATGTAAATTGTGGCAAAATATGCACTGTCTCTGTTCCTTCGAAGAGGTTAAAAGATCAGCCGCACTAGCTATTTGACGAGGGTCCCCATATTTATGTTGATTATTTCCAGCTCTCTTCTCCTTGAACAATTTAAAATTATGCTTGGTTTCAACTCCAAAGTTTTGTGAGGCTAGAATTATACGTTCCTCTGCCTGTACTTCATCTTGAAGAAAATCAAGAATTGAATCGAGATCAGTCTTTTTAGTAATTTTAGTTGTATTTTGATCTTCCTCATCATGTGATCTACGACTTGTAGATCTATATCGTTCCCACGCTAGAAGCGTTTCCTCAGGTAGAGCAGACTCAACGAGTGGGAAAAGCAACGACGCATATTTATCCCTAGTTACTCCTAATATCTCAAGCGCACGGAGCTTTGTTTCTAATAAATCATAAAGATTTCTCAAAGATTTTCTCGGCATATTCTGCTTTTGGAGAACTAATGATAGAAGATCCCTAACATACACCTGTATAAGTAGTTCTTCTCTGCCAAAACGTAATTTCAATTGTTCTATAGCTTTCTCATAACTGTTTCCCCCGGGTGGAAAACTTTTAATTAGTTCTTCGGCAACACTTCCCTTCTCCATACATTGGGATAGGTATGAGAACTTATCATGCGGATCTAAATTATGGTCTTTATCTACTTTCTCAAATTGACCCCAAAATCTAACCCAGTTTCTTAAATCTCCATTAAATGTAGGTAACTGTATTTTAGGGTAACGTAATAATGTATTTTGCTGAGAAACACTACAATTCGAAATAACGTCTTCTCTTTCTGAAAGCGAAAGTTGTTTCAACTTAAACTGTAACAACCGCCAACGGTCTATATAACTTTCAGATTCATCGATCTCTTTCTCTATTACATCATCTTCAATGTTTGCAGAAAAAAGAAACTGCTTAACATTTTCTTCAGCATTCACCATTAGCGTAGCTTTTTCCTCAATAACTTTCAGAAAAAGTATTTTATCAGAAATTTCTAAGTTTGCTTCTTCAGCATCAAACTCATTACATGCTTTACTAAACAGTCTCCTCTGCTGAGTTCTATTTTTCTTTGCCGCTTCCATATTAATTCAGGAAGTAGGATAGACAAAACAAAAACTCACCCAAATAATCAGCAGTCGAGTCCTGTCGCGGACGCCAGATGTTCCGTTTTGAATTTCGGAATCAGAAGTATTCAGATTATAGTTGGTGTACTCAATTGTTCCATAAAAACACCTTATAACACAAAACAGTTTATTTACAGCTCTAATATGTACACTCTTTGCTTTAGATCACAAAATAACACTCAGAAGCATTTATGGCGTAAATAATACGTATTATTTCTCTCTAAAAATACGACAAAGGAACTCAGAAGCCATTTCTCTGCGTACATAAAACACAAACTAAAACTAGACTGTTGCCATTCGCAACTTACTAAATATATCAAAACAAAGATAATAATCAGGTAGAGTATCAATCCGACACATCCCATTTCAAATAAAAAAGATCTAAAGAATGCTTTAATAGAAGAATGGAATAAAATTGACATGACATTTTGCAAAAAAAAAATGCAGTCCATGCCAAGACGACTTAGAGCTGTCAAAGAAAGCAAAGGGCATACAAAATATTAGCAATAAACTTTTTGTAATTTTTTAAAAGAAATTTGCTTGTTAAATGTTGTGTTCGGTTTTCATTTTGAGATTACAATGTCCATACTTTTATTTTTATCATTTCATTAAATTAAAAATTACCTTAACTACAGATTTTAAAATTTATATAATAAAACACTTCTTAATGTACTTTCAATTTATAGCTTTTAAAAATTTTTGTGTTTGTTCGGACTTTTACACAGTACAAATTCCTTTCATTTTCTTTGGTGTTCGGTTTTTACTTTGACTCTGTATAATCGCTGCAAATGAAATGAAAAGGTTTTATCAAATGATATCGGGATATGTGTGGGCTGCATCAAAATCAACAGACTGTTGCTGTAGAATAGGATATTTAATTATGATAAATACAGAGACTGTTCGGACATTTTTTGAATGATTTTGATGAGCTGTAAAAAATTGTATGCTACGAAAGAATTTTATTTTCACAGCAGTTAAATAGTTAAAGTATAACTTATCGTCTGCTAAATCAGACTTTTGTTTACTTTCAAAATGGCGCTTTTAAATAAGCAATGGATGGAAGGCTATGTTTCCGCTCTTTCCGAAGAGAATTATGCTTATTCAATTATTCAAAAACGCTGTAAAAGTCATGGTTTTTGATATCTAAAGGTACGATAAGTAATATTATTAATGAGAGTAAAAAACACGTAAAAGTGGAAAAATACTTCCAAATACGTATCCAAAAAAAGAAAAGAATTTTTGAGAAGATTTGTAAGGTAAGATCTTTAATTTTAAGAGAGAATCCGCCAAGTCAAAGGACTATTACAGTAATTAAAATGTTCAGTTTCAACTGTAAATAACATAATTAACAGTGATTTGAATCTTAAAAGGCCAAAAAATACAATGTTCATCGTCTATCTCCACGACATATTGCAGAAAGCAGAACTCGCTGTAGAATTCTGTATGAGAAGCATTTAATGGAGAAAGATGGAAAAATGTTGTGACAATATACGAGACGTGGGTGTATTTAAAAGATTGCAATAAAAAAGAACAATTTATTATAAAAGAGGAGAAAAATCTTAAAACGTGGTTCAGCTTTGTAACTTAAACGTGAGAACTTTCTCTAAGAAATTTATGATTGTCGCCGGTTTTGCATATAATGGAAAATTAAAAGTAAAAAGTAGATGGGAATTTAAAAATCAACTCCCACATATTATCAAGACCCTATTTTATCCCCTATATTCAAAAAAGAAATACTATATCTTTACCCGAAGTGCCAACAATCAGTAGAACTGCATCAGGATAAAGCAAGCAGCCACACATCTAAATCCACTATTAAATTCGTGGAAAAATTGGAACAAGAAACTGGTATCAAGTCAATAAATACCCTTTACTGATATTCCTGCTAAATCTCCAGATGTCTCACCCATGGACTTTTGAACTTTTAAAAAGATAATTATCGAAACGTCGACCGAAAACCATTCAAGGATTTTGGAAAACTGTGGAACAAGAATTAATAATAACATATTTTACTCAAGTTATTATCTTGAATATTATACTTAGACATTTTTCACAATCTCTTAATCTATTGACAAAATGTAAAAAAATTATTTTAAACACAGAAAGCTTGAACTAAAACTTGACTTTACGGGCTTTTTCGACTGTAAACATTTTTACAATGTCCTCAAAAGATAGCTTTGAAGCTAACTTGTGCTCTATTGATATGATGCTCACTTTGGTTAGTCGTTGTTGTCCTCTTAAGTTTCTGAGGTAATTTTTTATGATCTTTAGTTTGCTAAAACTCCTTTCATTTGAGGCGACTGAGACTGGTATTGTGAGGAAAATTCTCAATGCTGTCGTTATGTTGGTGGACGCGTCTTCAAGTCCGTTCTTGTATATTAACGTCAGAAGACCTGATAGTGTAGCCGTTTTCATATTAGGGCTTAAATCCAAGGCATGATACTTAAAACTCTCCACTTCTATCTCCAGCTAGTCCTTATCTAAGTCTTCTTTATATGTGGAGCTAACTCAAGTGGCTGGTTCAATTCTTCTCCATTCATTGTTTCAAACCGAGCTCCATTGAGGAAACCAAATAAACTATTCATGTTTTGAACGACTTGAAACCTTTGCTTCAGTTCACTCAGAATCCGATCTATTATTTGTATAATCAATAATCTGAACTTTTTTTCTTCTGAGAATTCATAGCTTTCAACTTCGCCCTTCTCATCAAACATCCGCTGCTTCCTCCTCCATACTTCTTCAAAAAGAGGATCTAGGTTTAAGATTTCCTGCTATTTCTTGGCACATTCTGCAGTTAGCTCCTTTTATAGTTTTTGGTTTTTGTAGTCTACTAAGTTTTTCCGCTTCATTTTTTTATCATACGTAAATATCAATAGTAAAAAAAAAATATTCGTCCAATCCGGCGCCCGGGGCAGATACCCCGTCTGCCCCCTCTAGTTACGTCTCTGCATAGATGTGATATAAAAACTATGTCAAATATCAATCACTGAGGATGTATGGATTAGGTATTTTCATTCATTTGTTTCGTTTTTTCCTTGCTTATGACTACATAGGACTTATCTGAAACGAATGTCTAATTGGAATGTGTGTTTTATAATGCAAAAATATTTGAAAGAAAGATCTCATTAATTGAATCCCTAGTATGAAATAGAACAAATTAATCATGTTAATAGAAAAATGTTCCCTCATAGTGTGTCTTGAAATTATTTATGCTTGTAAGGTGTGCAGTGACGTGAAAAAGGTTGTATACAATAACACGCACTCTGTTCCAGGTTATTCTTTTTCAATATTATTATTAAACAGTTCCTAAGAAAAAAAGGAAAATTGAAATATACTTAAACACGATTTTTTAAATAAAAATCACTGATTTAAATCAAGTTGATCTAAATTCGCATACTCAGGAAAGACGTTTTCGTAAATCATGCTCAAATGTTAAATTTTAACATGATGAAAAACTGATAAAATTTGCTCAAGCAAAACGACACAAAAACACATTAGGGAGAATATTATTGTGCAGGAAAATTCAAATAAATATTTCTAATTGTTTGTATAGATAAAATTAATGCATAGATATGTTTAGGGCTGTTGTGACAGATATAGTATTTTATTACGATAAGTAAACTTTTAACGCCTATCCTACTTTCTTTCCTTTTGGCTTGGTGTCGAAGTTTGGAGAATGAGGGTGGCAGCTCAGGTGTGACCTCGTTATCTGACCGTGGTTCAAAATAACGAGGTGTTGTCCTCGGATCTTTCCCTTCGAGATAGATCTCGAACCGTCGTCAATAGCCTGTCATGTTGCTTCAGTACGACGTTAATTCAACTACTTATCTACTTTGTTTCCCAGTTATAACCAAATTAAAACTATCAAAGCTTTTTTAAATGGCATGAAATCACTTGCATTTTTTTGTGTATCTTACAATTTATGGTTAACAATCTTAGCCCTTTTTTGAAATAATAACAAGAACAAATATTAAAAATAAACAATGTACTCACAAGATAGTCGTTTTAGTCTCACAATTTCAGGTAATACTACTATTTATTCAAAAAGCAATACATCTAAAACTTGACACTTAGTGCTTTTCAGTTGTAGACTATATTAAACAATCAAGTTTTTGCAAATTTGATGTGATTTGAACAAGACCGACTTTAAAAATAGGGAAAAAATTACAATTTTCTGAAAATTTCCCCATTTAATTCTTAAAACATTTTTTAAATTGTAGCACTTACCATTATCTGATTTACCAGACATTCTAATAAATTTTTGCTTTAAATATAAAAGCAAAAAAGTGGTTTCAACAAAGAATCAAGTGATCAGATCTGTTCTTGGAGCTTGAGTGGAATGCTAAATTACATGACATACTTGTGCAATGTATTATCATGTGTAATGAAATTTGAAAGTAATTTCGTCGGTATGAAAAGGATATTTGTATCGAGTTCGTTATGCATAAGTGCGACTTTTTTCTGTGGAACTGGACAAATTTAAACACAAAACGACTCAAATTTAGGTGTATTAAACAAACATGTATGTGGTCGCTCATATATTCAAATAATGAAACAACTTTGATACTCTTATAAAGGTCGCATGTCCCGAGGTATTTTTTACATTTTAACTCCAATTTATGTTATGTGTTAAATACAGTTTCCCGTTTTATTTGAAGTACTTAATTTAAAGCGAGTGATTGTTATACAAACAGCGTATAACTTTGTTTGGGCACCAATTAAAATTCGAACTGATATTCCACTTAATCACGTATAAGTAAATAATATAAATAAAACCAGGACCGTTCTGAGATATCAGCTGCCTTCGAGCAAATATCAAACCTATCCCTTCTCTAAATCATTTGATTTTCTCAAAGAACGCCTTTCATCAAGCACCTTTCAATGATTTTTTCGACTGCTTACGAAACCGATTTTCTCTCAACTAGATTTTTCTAACGATTTAAATAAAGTATACTACAGATCTGTAGAACAGTTTATTCATGACTGATGAAAGATAAGCACAATATGCTCGGGGTACCTTTAAATGCAGTGAAACACAAAAAATGTGTTTATTTTCTCTCTTTTTAAAAACCATCATAGGTATCCAAGAATGACATCACTAAAATCTTGGATCACTGTTTTTAAAAATAAATCACTTTTTGAATGCGGTCATCAAATTATAATTGCTTTTATTTTTCTTGTATAAATTATTCACTTTCGAGCAAAACCCTTTTAATCTTTACACACAAAATCAAGTTTGAATATCTTCTAGTTCTTTTAGCTAAAGATCTCTTGACAATGCATGCCTTTTGATGAGTTAGAAATACTGATTCAGTTCAGAAGAATCAATTTCAAGCGATGTGTGATAAGCAGAAAAAAGAAGAAAGTCGAAAAGCATCAAAATGACCATCCACCGCAATCACATCCGAGGGGATGCCGAGAACTTTAGAAACCGGTTCCGACTTGAACTCCCATGTCCACTTCCTTTTATCATTCTAAAACTTGGCGTTCTGTAAAATCACCTAAGCGATAAAAACACAAAATTAGTCTCCACTGCGACTACGATGTCCACCGGATGTGCTCTGCACATTAACTGCATTAGTCTGTCCTCTTTTATCCCTCAGAGTTTTCCTAGAATGAAACCTGTTCAATATCATGAACAATCTTTCAACAGATTCGAACTCTTAAAGAATCGATTTTCACACTCAAACGGTGCACTGAGATTTTGGATTGTATGGTACCCATATTCTAATAATTTATCGCTCTATTCCAATTTAACACGCAAGGGGTTTCTTGCCAAATCGTCCACCCAAACTGGGAGGGGATCGCGTAACATTGTCCTGAAATGCCACCGGTCCATTTCTTGCAGTACTGTCAATTTAAAATGCGCAATCGCAAATTCAACCAATAGGCTTTCAGTTGGTATTTCTCATGTTGCATTTAAATACAAGACTGGATCATTTTCGTCATTTCCTTCAGCTGTTTCGTTTCGTCCCTCGATTTGAATGTTGAAGTGAAGACTTGCTTCTGCGATGTGATACTGCGTACAGGATTTCAATTAAATCAAGTGTATTGTTTCTGCGTTTTTAAAATTCTTTTTCTTTAGAACTTTCCTTTGAAGGTTTGTAATAGCAAGATGGATGGCAATAAGGATTTTAGACGGGTTTCAAGAGGTGGCGCTAGATTGTTCGGAAATGGTATGTAAAATTTATTAACCCTAGACAAAAAGCATGTTGATTCATACTTTCGCACTGACTTAGGATACATAAGATACGAATTTTTTTAATCATTATTTTTTACCACTTAAAAACTATCAACAATAATCAATGTTCAGTGAGATGAAATTTTATACATCGTAGTGTTTAAGGGTTAACCAGCAGTCCTTGACCACCATCCAGTAGTTCACCATTTTTCATTAAAACGAGCAAACTAGTTATTCCGCATAAATTACATTTATAATCGAATAAGCCAATGAATTCCGTTGGTAAAGATGTCGAATCCGGGGCATGTTTGTCGCCAAATCAAGACGGCGTACAATGCCAGTATGACTTTGGACGCCATCGCAATTTCTTTGGAAAAAAACGGGTTTTCCTTCGTAAGAAACAACCTTTTGCAAATCCTCCTCTTCTGATAAAATGATTGGAATACGCGCTACAAGGCGTAATCAGTGCTTCATGACGATCATAGCAAAAGGATCCGAAAAATACAGTATAAAACTTTCGTGAAGAGAGCGGCTTTCCGACAGAAATGCGGTTATCAATCTTGCACAAAATCAGGCTTAATTTTATCTATCAGTATAAAACTCACCAGTTCCTTACCAAAATAAATTAGCGGCGTTTTGGTCACGTCTACTAAATTGTTACTAAGTAATAACAAGAAATATTAAGAAATATAAAAAGAATCGAAGATATTCAAAATTTTCAGTCGTTTTGTTATGAAAGTTCCAAGGAATTTTCGAAACTGTTGCCCTTCACATCATTTGGGTGGGAAAACAAATTAGAAAACTAAGTAGGTAGTTTAATTAACGCTCAACAGTAGCAACAAACCGGGCTATTGGTGAAGGGCCAGGATCATTCCCGAAAGGGGGTATTTCAATTAACGTCACACTAGAGCAACACAACTATTCCCGAAAGGACAATGCGAGGACTTCTCGTCATTTTGAACCATGGTCAGACAACGAGGTCAACACCTTAGCTGGCACCCCACTCCGTGAGGACATTTGAGGTCATGACATATTGAACTTGCACCATCCCCCACTTACACGACGGTCTGGTTGGATCGTGTTTCGAACTCTCAACCCTCCGTTTGCGAAACCGCTATTCCAACTGGGCTACCGTGGCACGCTAATGAGAGCAGAATCAATTTTTAAAAAATGTTTATAAATTTGAACATTGTAGTTTAAACATTTGATTTTGTTTGAATATTTGACAATGGTACGGTATTTAATTATCGTCGCACTGGAGCAACAAGACTTGGTGACAGTCCGGGATCAAACCCAAAGGAAAGATCCGAGAACACGTAATTTTGAACCACGGTCAGAAGACGAGGCCAACTCCTGAGCTATAGAACCCCAATAGTGAGTTAAATGGGAGCGAAAAGCAGCGTCCGAGGCGTGTATTCAGGGTAATCATTTTTGGCAAGTTATATGCGCTTTGCAATTTTATCATTTGCCACATTGTATCAGTTACCGCTTTCTTAGCGAATGTTTTGGCGGTTTTTTCTTTGGCTCCACCGTTTTCTCAGAGAAGTGATTCAACTTTTGTGTGTGAATAGAAGAAATTAGTGATGGGCAGAATCGTAATTTTGAGAATCGTGTTGAATCACGACAAAAAACGATAAACACGGGTAAAGATGTCGAATCAAGACGGCGTACAAAGCCAGTATGACTTTGGACGCCATCGCAATTTTGGAAAAATACGGGTTTTCCTTCGTAAGAAACAACCTTTTGCAAAGGGTTGCCTTAAAGCTGGATCAAAACACCAAGGTTACCATGTTTGGCGATAAACCGCTAGTGCCCCGAATTCGACATCTCCACCATTCCGTTTCTTGTGATCTAAAATTTGGCCTAAAGGTAAGCAAGTATATCTAATTTTGATATTTGTAGTAATTTTTCATCTCAATTTACACTAAGCCTTCTATTAGTCTTGCATTCTAATTCTAGATCATGTGCTATACCCTAGTTTGTCCTACTTCAAAAGAAAGGTTTAAAATTGAAACAAGAGATTGCCCCACTCAACTGAATCTAAAAGTTGGTTAGTATATTATGAAAGAAGAGATAAAATGAGAAGTTAAAAGGGAAAAAGAATAAAGGCAGGTTACCTTAAACAAAAAGATAATTTCAAACATAGTGGAAAAAGGAAATACTTCAAAAGTCTTAATTGGTGAAGGTTATGATTTTGTGAAAAACAAAGATGACAGGCAAAACTAAATCAAATATTGTATAAAAGCACTTGTAAATGTGATAGTTGCTGCAAAGCATATAAAAATATATTTCAAAAAGACATTTTTCAATTTGGATCGAATGATTTTTGTCTGACGATGCAGATGTCGATTTTGTGTTTTGGAGAAACTGATAGAATTTGTTTGACTGACTTTCACTAATCTGCCAGAGAATTCTTCAATATTGCAACATTTATTTACTGGTTTAATATTAGTTTGCTATGTGTTTTAACTAGTTTACTTATTTAATATTAGTACTAACCATTATGCTTTTCTTTAATATTCGATAGTTTGTTCATTTACTAAGTTTTACTTAAAATTTGAAAAAAAAATTTATCCCAACTATACTTTGGTTCAAAATTTGCAGCAACAATGGATATTCTCTAGAAAAACAGATACACATTTTGTTCTATGCAATTTGAGTGTTCTTTTAGATAATAAATATTTTCCTGTGTTTTATTAGTGCTTACTGAATGTTCTAAGGAGCATTTCGGACATGGGCCATATTTCCTATTAGGCACTTTGGCTTGATCCCACTAGATTTGTAAGGATTTTTTAGCTTCATTTGTCATGCTGTATCTTGTCACTCAAATAATTCTAACTTGTGAAATTTCAACATCGGAAAATAAATGTTCTAATGTTGCTTGAAATAAGAAATGGCAATTTAATGAGACAAGAATTACCTTTGGGGTACAAATGACAATATGCAGAGTAACACTTTTCAATGGTTTATTTGAATCAATTGATATCTAGTTTTAATTTTGAATTTTTCATTGAGTTTATCTTAAGTCTGCACCCTCAATATGACATGCATTGATCAATTATCTCAATTAACTGAATACAGAAATGAAATATTGTAGTGTTTTGATTGACAAATTTAAATAGCAATACTTGTATATATACTTCTGCATCTTCCTCTTTCTTCAGTCATCACTCTTGGTTTTGATATTTCTAAGATGAGACTAGTTAAGAATTAAGTAAAGTAGCATGCAATTTCTTAATTATTTGAATTATTTTAGATGGGGTCGGTACAATTCCTGTAAGCATAAAGTAATATTTTAAAATTTGGATTCAAATTTCATTCAAATAATGAATTTCAAAATAATTTAACTTTAAACTTGCGCTAGAGTACTAAAAAGTAAATTTTATTGATGCACTTAAAAGTGCAAATAAGAGAAAAAGACCCATGAATGACAGAAAACAAAACAGTCATGCTTTGTTTTATCCAAAATATTTATGCATATTTTATTGTTTAGGGTTGGTGACATGCAAGATAACTTAAGCAGTGCGACCGGGTAGGCAGATATGGAGGGGTGCTTGTTTGTAAAGGATAAAAGGGAACTTCAAATATAAGAATATGTATTTCGATAGAAAACTGCACGATACACATAAGTACAAAATCATGATCATTCTCTTTTAAAATATAAAAAGTCATCTCTAAATTTTCAAGCATCAGAATGTTTGTTCTGCTTTTTGTATTTTTATATTCCACCATTTGGTGCTTGTTTGTAAAGTATAAAAGGGAACTTTGAACATAAAAATATATATTTCGATGGAAAACAACGGTGATACACATGAATTTTTATTGGCGAAGTGCTGAAATAGTATTCATAAAACAAACCATGGTATCTCACGTTCACGATACAAAATGGTAACATGTTATGCATAGTAATTATCACCACCTGCATTTAGCTTGACATGAAATGTCTCAGAAAATTTAGTTTTATAAATTCTGAATTCAAAATGTGCCTAAATTTACTTCAGGTGGAAAAAATATCATATATAGGTCTAAATGATATTCTTTAAGAATATTAATATAAGTGTACTCTGTAAATGGGGGGCGGGGGGTCTATACTGCAGCTGTTCCAAGTTCTCAAACAATTTCTACAAAATATTTCAGTGATTTAAAAATACAAAGCTTTGTAAACTATTCTTAGGAATAAAATGTTGACTGGATAACCAAAATATAATAGACACCTGTTAACATAAGAATAGCAATTTTAAAAGACTAAACGTTTAATCTTGTCTGCAAAATCATTTTAACATATCGAAGTACAGATGCAAATTTTAAGAAATCCGTGATTATAGAATTCTGTATCTTACCAATTAATATCTATAAATTTTAATCACTCACCTTTGAAAAGTATTGGTCATGTATATAATCAGCAGTACTAATTTCTGCCTACTGGTCTAACTATCTCCGAGTTATAAACGGCACTGGTTAGCTTCCTCCCTGTATGTATATCTCTCCTAAACTTTCCTTGTGTGTTTGTCTAGTTGCTTGACGCTTTTAGGCGTTGCTTGGACAATTATGGCCACTATGCCATAAACCCAACCAAAAATAATTTTAATCGCACTAGGCTGTTGCACTTTGCTTTTGCACTCTACAAATGTGATTGGGAAAATATAATTAACTTTCTAAAAACTTCTGCGCCTAACTACCTGCTAGGTGTAGGCGACACAGGTGATTCTCTCCTGTTTCAGTACATTCATCTTGTTTGAGTATCTTTTTAGTTGACATTGTTATAGCTTGACCAAATTATCCCTTGCGCTTTAAATATAAAACCCAATCAACCAATTATTACCTTCTTTGACTGCATCTAGGAAATTGGAACATTTGAACAGTTCTTTGCAACACTGTTCGAATGTTCCAAATTTCAGTTTAAATGGCATCTGCAAGCTACTCATTTGGAGACAAATTTATACAAATGCGAATAGTTGAAATTAAATCAAGAGCATACTGGTAGGTTAACATTTTTATTTCCAGGGCATTTTAAATTGCAAAACTGATCTCTAAAATACATGTTTATGCTACTATTAGAAGTTTTGGAATTAAGTATAAAAGCTTTTAGTTTGAAAACTGGAGAATTTACAAAATATAATATTTTTTCCGGAGGAGCTGATGTTGCAAAAATGATAACCTGTAGGCATATAAATAAACAGCTAAATGTTGTAAGGAAACCAACAAATTTCATATCCTATCTATACATGGTAATTGAGATTCCTTGTGAAGGGTCCATTCTATTTAATTTAACATTCATGATAAAGACAATACTGCTGTACTGTCTTGAAAAATAACAGCAATTTGTTGAGTAATTGTTAAATTTTAACAAATACTCAACAATAATTTATAAAACATATTTACTATCCTTTAAATAAATAAGGATAGTAAATATAATGTGTTGAAAGGAAGTTAAAGTTTAAAATCTTTTTATGTAGATAAGTTCCATGTTTTTACTCTATTTTTTGTTTTACAGCTGTAAATATGATTCGAAATCAAAGCCGTGGTACAAATTCCATTGCTGACAAGAATTGTGTTGATGATTACAGTTTACCTATCAGTTTAACCTCAAAATCAAAACTGCATTCGTATGAAAGCAACATCCGAAGTTCCAATAGTGATACTTCTGAATATGCTTTGCCCTTACTTGGCTCTGTATTCATATCAATATCATCGAACAGCAGTACAAGTAGTGGTATGTTTATAGTATTTCATTTCAACTTTCTTGTAAAATCTTTGTTGCGTCTTAGTATTGAAGTATTAATTGTCAAATATCCAGGGGTACACCTCTTGAGAATTCTCGAACACACTTGGAAATGAATTATTTTTTGGTTTTAAAATCTATTCAGAAAAACTTCTCCAAAGGGTTGTTCAACGTATGCCTTCCAAATACACATATTTTGGCATGTATGAGGCAGGCTGTTAAGTGATCTAAAAGTTAATGTACTCATATTTTTATTTAATTTTCAATCAAGAGCTTTAACCAGCTTTTTTGACTTACCCACCTTCATATATTTACAGAGTGATGTATGGGCGGCCCTCGACTTTCGCACATTCTACTTTCGCTATTTCGCACATTTTTAAAAATTAAATTTTTTAAAGATTTTTGTCCGATAATGCAAAAATTGTTCGCTTCCATGCAGTCGCTCCCATGGAGCGCAGTAGCTCGCGCTCACTCACACATTCCGCCTAGAGTAGTGGACTTCTCGGAATCATTGACGTCATTAGGGTTCCGAGTCTTGGTGGCGGGGGCCGAATGTTAATAAATACAATGTATTAAACAGGTTTAGTCTTGTGTTAGGGTGCGTGTCGGTGCATTGTGTTTTGCCAATTTATTTGTTTATGTTTTAAGTATTTCGCCCTTATAAATTTAGAAATGTGAGTGAGAAACGGAGAAACTGCAGTGTTGATACAAACAAAAAGAAATTAAGGACTCGTAAACTTCATACGATCGAGACAAAGATGGAAATAATTAGACGTTCTGAAAGCTGTGAACCTTGCTTCAATCGGCGGTTCATACGACATAAACAGGTCTACGATATGTCCAATTTTGAAAAACGAGAATAAATTTAAGGAATACATTGTGGAAATATATCTTCAAAAATTGTTTCCAAAAGATATGGCATAGTGATGGATGAAATGGAAAGATCTTTGTCATGGATTGATGATCAACATCAAAATGATGTCCCTCTGAGTTTTTCAATTATTCAAGCTAAGGCTCTTAGTTTGCATGAAGATTGTAAGACTAGATTAAAAGAAGATTCTAACACGGTGTTTCAAGCAAGTAATGGCTGGTTCAACAAATTTAAAATGAGGTATTCTTGACATAATATTAAATTCACTGGAGAATCGGCTGATGCAGATAAAGATGCTGCTAAAGAATTTATTTCTTCATTGTCCTAAATTATTGTAGATGGAGAACATTCTCTTAGCCAAATATTCAATGTAGACAAGACGGGTTTATTTTGGAAAAATGCCCAATTGTAAATTCTTATCGAAGGAAGTATCAATTGCCCCTGGACATAAACCTTCTAAAAACCAATTGACATTGCTTCTTGGTGAAAACTTAGCTGGTGATTTAAAATTGAAGCCAATGTTAGTTTATCAAGCAGAAAATCCCAGAGCATTGAAAGGGAAAGATAAAGAATTGCGGTCATCTGGAAATCAAATATAAAAAAACCTGGGTTGCTGCGTTAATATTTAGACTGGTACACCCTTCATTTCGTGCCAGCAGTTAAGCAGTTTTGTAAAGATAAAAATTTAAAGCACTATTAGTCTTAGACAATGCTCCAGGACACCCAAAATCTCTGCAGAATTTATACCCGGAAATCAATGTTGTGTTTCTTCCTCCCAATACTACCAGCCTCATACAGCCCATGGACCAAACAGTGATAGCCACATTTAAACGATATTATATGGGGACAATAATGAATCGAGGCAACTGGCAGGGAAGATAGGCTTACATTAAGAGATTTTTGGAAGAACTATAAAATATGGAATGAAATAAACAATATTGGAGACTCGTAGGCTGAAATAAAAGAGTCAACAATGAAAGGTTCGTGGAAACAATTATGCCCACAAATGATGAGTGATTTTATAAATTCTGAAGAAACTCCGGAAACTATCATAGATGAAATAGTTAGCCTAATGAATAAACGAAACTTGGACGTCAACAACGAAGATGTTAATGAGTTGATGGAATCTCACTCGGTACCTCTGTCAAATGAATACTTAATTGAGCAACAAGAATTAAATGAAATACACAATAAAAGTGAGAAAAAAGCTGATAAAATCATCGAGACTTTGACACTCAAAAATATGAATGAAGCCTTCATGCATCTTGACAAATTTGTGGCTCATGGAAGAATGTGATCCCAATGGAGAACATATATCTCAAGTACGTAGGGCGATTGAGAAAGACAGCATGATATAGAACTCTTTATCAAAAAAAGAAAGAAGGGTGGTATTCACCTAACACTTGACAACTTTATAAAGAAAACACCTGAAAGCACTTAAACATGCCTCGTTAACTTAATTATGTATATTGATAAATAAATATTTTTAATATATTCATACATATTTTAAAATACAATTTTTGATGTTTTTTACATCCCTCTACTTTCGAACATTCAACATTTTCAGGAACCAATTATGTGCAAAAGTCGAGGGCTGCCTGTGTTGATATTGACAATCCCTTTTAATGGGTTAAAGGTTTTCATTTTAACTGCAAAAATCCTAACAATTGGCCTTTAAAATGAAGTTGAAAAATATTGTTTCTTATTTTTCCTGTTATCGATTAGTGCTAAAAATCTAGAATGTTTTTAAAAATCAATCTGAAATATATATTGAATTTATAACTCGTTTGTAATTTAAATTATGCCTTTTGTAATTCTGTTGATGTAAAAATATCTGTTTCGTATTGAAGTAGATTACTAGTTCTAATTTTTATTTTTATTAGATTCCTCAAGTCAGCATCCATCTGATGAAGGATATGATACAAGAGGAAGTTTAGGAAAAGAAACTCCTAAAAAGTAATTTGATTTCCTTATTTTGAAGTTTTATTATCTACTCTTTGCTTGATGCTTATGACTATTATGTTAAAATTGTAAATATCACAGATATTGTTTCATTTGGATAATGCTTTTATAATTTCTTAAACTTTAGGAAATTTAAAATAAAGTTTCAAATACATTGCATTAAATTTTATTTTTGGTTGATATTTAAAAGTAATATATTTTTTAAGCAACCATCTGTTTGTTTTGGTATATGGTAGTCTAAAGGTAATTATTTTTCCCCTTTTATAGATCTCACATTCTAAAAAACAGAACCCGAGCAAGTGCTGTTTGTTCGAGTTGTGAGGAAGAGGAGCAATTCCACCGCTCGCAAGAATTCAAGGAGGGTAAATCAGCTTTACCAGGCTATAAGAATGACAAAATTCTCACCTTGAAATCCCACCACACCTTCATCGATGCCCACTGTCATCTGGACTTCCTCTTTGACAGGGAGAAGTACCACGGAACGTATTCTGCATATCAGCAGAAACACAAATCATCATTTCCTGCAACATATGAGGGGTGTGTTGCAGTGTTTTGCAATCCCTTTACCTTCGCCAAGGTAAGTGCATTGGCTTTCAACTATAATTTTTAATTGTTATCGCTGGTAGTTTAATGTCAATTCATTTTTGTTACACAATTACTTCGCTTTATCTATATTGCACTTTTTGGTGTAAAATGTATGTGTACCAGGTCAAAGCCTTTCATTATTAAATTAACCCTTTTATAATACAGTTGTTATATGACATAAAAGTAGAGCTTTAAGAGTAGTTTAAGACTTATTTGAATTGTAATCAGCTAACTATAATTAAATGTTAATTGTAGTAAATCGATTATTATCATCTATATTTTTAGCTATTTAATTGGGCATAAACTATCCTCTAAGCAAAAACATTGAAGGGTAATGTATTTCAAACAATTATCTTAAACTGAGGTGGTAAAAATAAGCCTTGGGTATATTGAAAGTTTCGCTGAAAAAAATTCCCTTTGAAAATATTCGGCATTGTTTTAGTACGTTTTGCCATTGATTCTGTTATGTATGTGTACCAGGTTATAAAATCTTTGAATAATAAATTAACCCATTTGTAATAAAATTGTAATGACACAAAAGTAAAGCTTTAAAAATAGTTTGACTTCTTTGAATTGTAATCGGCGAACTACAATTACATGTTAATTGCAGTATTAGCACCTATATTTTTAGCTATTGGACATAAAATACCCTCTTAGGAAAAATATTCCTTTAAAATATTCATGCCTGTAGGCCATGTGACCGTTTGTGTCAAACAAAAATTCTTTTGTCTAAAAATGAGATCATTGAGCGGTAAAGTGATTTTTTGAAATCTCTGAAATGATGCAAACTTAGCATTATGTCTACAGGCAAAAAGCATACCAAATATGGGGAGATAATCACTCAGATATAGTACATGTAATAAATGACTGTTTCTGATTTATACAGTAATCCTTCGTTATAGTCTATATATTGAGTATTCTGCATAACGCAGTTTTTCCAAACAATTTCCGTTTTGAAGTGTAGAATCATATCTCAATCTAGCATTTTTTTAGAATTGGGACCTCAAAGGTAATTTGTTTCAAACAATTATCTCCAACTGATCAAAAAAGTAAACGATTTGGGTACATCGAAAGTTTGGGTTAAAAAATTTTCCGTTTAAAGAACATTCAACAGTGTTTGGCATTGGCATATTATTTTTTTGAGGGTTTTGCCATTGATTTTCCTACAATTTATCTTTCCACGTAATTTAAGTTTTAAAAAGTTTGAAATTGAATGTTAATTTAAATTTTTATTTCTATCGGACATCTGTTTTATCTGTTTGTAATATATTGCAATTTTTCTTTTACCCCAAGAAGAGGGGTCATTGTGTTTTGAAATTTTATGAATGAAATGAATATTTTTATGAAATTTATTTATATACTTAGAAACCCATGTGGGAAAAATTCTTGGCAGAGAAGAATGTTTGGGCAGCTTTTGGGTGTCATCCCCACAACTCTAAGGACTTCTCAGACCAACACGAGAAGTACCTTTTGGCTGCTCTAGACCACCCTCAAGTGAGGGCTTTGGGAGAAATAGGACTGGATTATTCCAGGAGGTAAATATTACTCTTTTTTGCCTTTGCCTTTATTTGAATAATTTTATTGCTTTTTGTTAAGAATATTAACATTGATCTAATTAAATTAAAAGGAAAGAATCTCTCCATGCAAATATATTTTCTAACTTGATTGATTTACGAAATCTTTACAATGCATTATTTTTAATGGTGAAGAGGAATTAAAATGTACCCAATATAAAAAATGTATGTAATTGTATCATTCTATGCAGATTAAAAAACTCAAGCTGATCCATTCTCTTTACATGGATTCTATTTAGTTCCTACTTAATTTAGCATACAATTTTCTGGTTTTGTCTTCTAATTTTCTTTTAATAAGAGTTCAGGATTTTTAATCTAACTTTTATCAAATTAGTTGAACCATTGCAAAGAGTTTGGGAAATTTCTGGCCTTTAAATAGGGAAAATTCCTTCAATAGGGATTTGGAAAACTTTTGGTTATTAGTTAATGGAAAAATTTGGTTGATAGAAGCCAATTTTCATGTTTATGGAATTTAAATCTTTACGAAAATCTCTTTATGGTCTTCATTCCTATTTGGCAGATACCTAAGCACTTTGCTCTTCAATTCATGCAACATTTCTTTGTCTTTTGCTTGATAACAATAGCATATTTTCTTCAAAAACAAAGGAACTTCTGGCGAGCCACATTAAAACAGGTCAATTTCGATTTCTTTTTTTGCAATTATTTTGGAGTCAGATGAAAACACTATATTTAAATTATTGTAATTTTAATTCCTTATGCATTCTGTGAATCAAGCTCATCTAGTAACCCTATTCTCTTTTAAGAATTGTCTTTCCTTTTCATCTAAAATATCAGAGTATATTTTTAACTTTTTTACACGAAATTACAAAAATTGTTTGTTTAGTTGTAATATGCTGAAGAGTTAAATGCTTCTTGCAGGAATAACTGCCAAAAAACCGTTCAACATAGAGTGTTTCGAAGACAGTTGAGGATAGCCCTAGCAAGGGAATTACCTCTTGTTATACACTGTCGGGAGGCACATGAGGATGCCATGAACATAATGAAGGAAGTAAGTGCTATTTTTATACTTTACAAATTCTTGTATCAAGAATTATTTCCTAATCAAAAAACATATTTTTCTTTTTCTGTAAATGATTTAAGTTAATTGAACTTAATCATTGAAGTGGAATCGATTTTTGTGCAGAAATGATTTACACATTTTTCTTTAGTTATATAATAGGCAGTGTTACTTATGTTGGCTAATTTTAGAACACATTTTTATACTTTTATCGATACGTGATGGGTTAGTTATAATTATAATTTAGAGTAATGGTTAACCAAACTCAAAATTTATATTGATGGTTAGATAAAATTATAATTTAGAGTGATTGTTTCGATTTTATAATTTAGAGTGATGTTTAGCTAAAAGTATCCCTGAGAATTTTAATCCTTTGTTTATATTATGTTTATTTAGCAACTCAATGCTTACATTGCCTATTTTTAAAAATATCATTTCTAGTGTGTTTTTTTTCTACATCAGGGTTTGTACATTTCTTAAAATACACAAATTACTAAAGTTAATAAGGTTCATAACTGGCAACTATTTCAGACTTTTTATGGCTTTCATCCAATAAAAATATTTCCTGGCTTTTTTTTCATTGAACAACAGAATTATCAGGAAATGCCGAATTTTGCGTTATTTTGCCTTGCAAACTTTGCTTTATGACAAGAATTGTGAAATAATTATTAAACTTATCTTTCCATGTGAAAGAAATTAAAAAATAAGTTGGAAATGGAGCATTCAGATGGTCAAAAATAAAGATGTACAAACATTTTTATCAGTGTTATTTTCTTGAGAAAAGTGTCCCACATGTTTCTTAAAACAAGAATTTTTTTCCCATGCATATTTTTCTTCACCATTTTTTAAAAATTTTCCTATACACCATTAAGTTTTCTAGAGTTTGAAAAACAAACAATTCTCAAAATGAATAATTGAATTCAATATTGTATAGCAGAAATTCGCCATAAGGGTAATATTTTGTGATTTTGCATAGCTTTGACCAAGACTGTTACTTGAATACATAGAAATGGGTTTAATGAAAAACAGAATGGAAGTACCTTTGTTTGAACACTTCATGCATTTTCATATATAAAATAGAATTCCTTAAGCCTCGGTTATTTTAAGGCACATTTTTGTAATTTTTTTCAAGATAAATTTGTACATTTTGGTATTTTCAACAAAAGTATATTTTGGGGCAAATTTCTGTCCAACCCAATTTTTTACTCCCATCACACCTAGGAGCAACATACCAGAAAAGATGCTCATGCTTACTCTGTTTCTGAACAGAAAACATGTCTGTACACGAGCGTATTTCAACCAATTTAGTATTGCAGGACGTGTTAGATGACAAGTGTGGCTTCCCTGATAGGGATAAAGCTGGTGAAATTCTGAGAACTGAATAAATTGATAAAGTACATTAAAAGATACTTTTATTGATTTTTTCTTTAAGGTGCAGGTAAAAACCTGTAATTTAACATTGTAGCATCAAGGTCAATTGAAACCCTGACACATTGCAACCTTCTTGAAAAATATACTTGTGTAATTTTATTAAATTTGGTCAACGAATCATTATACGTTTCTTTATTTGTTAAATTTGGTGAAAAGTGAGCTAAGATATGTTTAAATGTAGCAATAATGGGCAAAAAATAAACTTTCAACCCAGTGCAACCAAGAGGCAATGGCGTTTCCAAAAGCCTCACTGCTTAGTAAAAGGTTAAATGGCACTTAAAAGTCCTTGAATTTACATATTTAGAAATTGTACGAACCTGTACTCATTTTGTCCACTGAATACATTATTTATTTCAAATGATAGTAAAATTTGTAAATTTTTTCGGTTATAAAATTGTATGTAGTTTTAACTTGTTCGGTGTGTGCGATATTTAGAAATGATTTGGGATGTATTTTTTAGGTTCTTCCAGTGGACTACAAAATCCATCTCCATTGCTTTACTGATGTGTGGAAGTATGCCAAGGAATGGCTGAACGCTTTTCCCAATTTATTTATTGGCATCACGAACCTCGTCACCTTCAGTTCTGCCAATAAAGTCCATAATGTTGTCAAGAATATTCCTCTTGATCGACTGTTGCTCGAAACAGATGCTCCCTACTTTGTGCCTAAACTAGTAAGTTGTATAGAATTTTAAAATAAAATTATTTTCTGCGGAAACTTTTGTTTTTTGAATTATGAATGGTAATTGCGACCTTTAAATTTATTTAAAAGCTTTAATTATCTATGCTCTCTTAAATTTTGGTTATTGATTCATTCAAAGTAAATATTCCCCTATACTGTACCTATTGCTAACTGCTCAGTCTTTAAATGTCTGTTTAATTTACTTGAACATTATGGATTGAGTTTTTTTATAAAAACTGGATCGATTATATATTTTACTTGGAAGTTTCGCGTTTTATAAAATTCCAAAAGGGATTAATAGACTTTTTAAACAAGTTACAAATGCCGTCACTCAATGTTTAGATATGTAGTTAATGTAAAATATTTCTTTCTAGTAAATTAATTACAAGAATTTCCAAAGTTTTAACATAGAGAAAAAAATATATTTTGTTTGTTTATACTGACGACATTTTTTCAGAAATGTTTTCTGTTACATATGTGGAAGGAAATACATTTCAATTTCTTTTTAGTGTCCGAAAGGTACACGATTTTCTCATCCTGGTATGGCAATCCACGTTGCAGCCCAAATAGCAGCTCTGAGAGATACCAGTTTGGAGGAAGTTCTATACTGGACAAGGAGAAACACAAATTCTGTATATGGAATTTAGGCAGTTGTTCATACCATCATATGCATATGCGTCAACTCAATTCTTGTAGACGTCACATTTTGTTAATGTAGAAAATAATGTGTCATTTGTATATAATATGTCATTTGTGAATGTCTTTTCTGTATAATGTGCCTTTTGTATATAACATGTGCCTTTTGTATATAATGTTGCAGGCTATGAAATACCTTTTAGGATTATTCATTATTGTATTCTATAAATATAAATGCATGTTTAAGTAAATGCATTTTCCATAGTATTTTGCCTGCTTGTTATTAGTTTTTGTTAAGCTCCAACACTGATTCATCATTTTTAAACTGTAAATATTTGTTTTAAACTTATTTGTCAACCCTTATCTGAGTAAAATGCTTTTTCTTAAATAAATATTTTCATAATCATTAAGCTTTTGTGTTTTATAATTTTAAAAGTGCATGGAAATGTTATTTTAAAGTATTTTGCTACATATTTTATAATTGGACAACTGTATAATGTGTAAATATAATGTGTGCCTTTTGAATACAACGCTTGTTTTTGTATATAGTGTGTGCCTTTTGAATATAGCGCTTGTTTTTGTATATAATGTGTGCCTTTTGAATACTGAAAAATTCTGTATATGGAATTTAGGCAGTTCATACCAGAATATGCTACACGTCAAACCATAATTATTGTAGACGTCAAATTTTATTAATGTAGAAAATAATGCGTCATAAATTTGTATATAATGCCTCTTGTATGTAATATGTCATTTGTATATAATGTGTGCCTTTTGAATACAACACTTGTTTTTGTATATAATGTGTGCCTTTTGAATACAACACTTGTTTTGTATATAATGTGTGCCTTTTGAATACAACACTTGTTTTTGTATATAATGTGTGCCTTTTGAATACAACACTTGTTTTTGTATATAATGTGTGCCTTTTGAATACGCTTGTTTTTGCATATAATGTGCACCTTTTGTATATAACGTTTGTCTTTTGTATGTAATGTCACGGGATATGAAATACTTTTCAGGATTATTCACTATTGTACGATAAATATAAATACATGTTAATGTATTTTCCATTTAAATATCTTTGAAAAGTATTTTATGTTTTTTACTAGTTTTTGGGAACTGTTTCGTTAAACACATCCCTCAATCGTTTTTAAACAGTAAATATCTGTTTAGTTAAAACACTTTACATCAAATTTCAAAATTAATTAAAATATTAGATACATAAAGTTAACTTTAACATTAGTGTTGAAGACAGAATTATATTTTTTACAACAGTTCTTTTCTTTCAAGTTTCAGATTCCAGTAATTTACTTGAAAGGTATTCAAAGAAACAGTTTTAAATCTAAAAGTTTGTAAATATGAAATCGGGGGAAATAACTGTTTTTGAGCTATATATATAGCTCAAAAAATAGTATTAGAGCTGATATATATATATGTATAGAAGCACCCGTGAAAGCATATATTTATATGTATAATCTAAAAATAACTAAATAAAAAACAAATTATTAAATTCAAATTTGGAAATTATATAAATATTATGGAATTCTCGTTCATGAAGTTAGGCTTTTGTTTAGGCAACTGTCCAGGGTAACGATGTGCTAAGATGGTACTACTCCAATATGTATATATATTGACAGACTTGGCTGTATTTACAAGTGGAATACTGCGTATGATTTGTTTTGGCTCATTGGGCTGCCGCAGTATAGCATCTATTCAATATATTATAGTGAATATATATATATATAAAGTGTTCCTTTTGAATGCAATGCGTGTGTTTTGTATATAAGGTGCACATTTTGTATATAACATGTCTTTTGTATGTCACAGGATATGAAATACTTTTTAGGATTATTCATTATTGTATTCTATAAATGCATGTTTATGTAAATGCATTTTCCATTTATATATCTTTGAAAAGTATTTTATACGTGTTTTACTAGTTTTTGGGTGCTGTCTTGACCCATCCCTCAATCATAATTTTTAAACAATAAATATATGCCTAGTTAAAATAGTTTACATAAAATTTCAAAATTCATTAAAATATGAGATACTTAAAGTTAACTTTAACATTAGTGTTTAAGACACAATTATATTTTTTACAACAGTTCTTTTCTTTCAAGTATCAGATTCCAGTAATTTACTTGAAAGGTATTCAAAGGAACAGTTTTAAATCTAAAAGTTTGTAAATATGAAAGGGAAAAATACTATTTTTTGAGCTATGTATATAACTCAGAAAATATATTAGAGCTGATATATATATATGTGTGTGTATCGGAGCACCCGTGAAAGCATATTTTATTTAAATATATATATTTTAAAAATATAACTAAATAAAAAACAAATTATTAAATTCAAATTTGGAAATTATAAATATTTTATAGAATTCCTGTTCACGAAGTTAGGCTTTTGTTTAGGCAACTGTCCGGGGTAACGATATACTAAGATACTGCTCCAATATGTATATATATTGACAGACTTGGTTGTATTTACAAGTGGAATACTGCGTATGATTTGTTTTGGCTCATTGGGCTGCCGCAGTATAGCACCTATTCAATATATTATAGTGAATATATATATATATATAAAGTGTTCCTTTTGAATACAATGCGTGTGTTTTGTATATAAGGTGCACATTTTGTATATAACATGTCTTTTGTATGTAATGTAACAGGATATGAAATACCTTTTAGAATTATTCATTATTGTATTCTATAAATATAAATGCATGTTTAAGTAAATGCATTTTCCATTTAAATATCTTTGAAAATATTTTATTTGCTTTTTACTAAATTTTGGGTGCTGTCTTGTTATACCCAACCCTCAATCATCAATTTTAAACAGTGAATATTTGTTTTAAACTTATTTGTGAACCCTTATCTGTGAGTGAAATGCTTTTTTGTCAGTTAAATAAATATTTTCATTATGTTAAGTTTTTGTGTTAGTTCTAAAAGGAACATGAAATGTTATTTTTAAGCTTATTACTTCATATTTTGTAGTTAGACAACTGTCCACATCGCCTGGTGATGAGTTAAATTGAAAAATAGTTTATATATAGTTTCAAAATTCATTAAAATATTGAATATTTAAAGTTAACTTTTAGACTAGTGTCTTAGACACAATTATAATTTTTGCAACAATAATTTTTTTTCACGTTTCAGCTGCCAATCATTTACTGGAAAGGCCACCACAATGGCAATTAATGATATTTATTTTGAGTGCATTGGAAAGAGTATTTAACCTTATCCTATTTTAAATGCTTGTTTTAAAACCAGGTCATTTAAGTTTTGCACTACATTGAGCATGACGCTTGAAGAAAATAGTTTTCTATCTAAAATAATTTTACACATGAATCAGAATAATGCAGTTACGCAGGTAATTTAATACAATGCAAATTATTGCATTCAAATTTACAATTATAAATATTTTATGGAATATTGTTCACGAAGTTAGGCCTTTGAATAGGCAACGATTCAGTCTGACTAAGTGTTAAGATGGTACTGTTGCAATATGTATATACGTATATCGACACACTTGGCTGAATTTACAAGTGGAATACTGCATGTGATTTGTTTGGGCTTACCGGACTGCCGCAATCAAAGCCCTTGTGAATAATAGCTTTGAAACTAGCAAAAAATACATCTTAAATCCTATTTTAGTTGCTCACGTACAAAATGAATCGTCTAAAGCACGAGATGTGATAATTAAGTATGATGCAGACGAAGATCTCGCCGAGAAATTTAAATTTTTAAAATTAAGTATACTTAAGGTTTTCATGACAATTGAGCAACCACAGATACCGAATTAGGTGTAGTTATTATTACTTTCGGAGCACCCGTGAAAGCCTATCGTCTCCACATCATAAAAAAAATATATATAAGTCCAGAATTTTGCATGAGAGATGAAGAATTTTAAGTTAAAAACATATCTAGGGGTGTAAGAAGCATAAAAATCAGCTAGTACGATATTAAAAGGCACTCGCATAATTGCTAAGTAGTAAGAAGTGAATCCCTTGCGATCGGAATCAGGAGTGCTTAGATATTGGTGATCATGCTGGATGTGGGAAGTATCCCAAGTACTGCTGTTTACTCTTGCAAAGTAGAGCATCACAATTAATAAGAGACTGGAAGAGAAATGTAAAGAAAAATTTTAGAATTTAAAATGAGAAAATTAAGATGAGATTGCTTGAAAAGTAGTGATATAATTATAAGTCCTATATGTATCTATTACCCTAGCTAGAGGTGATCAGAATTTGAGAGATTATATAATGGGGAATAAATTTATGGAATCGAAGTCATACTTCAGTTTTCAAACGAAATATACTACTTTGATTGTTTGGTCGATGTGGAAAGGTGCTAAACTGTTTATGCTGAATGAATTCATGGCTATTTCTGCGAGCACAAGTACCGAAGTTTTCCTTTCATAGTTGCCACGGCTTGGCTCCGAAATTTCCGTCAATCGGAAAATTTTCTCCAAAGAAAAATTCGAGAAATACTTTTTCTAATAGCTTCTAGTTAAAACTACTACATTTTCAAAAAGCGAAGGAAAAATTTTGAAAATAGGAGCTTTTAAAAATATTTGGAGTAAAAAGTACATGTAGTCGCCAAGGTTAATAAATAGAAAAAAGAAACCTAAGGCTTCCTGTATTATAAAAAATGTCTTGTTAAACTAGATACAAAGGGCACATTTGTTGTAGTAGCCTGTTTCCAAACTCTTGGCGTAACTTGATATGTTAATAAAATGCAATTTCAACATGTCTCTTAAATCAAAAAACATTGTCAAACAGATTAGCTCTAACTGTAGGAAGGTTCTGGAAGATTACTACACCAAACAACAATATGTTTGAGTAACACACCAATTTACAAAAAGTCCACCTAAACACTAGTGGCCTCCATTTTAACAGAAAATCCTCATTTTCCTTTTACAGAACAGGTTGAATTTTGAAAAATATGTGTCCGTTTCAATACACTGTTTATTGCCAAAGAAATGACAGATACCACTCTTTTTTTACATAATTTGAATGATCTTATGTTTGGGTAGGTCTTTTAATTAAAGTTGCACTGGAGGAAAACAGCCGTCTCTTCGCGACGGTTCTGGATCAAATCCGAGGACAACACGTAATTCTGAATCACGATCAGATGACGAGGTAACACATGAACTGGCTTTCTAAATCAAAATATTTAAATGAATTTTGGCAAGAAAAATATCCTAAGTATTTTAATAACTTCGATATTGTCAGTGGTGGAAACTGGTTTTGCTGTTTTTATTAAAAACTTAAATTAAATCACAAGTAGTGAATCAAACTCACTCCAGAAGCTACACAACATTTTGTATCATGTTCATTTGCAATAAAACTGGAAATAAATGAGTATGTGATGTGTAAATTAAAACAACGTTTATATTAGAAGTTTATTTAGCTTTTAACCTACTGAATTAGTGTTTTCAATTTACTCCAAAATCTGTAAATCTACTCTTCTGCAAAAACTTTCGTTTTCTTTCGACATACTCGAGAAAATATGCAGTGGATAAGCGAAATTGGCAAATTTTAAACGTTATAGTCATGAACTTTGCAACTATAAAAGAACATAGTATGGTTTAAGAACGACGTATATAATAAAAACACAAAAATAACATGCAATGTATTTTTGAAATTAGAAAACACAACAGTAACTAAGACACAAAAAGGACATTTTAGTCAGATTGGTATTCCCAAAAATGAGTCTAAAATAAATATTTTAAGATAAAAGATAAGAAAATGTGATTGAGAAACATTGAAAAAGTAAAATATTTTTATAAAATTGTGAATTCGGTACTGAAAAGTGTAATAAGTTATTTTTATTTGGCGTATTAGTGTTTTTAATTGTCTTAGAATTTTGTTAAGTTCACAACACTTTTAACCAATTTCACCCCTAAGTGCCAGTTTGCACTTAGGCAAACAAATCTTTTCAAAAATACCTGATCTACATTTGCAGGTAACTAGTTTTCCAGTACTCATTGATTAAAGGCTATTTCTCCCATTCACTACAAATCACTCAGGTCTATTATTGTATATTTTGTGTAATATAACTAGGGCATCAAACCAAATCCAAAAATGTTCAAGACTAAACTTCAGTTTTTCATTTTTTATCATAGAAGTCAGACTAGAACACAAAAGTATGTATTTTGTTTCGATATTGCAAGTAATAAAATAAGATAACAATAAAACAAATGCATGAACTAAAATTGCAAGTTTTTGAAGTGTTTTTTCAGTAGTTATAAACTTGTTACCTTGACACAAAATCTAATAGGAATGAATGCTTAAATTTTGCATGTAAAATGTTTCTACTTGTAACAAAATAAAATTTAAACTCTAGCTTACAAAAAGCTGTTTTTAAACTACGAAAGTATAAAAATTCTTATTTTTCTGAAATTTTAATAGTTAAGAATTTCATAAAAAATTATTTTTGTATTTTAAAGCAAAGTTTACGATTTAGAATTTTCTAGTATTATTAAATCTTTTTTATTTATAAAGTATTTTAGTAGGAACTTCCATTTTTTTCATTAATATCATCTCAGAAATTTGCACATCTTATCACATTCAAGTGATAAAAATATTAAATTTCAATATTTTCTTTGTCATTGAAAAGTTACTTCTGTGCTCGGATCAATTACGAACAATAATGCTCACAGCAACTTTAAAATTTAGTTGGGTGAAATATATAAGATAAAAGGATAGTGAAACTTTTTTAAACTAATACATTCTAGTCCTCGATTTGGCACAAAAATGAATCACGTAAAAAATAATGGTGTCATTTATTTTGTAATAACCGAGTATCCAAATGATCATACCTTTCAAAAATTAAATCTGTTCTAACACACAGGAAAATGAGGTTTTGTTAAAATGGAGCCCACTGGCATTTCGAATCTTTTTTCGTAATTTAAGCTTTACTAAAACATTTGATACAAGGGTTTGTCAGTATATACAGAAACAAACCACTGGAGATAATTCCAGTTTGAGATAATTTGTGATTCAAGCGATACACTGAAATTGCATTTCATTACCATGTCAAGTTACGCCACTCATTAGGAACAGGTTACTGAAACATTTGTGCGTATCTAGCTTTACAAGAAAATATCCCATAAGGTCACGGCAGCTAGAGGTGATTATTTTGCTATTTTTTAACATTGGCAACTAATGGCATCTTTAAGCTAAATCATTTCCAAAGCTCCTTTTCAAAATTTTGGGGACGTTCTTTTTGAAAATTTATGAAAGGTTAACAAAAATTTAGTCCCTTTTTTAACTAAAAGTGGCCAGAAAAAAAATCAATTTTTCTTTGGGGGAAAATTTTCCATTTTATTTATTATTGGAAAATTACAGGAACAAATTTAAATTTGTCAAGTTTGAATATAAAATAATTGGTTTCTCTTTGTATTACTTGTGTAACTTCAGTATCTTCTCATCCATATGTAAAATTATTTTGAATTGAGAATTATTTTTTCAAACTGCATGTTCAATATAGCACAAAACATAAGTGACTTAGTTTGAAAACAGGCATGCAAAATAGCATAAGGGAAAATGTTGTTCTACATGCGCTCAAAATTAATATCTTTAACTGCATTTTTTGGTGTTTTAAAATTTGTTTTAACTAGCTCTTCACTATCAAAACTGGTATATTATCCATACCAATTGTGTAAAAAAAAAATTTATCTACAAGTCAAAAAATTCAATTTTTCCAATCTTTTACACATAAACCTTTAGATTTGAAACTAATTTTCAATACATTTCAATTAAATTAACTCTGAGTTATTGTCATCTAAAACTTGAAAGAACATATTTGTTGCAAAAATTAAAATTGTATCATTACAAAAGTAAACTTTAAATGTCTAATATCTCAATGAATTTTGAAATTATATGTAAATTATTTTCTCCATTTAATTAAGAACCAAGTGACATTTAACAGTTGTCCAATTATAAAATAAAATAACATTTCCATGCACTTTTAAAATTATAAAACAAAAGCTTAATGATTATGAAAATATTTATTTAACAGACAAAAAGCATTTTACTCAGATATGGGTTGACAAATAAGTTTAAAACAAACATTTACAGTTTAAAAATGATGAATCAGTGTTGGAGCTTAACAAGAGAATAACAAAAACTAATAACAAGCAGGCAAAATACTATGCATGTTTAAGTAAATGCATTTTCCATTCATATTTATAGAATACAATAATGAATAATCCTAAAAGGTATTTCATAGCCTGCAACATTATATACAAAAGGCACATGTTATACACAAAAGGCGCACGTTATATACAAAAGGCGCACATTATATACAAAAGGCGCACATTATATACAAAAGGTACATTATACAGAAAAGACATTCACAAATGACATATTATATACAAATGACACATTATTTTCTACATTAACAAAATGTGACGTCTACAAGAATTGAGTTGACGTATATGCATATGA
Source organism: Meta bourneti (assembly GCA_933210815.1). NCBI lineage: Eukaryota > Metazoa > Arthropoda > Arachnida > Araneae > Tetragnathidae > Meta > Meta bourneti. The sequence goes on along the minus strand of OW119923.1, from coordinate 79,882,292 downwards.
TGGTATGAACAACTGCCTAAATTCCATATACAGAATTTGTGTTTCTTCTTGTCCAGTATAGAACTTCCTCCAAACTGGTATCTCTCAGAGCTGCTATTTGGGCTGCAACGTGGATTGCCATACCAGGATGGGAAAATCTTGTACCTTTGGGACTCTAAAAAGAAATTTAAATATGTATTTCCTTCTATATATATATTTATATAAAACATTTTTGAAAAAGAATATCTTTAATATATACAAACAAAATGTTGTTCTCCTTAATTAAAAAGTATCTCTAAGTTAAAACTTTTGAAATTATTGTAATTAATTTGCTAGAAATAAACTCTTCATGTCAACTATATATGTAAACATTGAGTGAAATAGTTGTTAACTTGTTTAGAAAGCCTAGTCCCTTTTGTGATTTCATAAAATATGAAATTTCCAAGGCATATACATAATAAATTGTTTTCATAAAACACAATCCATACTGTTTAACAGGTATGAAAAATAATTTTTTTAATCATAAAAATCTGATTTAATTTAAACCAAATTTTTTTTAATTAATTGGTTGCATATATGGTTAAACTTGTTTGATATGAGACATTTAAATCACACTAGTTTCTAAATAGTATTGATTTATGTTCAACATATATCAATACTAAGTGTTTAGAAAATATAGCAGGGCAAATTTTTTGAAAGATTGGAACAATTAAATATATCATTGGGTCTTATAACTTTTATTCTTTCATTTGAATTGTATTTCATGATACAAATCCATAATACATAAAATTCTAAATTAAAAAAAATCATTTTAAAAAGGGGAGGAAATTTTTAACAGGGTTAATTTTTATAAATTCTAATAAATAAGTTTTTAAATTTTAATTTCGTTACTCGGCTTGTTTCAAGTGTAATTTAAGTTGAAAATATTCTTTCTATAATTAAAAAGTAGTTGTTGTAATAAGTAATATAGCTTTATGGATATATTTCTTGTCTGCTGCATAAACACTAAAATCTAAATGAATTTCTCTGGTTCAAAACGAGATATCTGGAATATAATGTTTTTGCAAAGAAATCAAGGAACTTGTGCTTTCTCCTGAATTTTCTTAATTACAGGCATGATACTAGATGAATATTTTGCTTTTGCAAATATTAAGAGGTTTTTTCTATTCAAGTTTACTCCCATTTTCTTCCAGAGGGTTTACTAAATAAACTAGGAAGTGAGGGGCACCTATACTCGTTTTTAACATATTAAAAACAAATGTTAAACAGTGCTGATTCATTTATCAGAAATATCAAATTTCCTCTTGCATAGGCATCAATTCAAGCCTATGCAACCTTTCCATGAGAAAGACCCAAAATTAACCAAAACACTTTGTGCAATGTATGAACTGATCCCAAACTCAGCCACTGCCTGTTAAGCATAAAGAAATATTTGTAGGTCAGTTTTCATTCCAACACAGGTGCCAACTTCTAGAGGCCCAAATCCTTTGTGTCCCCATAAATGGGAGGGGTAATTATTTCCAATGAGAAACCAAATAAATTGTTTAAAAACATCTACAAGCATGCCCAAGGAACCTGACCCCCAAACATATAAGGGGTAAATATTATAAATAATAAGAGTAATATATTACATATAAACATTCAGAGTAATTCACTCCATTTTAACAGATCACTTCATGAGAAGGCGCACAAAGTTTTAGAGACCTGAACTCCTTGGGTCATGTAATTGCTTTGATTGGGGCCTAGTCCCCCTCCAACATGAGGGATAAATGCTACACATAAACCAATAATTATTTATATTAACAAAATATAAAGTTTTGAAATACCCTTATATATTAAGTCATTAAGTATGAAATGTCCAATTACTTCAAGTTCCAAGTTTGATACCCGATATTTCAATTTGAAAGTTATTTGTTTTTTTATTGTGAAGGTACATCATCAGCCTTTCAGACGCACGTTTTGGTTTGTGATTATCTGTCGAATTGACTTTTGCTGATCAAATTTTGTAAACCATGGATAAGTCAAAAATTCGCGTTATTTTCAAATATGAGTTCCGTTGTGGAACTAATGCAGCGCAGACAACTTGAAGTGTTTGGCAAGGATGTGGCTAATGAACGCACAATACGTTGTTGGTTTGAGAAGTTCCGATCTGGCAATTTTTATCTTCAAAATGAACCAAGTGGGCAACCTGAGAGCAAGGTGGAGAATGAGCTGAAAGCTGCAATGGAAGCGGATACATCTCAACCTACTTGCAGAAAGGTTTGACTTTACTATTCCAACAATATTAAACCATTTGAAACAAATCGGTAAGGTTAAGCTGGATAGATGGGTTCCGCATGAATTAAACGAGCATCAGAAGAGAAAACGTTTCAAAGCTTGCATTTCTTGGCTGTTGCGACATAAAGGCAAACCATTTATACACCGTATTGTTACATGTGATGAAAAATGGATTCTTTTCGACAATCCCAAGCGTTCAGCACAATGGTTGGATAAAGATGAAGTGCCAAAACACACTCCGAAACCGAATATTCTCCAAAAAAAGTTAATGGTGTGTTTCGTGGTCCAGCACTGGTGTTTTCCCACTACAGCTTCATGCGACCTGGTCGATTGATTATGGCAGATGTCTACTGTAATCATTAGATAAAATGATGAGGGAGCTTGGGATTAAGCAGCCGAGATTGGTGAATAGGAATTGGCCAATCCTCTTGCAGGACAATGCTCGACCACATGTCGCACGAATAAAGTTGCTCAAACTACAGGAGCTGGACTTGGAAACTCTCTATCGTCCACCGTATTCCACAGACCTTGCACCAACCGACTACCATTTCTTTCAGGCATTGGGCCACTTCTTGCAAGGAAAAATATTTAATTCCCAACAAGCTGTAGAAAAGCCTTTCGCGATTTTATCACCACTTGCTCTCCAGGCTTCTTTGCTGCCGGCATTAACAAGCTACCATTAAGATGGCAAAACTGTATTGATAGTTTAGGCACATACTTTGATTAATTATACTGCTTCTTGCTTGAGATATAATAAACCAAACTTTCAGTTTGAAATCGGACATTTCATACTTAATGATTTAAATATGAAGCAAGTTGTGTTTTACTCCCTCCAATAATTTCCCCCAAGCAATTAATGCTACCATTTCTAATAGGGAATCCAGTTATTTTCAGTTTGTAAAGGTCATTCTTCAGGAGTTACTGAGTGGAAGAGCAAATTTTAAAACTTATTAGAATAAAATAGTATACATTCTGTCCCAGGGTTATTTCGTTTTTAATATTATTAAATTTCAATTTAGAAAAATTAAAGGTTGATTTAAATCATGATTTTTGTAATAAAAATCACGATTTTAATCAAACTGATTCTACATGTGACATACCCTGCTGTTTACGTAAATTAATCAGATATTTAATGAATGTGTTTTTAGCAACAGGTGCAGTCTCTAGGGGAATATTTACTTTAAGTGAATCATTTAATAGAATTTTTGAATATTTTGAGAGCATTTTATTACCTTTTCTACCTTACAATTATTCTTAATTTGAAAAACAAAATTTTGAGCACAAAATAATTTTTATTTTTAAATCCAATGCAACTTACCACTTTAGGCACAAAGTAAGGGGCATCAGTTTCTAGTAGCAGCCGATCAAGAGGAATATTCTTCACAACTTTGTGGACGCATTTGGCCGAATCAAAAGTGACGAGGTTAGTGATGCCAATGTATAAATTTGGGAATGCGTTCAGCCATTTCTGCGCATACTCCCACACATCCGTAAAGCAATGTAGGTGGATTTTATAATCCATTGGAAGAATCTATTGGATACATCAAAAATCATTTATAAATATCACACAGAAAACATCAAAAATTCAATTTTATAATTTGTAAAATTTACAAATCGTACTATTAGTTGAAATAATGTTTTCAATGGACACAAGATCAAGTGTGAGCATACGAGTTCGTACATTTTCTAAAAATGAAAATAAAATCAGCATTTTTAAATGCCCTTTGACCTTTTCATAAGCAGTGTGGTGTCTGCCACCCGAATGCCTCTTGAAGGGTTAAAATAGTTTATTTTGCCCATTATTGTTACATTTAAACATATCTGAGCAAACTTTTCATCAAAGGGAACAAGCAAAGAAATATAATAAGTAGACCAAACTTAATAAAATTACACTACTATATATTTTTCGAAAAGGTTGGGATAATGTGTTGGGGTTGCAATTTACCTTGATACCACAATGTTAACTACAGCTTTTTAAAATCTGAAAAAGGTAACATGTGTACGATTAAAATGTTCCTTTAATTTTAATTAAAATGCGGGACACTTTTCTTCTGAAAATACAGTTATAAAATTGTTTACATATCATGTTTGACCATCCCAGTGTTCAAATTCTCTTTCCATGTAAAAAAAATTAAAAATGAAGTTTCAAAAACTTCAAAATTTTCAATGAGAATTGTCTACTCAAACCCAAAACCAACATTTTGTGCAATTAATATTCCTAAAATCCTTAAAATTAATTATTTAGATAAAAATTAAAAGCTACAAATTTGCAAAAATTGCTCCAAACATTTTTAAGTAAAAGAGTGCCAAATTCGGCATTTTCCGATGATTCTCTTCAATGAAAAAGAAAGCCAGGAAATATTTTTGAGATGAAAGTCAAGGAAAATCGGGAAAGGTTGCCAGGTATAGTGGTATTAACTGTTTTTTTTTATCTCTTAAGAAATGTACGAACCCTGAAGTAGAAGAAAAACACACTAGAAATAATACTTTTAGAAAGAGCCAATCTAAGCATTGAGTTTCTAAATATACATATCAACAAAGTTTTAAAATTAACAGGAAAAATTTTAGCTAACCATCACTCTAAATTACAATTATAGTTAATCACTTAGTGGTAAAAATATAAAAATGTTATAAAAGTTTTAAATTTAGCCAACTTATGCAACACTGGCTATTATATAGCAAAAGGAAAATGCGTAATTCTTTTGCACACCAAAACATATCCCATCTTTAATCATTAAACTTACAGTACAAGAAATAAATTTTATTGATTACAAAGTAATTATTGATAACAGGATTGGTAAAGTGTAAAAATAGCACTTACTTCCTTCATGATTTGCATGGCATCCTCATGTGCCTCCCGACAGTGTATAACAAGAGGTAATTCCTTTGCTAAGGCCATACTGAGCTGTCTTCGAAACACCTTATGCTGTACGGTTTTTTGGCAATTATTCCTACAAGAAACATTTAATTATTCAACATATTCTAGCAAACCAAATAATTTTTGTAAATACATGCAAAAAATTAAAAACACACTGATATTTCAGCTGAAAAGGAAAGACAGTTCTTAAAAAAGAATAGGTTATTAGATAAACTTGATTAACAGATTGCATAAGGAATTGAATTTAGAATAGTTTAAATATAACATGTAAGGAATCAAAGAACTGACACGTAGAATTTTTAATACGCTCAATTGTCAAGTTAGGGAGATTTTAACATCATTGGACTCCAAAATGAATGCAAGAAAATAGAAAATGTCCTGTTCTCAAAGTGGCTTTCCAGATACTTTTCTGTTTTTGAAAATATGGTATTGTTATCAAGCAAAAGATAATACAAAAGTTGCATGCTTTGAAGAGGAAAGTGTGTAGGTAACCGCCAAATGGCAGATAAGAATGAGGAAGGAGAAAAGTTTTTCATGAAGAATTGATTTCCAAAAAAAGCTTGGCTTCTATAACCCACTTTTCCCCTCAACTAGTAACCAAAAGTGTTACAAATCCCTATTGAAGGAAATACAGTTAAAGGACAGCACATATCCCAAACTCCTTATAATGGTTCGACTCTAATTTGATAAAAATTAAATTAAAAAAAGAACGCTTACTTCAAGAAAATTAGAAATCAAAATAAAACAATTGTATGCATCACAATTAAGTAGGAACTAAATGGAAGCACAGTAAAAAGAATGATCAGCTTGACTTTGTTTACTCAGCATGAATGATGCAATTTCGTACATTTTTGTTGTTATTGGGTACATTTAAGTTCCTCTTCACCATTAGTAACAATGATTGTAAAGATTTTGAAATAAATCAAGTTAGAAAACATATTTGAGTGGAGACGTTTTTTCTTTTTAATTTAATTAGATAAAAGTTAAAATTTTAAGCAAAAAAGCAATAAAAATTATTCAAATAAAGGCAAGAAAGAGTAATAATTACCTCGTGGAATAATCCAGTCCTATTTCTCCCAAGGCTCTCACTTTAGGATGATCTAGTGCTGCCTGAAGGTATTTCTCGTGTTGGTATGAGAAGTCTTTCGAATTATGGGGGTGACACCCAAAGGCGGCCCAAACATTCTTCTCCGCTAAGAACTTTTCCCACATGGGTTTCTAAGTATATAAACAAATTTCATAAAAATATGCAGTATTCATTTATTAATAAAAATTCAAACTACAATAGCCCGTATTAATGGGGCAGAAGAAAAAAGTGCAATACGTTATGAGCAGATAAAAATCTGTCCGATAGAAACAAAAATTCAAATTAAGCACTTAATTTTTCATTTTAAACTAAAATTGTGTGGAAAGATAAATTGGAGACAAAATTAATGGCAAAACCTTCCAAAAATTAATGCCAAATATTGTAGAATATTTTTTAAATGGCAATTTTGTTTTAAATGAATAAAAATAATGAATAAAGAAAGATAAAAGTTGACAAATCTCTTTTTTCAAACTCAATTTGCGATAACTATTTGAAACATAATATCTTTGAAAACCCTATTTAAAAAAGACTGAGGTATGATTATCTACTTGCAGAGCGGAAATTGTTTCGAAAAAGAGCGATATGCAGAAATACGCTATATCAAGGCTCCATATAAGAAAAGGTTACTGTAAAATCGTTATTTTTTTACATATACTATATCTGTGATTAGTTCCCCGTATATGGAAAGTTTTTTGTCTGTAGACACAATTTGAAGTATACCTTCTTTCAGAGTTTAAAAAAATTTCTTTACCGCTCAGTGACCACATTTTTAGAGTGAAAAAGAATTTCTTTCGACACGAAAGAAGGTTATACGTCCTATTGGCATGAATGTTTTAAAGTAATATTTTTGCATAGAGAGTATTTTATGTCCAATTAAATAGCTAAAAAAATATTTATGCACTAATAATCGATTTACTACAATTAACATCTAATTAATTTAAACTGATTACAATTCAAATAAGTCTTAAATTATTTTTAAAGTTCTACTCTAGTGTCATATTACAACTTCTTTATTATAAAGGGATTAATTTAATCACCAAAGATATCAACTTTATGAACTGGTACATACACATTACATCGAAAATTCCAACATAAATTTATGTGTAGTAATCGCGTAATAAACGAATCAAGATTAAACAATAAGAGATAAAAATTCGAAATTTTAATGGAAAACCAATGCACTTACCTTGGCGAAGGTGAATGGGTTGCAGAAAACTGCAATACATCCCTCGTAAGTTGCGGGAAATGAAGATCTGTGTTTCTTTTGGTACGTAGAATACGTTCCCTTATATTTCTCTCTTTGAAAGAGGAAGTCAAGGTGACAGTGTGCATCTATGAAGGTGTTCTGGGATTTCATAGTAAGTATATGTTCAGTGTTATAGCTTGGCAACACTGATTTGCCCCTACTCAATTTGTGTGAGCTGTGGTATTGATCTTCTTCCTCGCAGCTTAAACACACACCGCTTGCCTGGTTTCTGTCTCTTAGGATGTCAGATCTATAAAAGAGGAAAATTGATTACATTCAAATAATATCTGCTTATAATTTTAATATAGTAGTCATGAGCAACAAGCAAAGAGAGTAGATAATAAAACTTCAAAATAAAGAAATCAAATTACTTTTTAGGAGTTCCTTTTCCTAAACTTCCTCTTGTATCATATCCTTCATCAGATGGAGGCTGACTGAAGGAACCTAATTCAAACAAAAATCAAAATAAGAACTAGTAATCTAATTCAATACGAACAGCTATTTTTACATCAACTGAATTACAAAAGGAATAATTAAAATTACAAACTGGCTATAAATTGAATATATACGTACTTCAGATTGATTTTAAAAACATTCCAGATTTTTAGCTCTTATCGATAACAGGGAAAACAAGGAACAACATTTTCCCACTTCATTTTAAAGGCCAATTGTTAGACCTTTTTACAGTTACAATGAAACCTTTAACTTATTAAAAGGGATTGTCAATATCAATACCTCACCCCGTAAATATGTGAAGGTGGGTAAGTCAAAAAAGCTGGTTAAAGTTCTTGATATAAAAATATGAACACATTAACTTTTTAATCACTTAACAGTCTGCCTCATACATGCTAAAATATGTGTATTTGGAAGGCATAAGTTGTACAACCCTTTGGGGTGGTTTTTGTGAATAGATTGTAAAACCAAAAAATAATTAATTTCCAAGTGTTTTGAAAATTTTCAGGATGTGTACCTGGATATTCGACGATTAATACTTCAATACAAAAATGCAACAAAGTTTTTACAAGAAAGTTAAAATAAAATGATGCAAACATACCACTGCTTGTACTGCTGTTCAAGGATATTAATGATGTTGATATAAATTCAGAGCCAAGTAAGGGCAAAGCGTATTCAGAAGTATCATTATTGGAACTTCGGATGTTGTTTTCATACGAATGCAGTGTTGAATGAGAGGTTAAACTGATAGGTAAACTGTAATCATCAGCACAATTCTTGTCAGCAATGGAATTTGTACCACGGCTTTGATTTCGAATCATATTTACAGCTGTAAAACAAAAAATAGAGTAAAAACATGGAACTTATCTACATAAAAAGATTTTAAACTTTAACTTCCTTTCAACACATTATATTTACTATCCTTATTTATTAGGTAAAATTTAACAATTACTCAACAAATTGCTGCTATTTTTCAAAACAGTACAGCAGTGTTCTTTATCATGAGTGTTAAATTAAATAGAATGGACCCTTCACAAGGAATCTCAATTACCATGTATAGATAGGATATGAAATTTGTTGGTTTCCTTACAACTCTTAGCTGTTTATTTATATGCCTACAGGTTATCATTTTTGCAACATCAGCTCCTCCGGAAAAAATATTCTATTTTGTAAATTCTCCAGTTTTCAAACTAAAAGCTTTTATACTTAATTCCAAAATTTCTCTAATAATAGCATAAACATGTATTTTAGTGATCAGATTTGCAATTTAAAATGCCCTGGAAATAAAAATGGTAGCCTCCAGTATGCTCTTGATTTTATTTTAACTATTCACATTTGTATAAATTTGTCTCCAAATGAGTAGCTTGCAGATACCATTTAAACTTCAATTTAGAACATTCAAATAGCATTGCAAAGAACTGTTCAAATGTTCCAATTTCCTAGATGCAGTCAAAGGAAGTAATAATTGGTTGATTGGGTTTTAAAACGCAAGGGATAATTTGGTCAAGCTATGACATCAACTAAAAAGACACTGAAACAGGAGAGAACTACACCCAGGAAAGAATCACCTGCATCGCCTACACCTAGCAGGTAGTTAGGTGCAGTGGCAGAATTTTGTAGAAAGTTAATTATATTTTTTCCAATCACCTTTGTAGAGTGCAAAAGCAAAGTGCAACAGCCTAGTGCGATTAAAATTATTTTTGGTTGGGTTTATGGCATAGTGGCCATAATTGTCCAAGCAACGCCTAAAAGCGTCAAGTAACTAGACAAACACAAAAGGAAAGTTTAGGAGAGATATACATACAGGGAGGAAGCTAACCAGTGCTGTTTATAACTCGGAAATAGCTAGACCAGTAGGCAGAAATTAGTAGAATGTTGATTATATACATGACCAATATACTTTTCAAAGGTGAGTGATTAAAATTTATAGATAATAATTGGTAAGATACAGAATTCTATAATCACGGACTTCTTAAAATTTGCATCTGTACTTCGATGATAAAATGATTTTGCAGACAAGATTAAACGTTTAGTCTTTTAAAATTGCTATTCTTCCTTCAAATCTTCATTAAGTTATGTTAACAGGTGCCTATTATATTCTGGTTCTCCAGACAACATTTTATTCCTTAAGAAGTTTGCAAAGTTTTGTATTTTTTAATCACCGAGATATTTTGTAGAAATTGTTTAAGAACTTATTATTTGGAAAATAACATGTCCTGTGCCTTATCCATTTACAGAGTACACTTATATTAATATTCTTTAAAGAATATCATTTGAACCTATATATTTGATATTTTTTCCACCTGAAGTAAATTTAGGTGCATTTAGAATTTATAAAACTCTAAAATTTCTGAGACGTTTTATGTCAAGCTAAATGCAATTGGTGATAGTTATTACGCATAATATATTTTGTGTTGTGAACTTGAGGTACCTTGATTAGTTTTTCAAATACTATTTCAGCACTTTGCCGATAAAAAAAATCACATGTGTATCACCGTTGTTTTTTCCATCGAAATATATATTTTGATATTCGAAGTTCCCTTTTCTACTTCATAAACACAAGCACCCCTCCATATTCACCTACCAGATCGCATTGCTTAAGTCATCTTGAATGTCACCAACCCTAAACAACCAAATATGCAAAAATATTTTGGATAAAACAAAGCATGACTGTTTTGTTTTCTGTCATTCATGGGTCTTTTTCTCTTATTTGCGCTTTTAAGTGCATCAATAAAATTTACTTTTTAGTACTCCAGCGCAAGTTTAGAGTTAAATTATTTTGAAATTCATTATTTGAATGAAATTTGAATCCAAATTTTAAAATATTACTTTATGCTTACAGGAATTGTACCGACCCCATCTAAAATAATTCAAATAATTAAGAAATTGCATGCTACTTTATTTAATTCTTAACTAGTTTCATCTTAGAAATATCAAAACCAAGAGTGATGACTGAAGAAAGAAGAAGATGCAGAAGTGTATATACAAGTATTGCTATTTAAATTTGTCAATCAAAACACTACAATATTTCATTTTTGTATTCAGTTAATTGAGATAATTGATCAATGCATGTCATATTGAGGGTGCAGACTTAAGATAAACTCAATGAAAAATTCAAAATTAAAACTAGATATCAATTGATTCAAATAAACCATTGAAAAGTGTTACTCTGCATATTGTCATTTGTACCCCAAAGGTAATTCTTGTCTCATTAAATTGCCATTTCTTATTTCAAGCAACATTAGAACATTTATTTTCCGATGTTGAAATCTCACAAGTTAGAATTATTTGAGTGACAAGATACAGCATGACAAATGAAGTTAAAAAATCCTTACAAATCTAGTGGGACCAAGCAAAAGTGCCTAATAGGAAATATGGCCCATGTCCGAAATGCTCCTTATAGCACTAATAAAACACAGGAAAATATTTGTTATCTAAAAGAACCCTCAAATTGCATAGAACGAAATACTTATCTGTATTTCTACAGAATATCCATTGTTACTGCAAATTTTGAACCAAAGTACAGCTAGTATATTTTTTTTTCAAATTTTAAGTAAAACAGTAAATGAACTAACTATCGAATATTAAAGAAAAGCTTGATAATATTGGTTAGTACTAATATTAAATAAGTAAACTAGTTAAAACATATAACAAACTAATATTAAACCAGTAAATAAATGTTGGAATATTAAAGAATTCTCTGGCAGATTAGTGAAAGTCAGTCAAACAAATTCCATCAGTTTCTCCAAAACACAAAATCGACATCTGCATCGTCAGACAAAAATCATTTGATCCAAATTGAAAAAATGTCTTTATGAAATATATTTTTATATGCTTTGCAGCAACTATCTCCATTTACAGGTCCTTTTATACAATATTTGATTTAGTTTTGCCTGTCACCTTTGTTTTTCACAAAATCATAACCTTCACCAATTAAGACTTTTTAAGTATTTCCTCTTTCCACTATGTTTGAAATTATCTTTTTTTTTAAGGTAACTTGCCATTATTCTTTTTTTCCCTCTTTTAACTTCTCATTTTATCTTTTCTTTCATAATATACTAACCAACTTTTAGATGCAGTTGAGTGGGGCAATCTCTTGTTTCAATTTTAAACCTTTCTTTTGAGGTAGGACAAACTAGGGTATAGCACATGATCTAGAATTAGAATGCAGGACTAATAGAAGGCTTAGTGTAAATTGGGGAGCACTGTACTCAAAATTTCAATGTTCCTGCATTTATTCCCAGTACTTGAGCACCTCTTCTAGTAATTGACAACTTGGTCAAATACTGGATACAGGCTCACTGGACTAAATCATCACGAAACATCCTACTTCAATTTAAAATCCAAGTTTGCCTAAAAATCGTAATTGACCAGCATCGTCAATTACTGGAACACATGCATTTTTGTTCTCTGGTGGATTAGCCACAATGGTTGACTTAAAATTAATTGAGATGAAATATTACTACAAATATCAAAATTAGATATACTTATTTACCTTTAGGCCAAATTTTAGCTCAAAATAAGAAACGGAATTCATTGGCTTATTCGATTACAAATGTAATTTATGTGGAATAACTAGTTTGCTAGTTTTAATCAAAAATGGTGAACTACTGGATCGTGGTCAAGGACTGCTGTTAACCCTTAAACACTACGATGTATGAAACTTCACCTCACTGAACATTGATTATTGTTGATAGTTTTTAAGTGGTAAAAAATAATGATTAAAAAAATTCGTATCTTATGTATCTTAAGTCAGTGCGAAAGTATGAATCAACATGCTTTTTGTCTAGGGTTAATAAAATTTTACATACCATTTCCGAACAATCTAGCTCCACCTCTTGAAATACGTCTAGAATCGTTATTGCCATCCATCTTGCTATTACAAATCTTCAAAGGAAAGGTCCCAAAGAAAACGAATTTTAGAAACGCAGAAACAATACACTTGATTTAATTGAAATCCTGTACACAGTATCACGTCGTAAAGGCAAGTCTTCACTTCAAAATTCAAATCTGGGCACGAAACGAATCAGCTGAAGGAAATGACGAAAATGATCCACAAGCGGATGGACACAGCAAGAATCCTAACGTTGAAACTTCTCGCACATGCGCTTTGGTTCCGTTAGTGATAGAGAAAAATTTAAGCGGGTTTGAAAAATCCCTAAAATAATGGCGGTTGTTTATATGCATGTTATTTCATTTCGCATGTTCTTTTAATCGAGACCAAGGATTATATAAATTTCTGATGGGGGAAAATGAAAGTTCACTTGCCCAAAAGACTACTCGTTCACAAGATTGGCTATAACTTAAAGGTAAGCACAATCTACTTTAATTTTGAAATTTAATTTTCTTTATTTATTTATTTATTTATTTATTTATTTCAATTAACGTCACACTGGAGCAACACAACGGGCTATTGGTGACGGTCCGGGATCAATCCCAAAGGGAAAGATCCGAGGACAACACCACGTAATTTTGAACCACGGTCAGATGACGAGGCAACACCTGAGTTGGCACCCCACTCTCCAAACTTCCACACCACGCCAACGTGAGGACATTTGAGGCCACGACAGATTTAACGTGCACCTGCCCCCTTTGTACACGACGGTGTTTGGCTGGATTCGAACTCGCAACCCTTCGGTTGCTAGTCCGTTACTCTTCCAACCGGGCCACCGCGTCCCCGTTTACAATCATCTGACCGTGGTTCAAAATTACGTGGTGTTGTCCTCGGATCTTTCCCTTTGGGATTGATCCCGGACCGTCACCAATAGCCCATTGTGTTGCTCCAGTGTGACGTTAATTGAAATACCCCCCCGTTTACAAAGGGGAGTGGTGCACGTTAAATCTGTCGTGACCTCAAATGTCCTCACGTTGGCGTGGTGTGAAAGTTTGGAGAGTGGGGTGCGAACTTATATAGGTGTTGCCTCGTCATCTGACCGTGGTTCAAAATTACGTTGTGTTGTCCTCGAATCTTTCCCTCTGGGATTGATCCCGGACCGTCACCAATAGCCCGATGTGTTCCTCCAGTGCGACGTTAATTGAAAATACCAATACCAATACCTAATGTTAAACGTACATGCTGAAATTTTCCCCATTTTCACAAATATCCCTCTTTCAAGTATTTTTCCCCATACAAAATCACAACTAATGCGCATGCGCTAAACTTCGAAATTTCGTCAGTTTTAACATTAGGGACTTGCACATCCTAGTAAAACATTTGGGGGATAGAGTGTGTGACGTCATGATGGACATGGGAGTATTTCCGCTTTCACTGGGTTTATCATCACAGTTGATCCACTCTGATTGGTTCGTCATCGCTTAAGCTATCCAGCTATCTTGAACTAGTACGAAAAATGGCATGCTTTCTTTGGCGTTTTTCTGAGGTCCTGTTAGTGACTCATTTCCGGAGACGCTCAAATTGCTGCCTACATTTCTGAAGTCAATTTGGCGGACGTGACTTTCTGTGGATTTCTTATTTTGTGCTTCCTATAAATTATATATTTTATCCTTTGATTCTGATAAACTTTCGTATTTGATTTGCATTTTCATTGTGTTCGATTTATATTTGTTGATCACAGTATTTCTTTCTGTTGCCAATAGTTGCTGAAAAAGTGCGCGTCTTGGAACATTTTTCCAATTTCTTTAGTGAAAAACATTTCATTTGTTTTACTACGTTTTCCATTTTTATTCCAGCTATAATACCATTTATATTTGATTTAGTTTTATCTTAAACGTTCTCCACTTCTCATCTTGTCCCTTAATGTTAATAATGAGACTCAGGGGTGCCCACAGGGGGGATCATGGCGCAAGTTGCGCCATCAGAATTTTTGGAGGGAATTTTGCAGGACGGTTTTTTTTTTGGAATTTTCAGGGTGGAAATTTTTCGGGCAAAAAATCATTTAATAAGAAACCTTTTCATTGTTATATATATTTTTTCGTAAGTAATTGGACTCTTCTGAATTTGTTTAAAATACTACTGTTTCCTGCTATGACAACAATTTCACTATAGGAAGCTATTCCATAATTTTTTATTGAGCTATTCTTTGTTGGCAGCGCTGATATACTGCCCATTCATAAACATCTGTCACCTTGTGGGTTTTCCGTCCTTCGCCGTTACGTTATGTGGATCGCTAGTAGTCCCATAGACCAGATAAAGTCGTCACCAGTTGAATGCAGGTAGCCGTGTACGTTTTGTGTAGTCTGTCTCGGAGAAGGAAACGAACTTTAGTTCAGTGCTATTCGATTCCTGAAAACGTCATTGAAGATTTTGTCGGATTGGTACTCTACCTGATTATTATCTTTGTTTTGATATATTTAGTAAGTTGCGAATGGCAACAGTCTAGTTTTAGTTTGTGTTTTATGTACGCAGAGAAATGGCTTCTGAGTTCCTTTGTCGTATTTTTAGAGAGAAATAATACGTATTATTTACGCCATAAATGCTTCTGAGTGTTATTTTGTGATCTAAAGCAAAGAGTGTACATATTAGAGCTGTAAATAAACTGTTTTGTGTTATAAGGTGTTTTTATGGAACAATTGAGTACACCAACTATAATCTGAATACTTCTGATTCCGAAATTCAAAACGGAACATCTGGCGTCCGCGACAGGACTCGACTGCTGATTATTTGGGTGAGTTTTTGTTTTGTCTATCCTACTTCCTGAATTAATATGGAAGCAGCAAAGAAAAATAGAACTCAGCAGAGGAGACTGTTTAGTAAAGCATGTAATGAGTTTGATGCTGAAGAAGCAAACTTAGAAATTTCTGATAAAATACTTTTTCTGAAAGTTATTGAGGAAAAAGCTACGCTAATGGTGAATGCTGAAGAAAATGTTAAGCAGTTTCTTTTTTCTGAAAACATTGAAGATGATGTAATAGAGAAAGAGATCGATGAATCTGAAAGTTATATAGACCGTTGGCGGTTGTTACAGTTTAAGTTGAAACAACTTTCGCTTTCAGAAAGAGAAGACGTTATTTCGAATTGTAGTGTTTCTCAGCAAAATACATTATTACGTTACCCTAAAATACAGTTACCTACATTTAATGGAGATTTAAGAAACTGGGTTAGATTTTGGGGTCAATTTGAGAAAGTCGATAAAGACCATAATTTAGATCCACATGATAAGTTCTCATACCCATCCCAATGTATGGAGAAGGGAAGTGTTGCCGAAGAACTAATTAAAAGTTTTCCACCAGGGGGAAACAGTTATGAGAAAGCTATAGAACAATTGAAATTACGTTTTGGCAGAGAAGAACTGCTTATACAGGTGTATGTTAGGGATCTTCTATCATTAATTCTCCAAAAGCAGAATATGCCGAGAAAATCTTTGAGAAATCTTTATGATTTATTAGAAACAAAGCTCCGTACGCTTGAGATATTAGGAGTAACTAGGGATAAATATGCGTCGATGCTTTTCCCACTTGTTGAGTCTGCTCTACCTGAGGAAACGCTTCTAGCGTGGGAACGATATAGATCTACAAGTCGTAGATCACATGATGAGGAAGATCAAAATACAACTAAAATTACTAAAAAGACTGATCTCGATTCAATTCTTGATTTTCTTCAAGATGAAGTACAGGCAGAGGAACGTATAATTCTAGCCTCACAAAACTTTGGAGTTGAAACCAAGCATAATTTTAAATTGTTCAAGGAGAAGAGAGCTGGAAATAATCAACATAAATATGGGGACCCTCGTCAAATAGCTAGTGCGGCTGATCTTTTAACCTCTTCGAAGGAACAGAGACAGTGCATATTTTGCCACAATTTACATAATTCCACTGACTGTTTGAAGGTACGAAAAATGGCGATGAAAGATAGAGAGAATCTCGTAGAGAAATCAGGGTGCTGTTTTCTGTGCTTAAAACCAGGTCATCAAGTTCGTAAATGTTACTCAAAGGTAACTTGTTTGGGTTGTGGAAAAAGACATCATATTTTACTCTGTCATAGCATAAAGCAGCAGGCATTCTCGCCTACCGGAAAAGAAACTGCAGAATTAGATAATGTTCCGAATGAGGATCAAGCACTTGCGAATGTGTCCCAATGCCCTAGTGTTATGTTACTAACGTTAACGGTTTTAATCAGAGGTGATGGGAGAAAACGGAAAGCAAGAGCCATCATAGACTCTGCTTCACAGCACTCTTACATTTTAAAAAATACTGCTAAAGAAATGAAATATAAAAGGGAAGGCTGGGAATATCTTCAACATTCTCTGTTCGGTGGAGAAAATACAGGAGTGTGCAAGCATGATGTGTTTACTTTATATTTGACAAGTTGCGATGGGTCGTATAACTGTCATTTCAAAGTATTGAGTCAACCTGTTATCTGTGCAAGCGTTCCACCGACAATGCCTGCGATTCATTTAAAAGAGCTTACGGACTGTAGCGATGATTATATAGGTCCTATTGAAATTTTAATAGGAGCCGATGTAGCTGGAAAAATCCTTACCGGTGGTTACAAATCCTTACCTTGTGGTTTAACAGCAATGGAAACACGTTTAGGGTGGACCATTATGGGACGTATACCACAGATTTCTTCAGAGGAAAATGAAATCTCAGTAGCTAGCTCTATGCTTTCTACTACTAGAACAATAACAGAATTGTGGACTCTTGACACTCTCGGCATAACCGATCCATCTGAGAAGAAAACTAAAGAAGACCTTCAGGAATCTGCCAGAGAGCATTTTATTAACACAGTTCAGGTCGACAAAGACAATCGTTTCGTGGTACATTTACCCTGGCTTGCCGATCACCCTCCACTGCCTGATAATTTTAACTTGGCTTTAAAGAGACTGGACGGTACTGCACGAAAGTTAAAAGAAGAAAATTTGTATGACGATTATAATCAAATATTTGAAGAATGGGCAAGAGAAGGAATAATTGAAGAAGTTCCTAAGCATGAGATTCAATTGTCGTCTCATTATTTACCACACAGACATGTCGTGAAAGAGAATAGCACAACCAGAATCAGACCTGTGTTTGATGCTTCGGCGAAGATGAGAGGTTCCCCAAGCTTGAATGACTGCCTGGAGAAAGGAATAAACCTTGTTGAGTTAATTCCTACTATATTAACACGTTTTCGGATGAACAAGTTTGGAGTTACGGCAGACATCCGTAAAGCATTTTTACAAATTCGCCTACAAGAAAACGACAAAGATTATTTAAGATTTCTTTGGTATAATGAAAACAATGAACTGAAATACTTTAGACACTGTCGTGTCGTCTTTGGAATTTCTAGTAGTCCCTTCTTACTTAATTCTGTCATTCAATATCATCTAGAAACGATTTTGGAGGAAGCACAACTTGGGAACTCAAAATATCCTGTGGATATGGTTCAGAAATTTAAAAACAGTTTTTATGTGGACAATTGTTTAACTAGTGTAAAAACTGAGACAGAATTGCATGAGTTCATTCAAGTAGCTACAGATATTATGTCAGAAAGGAAATTTGACCTTAGAGGGTGGGAGCACAATTGTTCCCATTCCTCAACAGAAGAGGTTTCTTGTGTAAAAAATAAAATTGTCCCGGTATTAGGCCTGCAGTGGTTTTTAAACTCAGATACTCTTTCTGTAAATTTAAAAGAAGTTTGCGAAGATAATGGACCTGTTACTAAAAGGAAAATATTGTCGGAAGTCCACAAAGTTTTTGACCCTATTGGGTTTACTTGTCCAGTGACATTATACCCGAAAATAATATTACAAGAACTGTGGAAAATGAAAACAACTTGGGATGCGGAGTTACCACCAGCAATTTCCAAAAAATTCGAGAAGTGGAGAAAGCAGTTGAATCTGCTTAAGGAAATTGCTGTCCCTAGATGTTTAATAAAAGACCCTGATAATACCTGCAATTTAAGTTTACACGTTTTTTGTGACGCGAGCAAAATAGCTTATGCTACCTGCATATATTTAAGGAATGAAAGTAAAAACTTAACTTCATGTCAACTAGTTCAAGCACGGTGCAAGGTAGCTCCGCTGAAGTCTATTACAATTCCTCGGTTAGAGTTGTTAGCGTGCACTATTGGTACCCGACTGTTACAAAGAGTTGTAGCAGATTTAAAATTAGGAAATATTCCAACCTTTTTTTGGACTGACTCCAGTAACGCCTTGTATTGGATAAAAGGCAGCGAAAACTGGACACCATTTGTATATAACAGAGTACGAGAAATTAGATTAGTGAGTAAACCGGAAAATTGGTATTATGTCCCTGGATCGATCAATCCGGCGGATTTACCCTCCAGAGGTTGTTCCGCTCCACAATTGTTGGAGACAGAGTGGTGGCAAGGTCCTCCTTGGCTCTATTACCCATCTGATGAATGGCCTAGATCTGAATTCTCCGTAAATGAAGAAGAAGTGTTGAAAGAAAAGAGGAAAGAAATAGTATCATCTATGGTGAACCTTCAAAATATAGACAATTCCTTCATCTATAAGTTTTCGAGCTATAGCAAAACTATAAGAATTATTGCCTGGCTACTTCGATTCATTAATAATTGTCGGATTCCGAGAAATACTAAAAAATATGGTAGCCTTGATTCCGAAGAAATTTCTGTAGCTGAGTATGGAGTTATCAGAATAATACAGAAAGAAAGCTTCGTTAATGAACAAGATGAAAAGTTAAAAACTCTGGGAGCCTTCAAAGATAAAAACGATATCATCCGATTGAAAACAAAACTTTTATATCGACCAGATAGTGAAGATTTTAAGATGCCTGCAATTTTACCATCCAAACATGAAGTTGTAAAGCGTATAGTGATACACTATCATGTAAAAAATGCTCATGCTGGGACTCAAATGCTGCTTAACATTTTAAGAGAGCGATTCTGGATTCTGCATGGTAGAAAGACAGTGAGATCTATCCTATCCAAATGTATTGTCTGTAAGAGACATTCTGCGAAGAAGCTTGATGCTCTCACTGCATCTCTTCCAGAGGACCGTATACGAGAGGCTGCTGTATTTGAGATCTGTGGTGTTGACCTGGCGGGACCACTGTTTCTCAGAGATAATAACAAATCTTGGGTTTGTCTATTCACATGCGCTGTCTATAGGGCAGTACACATTGAATTAGTGGCTTCTTTATCTACGCAATCCTTCTTAATGGCTTTGCGCAGGTTCATAGCCCGTAGAGGAAGATGCAGCACTATCTATTGTGACAATGGCTCCAATTTTGTGGGTGCTTCAAATTTGCTAGGTGCACTGGATTGGAACCTTATTGTGAGTGACACTGCTTTTCATCCTATTAAGTGGAAATTCAACCCACCGACTGCCTCTTGGTGGGGTGGATGGTGGGAGAGACTGATCGGTATTCTTAAAAGGTTATTGAGAAGAGTACTGGGCCGATCTTCTTTAACTTATGAACAGATGACGACGGTGCTATGTGATTGCGAATCCATAATTAATTCACGACCGATAACGTATGTCGCGGATAATGACGCAGAACTGGTTCCATTGACTCCTTCAATGTTCCTGCAAGATATCAAAATGAGTGGTGTTCCTGACTGTGATAGAATTGATCACCAGAGTCTTAACCAGCGTGTTAAGTATCGACAAAATTTACAAAAAGCCTTAAGAAATAGATTTCGATCGGAATACTTGGGAGCTCTCCTTCAGAGACCAGAACGTAAAAGAGCTGCCGAAGTAGTAGTTGGTGACGTTGTCTTGATTGGAAGCGACAACACGAAACGTATCAGTTGGCCACTTGGGAAAATAATCGAGGTAATCCCAGGGAAAGATGGTGTTACAAGACTTGTGAGACTAAAAACTGCAAGAGGTGAGTTGCTTCGACCGATACAACGCCTCTATCCTTTAGAAGTGTCATCAGCAGAGTCAGTTCTAGTTAGAGAAAAATTACCAAGTACAAAATTAAGTGAGCAACCAACAGTCAGTCAATCAGTTGACTGCAATGTTGAATCTTCTGAGGATGTAAGAAAAACTAGAAGTGGCCGTAGCATTAAAATGCCTCATAAACTGGACTTGTGAACTGTTTATATAATTTTGTTATTGTAATTGTGACTATAACTAGTTGTAAGTTAAATTTTAAGATAAAAGTTAACTTAGGTGGGAGAATGTCGGATTGGTACTCTACCTGATTATTATCTTTGTTTTGATATATTTAGTAAGTTGCGAATGGCAACAGTCTAGTTTTAGTTTGTGTTTTATGTACGCAGAGAAATGGCTTCTGAGTTCCTTTGTCGTATTTTTAGAGAGAAATAATACGTATTATTTACGCCATAAATGCTTCTGAGTGTTATTTTGTGATCTAAAGCAAAGAGTGTACATATTAGAGCTGTAAATAAACTGTTTTGTGTTATAAGGTGTTTTTATGGAACAATTGAGTACACCAACTATAATCTGAATACTTCTGATTCCGAAATTCAAAACGGAACAGATTTAGAAATACAACCCTCTTCATCAAGTATGATCCAAGGCGTAGATTTTGAAAACCTTGATGAAAATGAGTCAGGAAAAGTTGATGAAATTGAATTAGGACACTGAGAGGTAGAATCATGTAGCAATCCATCTGCTGAAAAACCTTCAGTTTCCATTCACCAAGAGGAAACTCTAACTGAAGATTCCTGATGATAGATTGAAAACACAAGAGATCCAGCATCATATGCCAACATCAAACTGTTAGCTGAGGAAATAAATAAAGCACTAGATTTGGAAAATCAAGATTTGTGTTTTGTCACTTTCCTTCAACAGGTGGAAGAAAATTCAACCCATCATGGAAGAATGGAGTTTTACCAAATAAAAGTGTAAAAGTTAGAAAATGGCTAATATGTAGCCAAGTAAAAGATGCCGTATTTTGCTTGCCATGTACTGTTTTCCTTCCCACGCGAACAGTCAATATGGGGAACAACTTGCAATAGAGGATGGACAGAGCATAGGGGGACCGGGATATTGTTCTCCATGAAAAATCTAAAACCCACTTATCAGCACAAATTGCAAGGATCCAGTGGATCTCTTAGAAGAGGATTGATTCATGTTTAGCTGAACAATCAGATCAGTTAGTCCATCCCAATCGAGAGGTGCTGTTTGTTGTCATCGATTGTTGTCGATATTTAAGTGAAGAAATGCTTAGATTTCGTAAAACGGATGCAGCAAAAGGAAAACTCATAGGTCTGTTCAGGTTATTGAGTATATATAGTCCTAATGCTAGGGTATACCTTGAAAAAATTGATAAAGCTAGAACTCAAAAAGGAAAGCTGGGGTCTAATTTCTTGGGTTATCGAAACGTGTATGATGTAATTAACAAAATGAGTGACGTCGTTGTTTTAAAAATCATAGATAGTATAAAAATGACTAACATTTATTCTAGACTCAACTCAAGACATTAATAAAAAAGAATGTTCACCATTAGTGGTTCGTTATATCGACATACTGACCCGCATGGTGCCCCAAAGAAAAATGTCAAACCTGAAGAGAGGCTCATTAAAGTTTTCACTAGTGGAGATACCACAGTCAAAATCTTTTTAAAGGAATAATTAAATGCCTGAATTTACTTGGTCTTGATCCAAGTGGAATTATTGGTCAAAGTATGGATGGGGCTGGTAATATAAGAGGAAAATTCAATGGTGTAAAAGCGCTAATCCAGATTGAATGTCCCAAAGCGCTCCATATATGGTGTTCTTCGCACAGATTTGCTTTAATTGTGGAAAAATCTATGGACATATACCCCAAAATGAAAAATCTATTTTCTCTTTTAGAGGAATTATATGTCTTCATGTCAGGTCATACAAGGCATGATCTATTTACTACAAACTTGGACAAGGGTCCAACCAAAATAAGGAGACTGAAAAGAGTGCAACTACAAGATGGTCAAGCAGAAATGATGCACTGCAAACAGTTGTCACCTAAAACAACACACAATAAAGGAGACGTTGCATAGTTTATCCATTGACAAAAAAGCTGCTAATGACTCAAAGGCACTGGCCTGCGTAAACAAATGACCGATTTTGAAAACATTTGCTCAATACATATTGACTCAGCTATTTTCAAAGTGTTGTCACCAATCACAATTGTTCTACAATAAAAATAATTGATTATAGCAGTGTGTCAAAAATTGTTGCTGAAACCAAAGCTAAACTTGTAAAAATGCGAAGTGAGTCGGAGGGGAATAAAGTGAATGATTCAATTCTTGCCTTTGCTGATGTGAATATTTTGCAACCCCCCACAGAAGCAGAAAACGCAAGAGGTTTATGGATGGAATGGCTATCGATGAAAGAATAGATGTTCCTCTTAAGAGGATCAAAGTGGAAGTTTATTTTCAAGTACTAGATTCACTTTTTAAACAACTCAATGACAGGTTCTCTGACAGTTCTCTTCTATAATCTCACAAATGGCAGTGCTTTCACATGAAGGAATTTTGAAAATTGCAAGAGAAAAAGAAAAGAAGGGATATAAATTATTGCCTGATTCTTCATCAGTGAAAGACTTGTGGGTTTACGATCTTGAAAGTGACCACATAATAGACGAACTATAAACTTTCGCAAATGTGTATAAGGTTACTCACTCAGAAATTGACATTTCCGACATGCTTCTAGAGAAAGAAAAGTAAAAATATGACACCAGACAGGGAATCTGACGTTTCAGAAAGTGAAGGTGGAAATGAAGTTGAAGTCCGTAAAGAATGGAGATGAGGAAGATGATTCAGAACCATGATGAGTTGCTTTTGTCTGTTGATCAGTGGGTAAAAAGAGGCTTTATCAGGCCTTACAGATGCCTACAGTATATGTCAGCATTTCCTCAACTCGCCATGTTGTATCGTATCCTTTTATCGTTACCTGTCACAAGTTGCTAAGAACAGGTTAAGAAGCAGCTTAGGGGACCATTGGTTACCAAGCTTATTGATACTATTATCTGAGAATGACATTCTCAAGAAAAGCACAAATGAAGAAATTATCGAAAAGTTTGCCATATCAGTGCACAGAGAAAAAAGCTTCTGTTAAAATCTTATAATAGCACATAAATCCATATGCTTAAAGAATTTATTTTCTGGCTATACTATAAATTTTTTTCAACCTAGAGTGTTCCAATGTTTTCTCTTCCCTCCGCATAATATAGCTGTTGCCACTACTCTAAAACAATTTAGTTTTTAAGGTTTTATGAATACTTACGCAACTCATGTAAACATTACGATAATACTCATATCATTAGTTTTTGCCCATTTAGTTCGTTTTTTCAATATCTGATTATTGAATTATTGATCTTCATTGATGTGTTCAATTTTTTTATATTCTATTCTTTCATTCACTCAATTTTAGAGTTTTTTTATGAATATAAAATTATTCTTATGCAAAAGGTCAAGGTAAAATATTTGTTTTATTCATATAACATTCAGAATCTCTCATAACATTTGTTTTTACTACACTATAGTTATTTTCATTTGCAAAGTGTAAGTAATATCATTGTTTATACATGAAATTGCCGTTATAAATATAAAGTGTTCATTTTCCAAGCTGTTCTGGTTTTATTTATCTCATACAAACTTATCTCTTAATTTTATTTATCTCTAACTGATTTACAAAATACAAAATGTAGAGCTTTGTGTGGATTCAGTTGGAAATTTGAGATTCCAATAAAGGTTATATGGTTAACTGAATTTGAGGGGACCGGTAAAGAAACATTGGGGGAATTGCGCCATTGGGCTTGAGGGGGATGGGCACCCCTAATGAGACTTCTCATAATTGGAGATTCAATGATTAAGTATTTGAACGAATACTTAATTAGCAAATTGCAGGATAATGAAGTTGATCTCATTTCTTTTCCAGGTGCGAAGATAGAAAGGATATCTGGGAAACTTAGTAGTTTAGGTAAGTATGAATGGATACTATTTCATGTAGGGACTAATGATCTTGCTGGTGATGTTTCTGAAATTCTTCAGGAATACACCAGCCTTTTTCAGGAACTTTCTATTTTATATCCTGCTGCTAAGGTTGTTATTTCTGGGATCATACCACGTGGTCCCAATTTTTTTCTGGATTCTGAGTCCCGTTCTTCTCTGGCATCTCAACTAGAGTTTTTAAACCAAAAGACCTCAATCGTCAATCATGAACTAGAAAAGGCTTGCCTATGCCGAGAGGCATTTTATTTCTGTCAGTCTCTTGGTTCATGGAAAGGCGTCTGGAGACGTGATGGATTACATCTCAACAGAAAAGGGAATCTTCGTTTGGCGAAAATGTTTTCACAAACATTAGAAGGGCTGATTGCAATGGAAGCTACAATCTCCAAGGATAGTCCTGCAGTAAGTACATTTTTTAGATGTTACTTTGTTAAATGCAGCTTTCAATCTTGTTCTAAGCCTAATATGTGTTGTGTAATCTCTTTCAAACCTTCCTTTCTAAAAAATTTAATGTTCCTGATATCTGCTCTTTGTTAGAATTTCCTCCTTTGCCAATAATTATTTCAAACAACACTAACATGAGTAATTTTCAACCTTCTAGTCCACCTGCAAGTACTAATATTTCTGCTCTTTTAGTTATTCAGTCTGTTCCTACTGTTCTTTCTCCAGCAAATACCTCTACTATCCCTTCTAATAAATCAAACGTTCCTGACATCTATTTGCTAGAATTTCCTCCTTTACCGAAACTTATTTCTAGCACTAAAATGAGTAATTATCAACCTTCTATTCCTGCTCTACCTGTAAATATTAATATTTCTGCTCTTTCAGTTATTCAATCTGTTCCAAATATTCCTTCTCTAACAATTACCACTACTACCCCCTCTAGTAAATCTAATGTTCCTGACATCCATTTTTTGCTAGAATTTTCTCCTTTACCGAAACTTATTTCTAACACTAACATGAGTAATTTTCAACTTTTTATTCCTCCTGTTCCACCTGTAAGTACTGATACTTATCGTCTTTCAGCTGTTCAATCAGTTACCACACTTCCATTTTCTTATAACCTAGAATGTTATTGCTCAATAAAGGTATCCTTATCTGATAGCTTGGAAAATAATAGTAGTGCTGATAAACAATGTAAGGTGGAAGGTTTGATTAAGCATTGTAGAACTGGTGGGGGTAGTGTTGAGCATCTTGAGGTCGAAAGGGAATTATATCCCAGAGAATGTGCATGTTGTCAAAAAAATTTATAAGACAAAGGTCACTTTTAGAAACCATCTTAAAACATGTAATGTTAGTGTTAAAATTTTATATCCTCGGCAATGTGAGACATGTTTTAAGTCTTACCTTTCCAGAAAATCATATTCCAATCATAAGAGCAAGTGTAAAGTGCAGGAAAATAGTAACTGCACGATTACTGCAAGATCTCACCGAAGTTCCTGATACCATGAGAGAACATTGTTCAGCTAATGTTTGTTCAATTTCAGAAATCTGTATTTCTGAACTATCTAACAATTCTGGTTTGGAAACTATGTCTAGTGTTAACTCCAATTTATCTATATTACCTAAAACTACGGACAACCCATTAGCCTCTTCAATTAGTTCAAAAGAATATCAACGTAACTCACCACTCCTTATTTCAAAATCGATAGATATCCTATCTCTTCCTAATTCATTAACTAGTAAATGTGTACCAAATTAAATACCAAATAAATTATTAAGCGAGAAATGCTTAAATATATTTTCAAATAAGTACAATCTTCTACGGCATAAAATGGCATGTGCAAGAACATATGTGAAAACCTTAAGGGCCAAAAAGTGTCCAGTTTGTGGCAAGTTTTTTAAAGGTGAGGCAGAATTTATTGAGCATGAGCAGTTGTGTATTTTAATTAATGAACGGGAAATGCATTACTGTATTTTTCCAGACTGTAATAGGCCATTTAAGCACCTTGGAAATTTAAATAGGCATGTGTTTGAAATACACAATTCAGATTCTCTTCAAATATTTTCATTCGATTCAATGGTTAGTTTCCAAAATTGGTTAGAGAGGGAAGGAACATCAACTTTTACATCTTTCACTAAAACAACAGGAGGCAAGCAGTATGGCTCTAAAACATTTCATTATTATTCTTGTCAATTTAATTTTCTATCATCCCAGTTTCAAAATTCCAGGAAAAGAAATCGCAAAAATAGAAAAGGTACAATACCTAATCTTAGCTGTCCTGTCAGAATATGTGCTTGTGAGCAAAAGGACTTGGTTACTGTCTCTTACAGAGCTAATCTTAACCATCCCCTACAATTTGAAAATTGTAAATTTCAACCCTTGAAGCAAAGTACGCGTGACTTGATTAAAGCACAGTTACTGTTAGGTATTCCTGTGCAAAAAATTCAACTGCTTTTGAGAGAACAATTCGGAGATCGTGATTGTAGGGAGTTTTTCCCTGTAAAAGAAGTGTTCCTTTCACGGAAAGTAATTAAGTCATATTCTCTTCATGGACTCGCATTGCAACCAAAGAGTGATGCAATTTCCATTGCTGATCTTGTTGAGGAGTACGACCCAGTGTTAATTTTTAAACCTCAAGTTTCTCGTACACTGTATGGTCCTTCTGATTTAGACCTTTTAAAAACTCCTTATTTTTTTTCTACATATTGAATATTACAGTTGAAATTCGGGGTGAGATTTTGAGTTCCGTTATTTCGAACCTTGTGTTTTCCAAATAATTCAGAGATTAAAATTAATATTGAATATTAAGTACAATTATCGAGTTCTAAATATGATTTTTACTTATGTAAATTACACATTTTAACACTTCTATAAACATGACTAACAGATGCCAAGGAATTTTTTTAAATTACGATCTACTTAGTCCTTGTGTAGCAAAAAATATTGTAGACCACAGATCAACAAACCAGATCTTTTTTAAATAAAAATATCTAGGATTTTGCATCTTTTTAGAATATATTGGAACGTTATTCAAGTGGAAATATAGAAATGTGTTTTGCCAAAAAACAAAGTTGTTATTAGTGCCTTTGACATTTGATGTTTTTGTAATTCTTCAGTGTGGGCTTAGAAGTGAAGAGTCTGTATAGTGAACTTAAATACTTGAAACTTTGTTGACATATCATAGAAAATATTTCTCATTTGAGAATGGCAAACTAAAAATGTTCAATTAACTGCGCCACACTTTCTATCTTTCCCAAAGAGTACACACAATGATAGATTGGAGAGGAATCGAACAAAAGGAAAGACACTCTTAAAAGCCATTCGCTGACAGCTAGTAAATCGTGATCGATGTGAGCGAGGGGGAAAACTCGAAACTTCCCAAGCCGCTCTACGAAGCAAACTTCTGATGGGAGGGCATTTGTCCCTGCGTAGTGAAAAGGTTTTAATTGAGTAATAAAAAGGCCAGGAAAAAATTTGTTTTATTATTTTATTTATAAAAATATATTAAAATTAAAATTTCATCTTATTAAAATGGTCGTATACACAGGGGCTGGTACACGTTAAATCTGTTCTGGCCTCAAATGTCGTCACATTGGTGTGGTGTGGAAGTTAGAAGAGTGGGGTGCCAGCTCAGGTGTTGTTCTCGTCATCTGAACTTGGTTCAAAATTAGGAGGCTTGTCCTTGGATCGTTCCCTTCGAGGTTGTTCCCGGAATGTTGCCAATAGTCCATTGTGTTGCTCCGGTGCTACGTTAGTTAACACTACCTACCTACCTTATTAAAATTATTATTTGATAATTTAGAATTTTAAGTATTTTGAATTTGCATTATGAAATACAATTCAAATGAAAGAAAAAAGTAAGGACCCGATGATAAATTTTATTGCTTTAACCTTTCAAAAATTTACCCTGCTATATTTTCTAAATCCTTTTCAATATTATTGATTGGAAGAAAAAGGTTCACAATACGAGTGTCAACTTTAGTGAAAAAGAATAATGCACATACATAGAAGAAAGGTAAGGGCTATCTCTACAACTATATACAACAATTACTGCTTTCTATGAAGATCGCAATTACAATAGGATATATCACTATCGAAAAGAAAATGTGCCCCATAAAAATACAAACTGCTAGAAGTAGAAGAAATTCTTAAAAGTACCCGGGATGAGGACATTGGTTCCTTGCTCAAAGGATAGGTGGGTTTTGCATCCTATGAAGTTTTTAAACTTTGTAACAGAACAAAATCAGGAAATATAGCCTTCTATTCTTTTTAATTCATGGGCCCATCTACAGGGTGGAGCTTAAGTACCCTAGTTCCGAAGTTTTATCGTTCGGTGCCGTAAGCCAGTGCTTCCCAACCGATGTGACGCGAAAATTTTTACCGCAAAGTCCTGATGATGGGGCGACGGTACCGGAGGGTTATCCATCGGCGAAAAAGCTATGAACATTCTTTTGCCATTTGCTACAACATATATGTATGAGCAAAAGTTTCTCTTCTATGCTCACTATCAAGAATTTAAAGAGATCATCCTTGAAAAGTCTTGATCATTAATTGCGTGTAGCTCTTTCGACCATAGACCCAGATATAAAAAAGTCGTGTTCACAGAAACAAGCTCAAGTATCTCACTGAAATAAGAAGGAAATATATGTATTAACTGTGACAAAAGAATATTGAGGATATTTATATTAATACTTAAAATGATTATTTTGTCATTCAATTATTATTATTAGCATATTTATACATAGTCAGTATGTATATAGGGTGCATCGCAAAGTCGTACCCGGCCTTTATTTTCGCAACCCTTGGTCGTAGACATATGCTTCCAAATACAAAAATGTTTCAAATGAGGTAAACATTCATGTTATGACATTTTGAAATTAAAAAAAAAATCAATTTTGTAAAAATTACAAACTTTTTTACAAAATTACTTAACTTTTTATACAGTCCCCCGTTCCTTATAGTGATATTTAGTAAAAGTTTACACTCATCCTAACAAACGTAACACAAAAAGTTTCACTTCTGTGTGACAAAAATTGACCGAGATATTTAATTTCAAAGTTTGGGATTTTTTTCAGATTTGTTTTGCCTTCATTGAGGGGTCGGTTAAAATATAAATTAGAATAATTCGAGATTGAAATCAGGGTGCAACGCCACTTTTACGGCGAAAGGGGGTTCCCGACCATAAACGATGGGTGCATGTATAGTAAAGTGGACATGCCGATTCACTGAAAGCGGTCGCAGCGCCCCCAGTGGCGAAACATGGAAAGTTTGGAAATCTAACTCGCACAAGTTACAGACAAGCATACAGCGGAAAACAATACATAAAGTAGAGAAATCTACTGGAGATACTGCTCAAAATGTTCCCCATTGGTTGGTGGCAATGCAAAATTGAATGCGTGACAGTACTGAATAGTGGACTCGTTGGAGCATAGCTGGTGTAACTGAGACAAGAAAGGCTGATACGCTGTTTCAGATCATCCAGAGAGGTTGGCTCAGTCGCATAGATCTGTTCCTTGACGTAACCCCAGAGGTAGAAGTTCATGGGAGTCAAGTCCGGCGAACGCCACTCTACCCGACCACCATATCAGATGATCTGTTGGCCGAATTCGGTGGCTAGATACGCACGAACGCTTGCTGCTTTATGCGGAGGGGCACCATCATGTTGGAACCACACACGACATGCATCTCGGAGAGGCAGCTGTTCATACCAGTCACGTACCGTGTCTTGTAACAGGTGCATGTAACGATTGCCCGTTAAGGTCCCGTCGTAGAAGATGGGTCCAACAATCTGGGTTCCCCATAAACCGCATCACACATTCGTTGACCAGCGTACCTAGTATCGTGCTGTGCGTCCCTTGTGAGGGTTGTCCAGAGCCCAGTAATGCACATTGTGGGTGTTGACGATGCCATCCCGTGTGAATTGCGACTCATCTGTCCACAGTATGTCGGAAAACAACGACGTAATGTCGTGCAACGTGTTGAGCAGGAAATTACAAAAGTCAAATCTTCGTGCGTCGTCACTCGACATCAATGCTTGCACCAGTAGCGGACGGTATGGATGAGCACCATGCGCATGTAACAATCGCCAAATATGTTGACGCGTAGAGATGGGGAAAAAAGAGCGAACTGTTCTTTTTCACCTGTTCTTCAAAAAGAACGGGAACAGCCTGTTCCCACTTTTCACAAAAACCTGTTCTCGGTTCTTTTTGTAAAAAGAAACATTGCAATCTTTTTATACTTTGATTTTAAACAGGTGGGAATTTTGCAAAGTTCTCTTTTCTCGAATTTTCTACGTTCGCAAAAATCTTCGTATATTCTAAATTATGGTAAGTCCGAAACACAGCTGTTCATCCTACAGTTCGTGATTCATTGTTCCCTGTTGATTCATTCATCCGTTCTCTGTCCATAAACCTACTCCCTGCTCTGAGACTACTTCCTGTTTGAGAGCAGGAATCAAATTTACCGAAGGAATCGATTCCTGCTCTCAAACTGATCCGACCCTGTTCTCCGTTCTCGGAGCTATTTTACTTCCTGGTTCGGAAAATGATTCCTGCTCTCAAATTGTTCCGACCCTGTTCTCCGTTCTCGGAGCTGTTCTCCGTTCTCGGAGCTGTTCTCCGTTCTCGGAGCTGTTCTCGGTTCTCACAGCAGTTCTCTGTTCTCAATGAACGGTTCGCGGAGCTGATCTCGATGACTGCTCCAGGAACTGTTCTCGACTGAACCAAGCCCCGACGTCTGATGAATTTGCAAGGAGATTAGCGTAGTAATTGTGAAATTTTATAATTGTTAGGCAATAACATAATGATGAATTTTTAGTTTTAAACAAATTACATTTTTTTTAAATATTGCTGATCAAGATTTTGCTGTCCAGCTTTCTCTCTGGTGGTGTCGCCTCTATTCGTTCTTAGGATTTGCAATGCTTTTAACTTTATTTTAAAACCAAATTTTACAAAATGGAAAGCAAAATTTCAAATGTGTGGGCATATTTCACTGTGAAAAGGAAATTCGGATCGGGTGTCATGCTCTCTATAAGTTGAAAAGGGATCTCATTAAGTCAGGTATTACGATTTTAAAGACATCTCGGAAATAAGAATCCCATCATAAAACTAATGTGTTGTAAAGCTAAAGTGATTTTTTGATTTGTATTTTTTATGTTTTAAACGTGTTTAGATAGATCATATAGTATTAACCTGTTTTTCAGACCAATTTTACTTTCCAAGTGGTAATCCCGGTATGCGTTTTTTGTGTTTATAATCTTTTATAAAGGGCAACTCCCTATTGCATAATGTGATTCAAAATTATCAGGTGTTGTCCTCGGATCTTTCTCTTCGGGATGGATCACGGACCGTCGTTTTATTGACTTAAATGACCATTTTGTTGACTTAAAAATGACATTAAAATCTAAAAAAATTATTACTTTCGCTTGCGTATTTGTTTTGCCCTAGGCACCTCATATGTTTGGGAAACTACTTGAGATGGTTCAGATGTGGGGCATTATTAGTTGCCACTGGGGAGAGAATTTAAATGTTTCGATTTGCAAGAACGTTTTCCAATTTACGGAAAAATTCTGATTTTCTTTTCTCAATTACTGATAGTTTGGCGCAGCTTGAATAGACTTGCCCCTTTCGCCATAAAAAAAATCAATCAACCGATAACAATACGAAGACTCCGAGTCATTTGTATTTTTTTTATATATGTACGCCTATACAAAGTACTAACAAAGATGACGTCAACAAAATTCGGTCCCTGTCTATCGCGAAAACTGCTGGCGCCGCATAGTCTACGAGGAGGAACAGGGCTTGCACATGTCGAGTCGAGAGAAATTTGGGAATAGAACAGGTTAAAGAACAGTTATTTTAAAAAGAACGGAACATCAAAGAACTGTTCGCCGAAAAGAGCAGTATTTCCCATCCCTATTGACGCGTGTATCCACATGCCTCGCTTATTTCCACCGTGCTTAGGTGTGGATTTGCAAGGGCCCCAGCACTTCCTCCGGTGTCACTCCAATGCCCGATCTGGGCCGTGGTGTGATGCCGCCGGTCTCTCTGAGACGGCAAAGTACAGTAGCTGTAGTTCGATTCCATGGACGTCGATTTGCAAGGGCGTATCCCAGCACTTCCTCCGGTGTCACTCCAATGCCCGATCTGGGCCGTGGTGTGATGCCGCCGGTCTCTCTGAGACGGCAAAGTACAGTAGCTGTAGTTCGATTCCATGGACGTCGATCCATAAGAAAACGTTTCGCAGCAGCCCTGGCATTTCGTTGACATTCGCCATAAATCACTATCATTTCGGCACATATTACGCGGATGTGTAGCACGCCATCACGATTTCAGCGCGGACTAGTTTGCCCACTACTGGATGGCTCGTCTTTTATCCCGAGCATGTGGCTGCGGTACTATCCTATTTGCATAATCATGATTAGCATGGAGGTTATTGCCCCGCTGGTTGTTTTGCATTCCGCTGCCATTTATCCGGATCGTTTTGCTCATTTTTCATTTTCAGTGTGTCGATTCTACATAATTCGACGATGGTCCACAACTTTCTAATTGACATATTTTGTCTATCTTGCTTAGTTTCAGAGTTAGATTTCCAAACTTCCGTGTTTCGCCACTAGGGGCGCTGCGACCACTTTCAGTGAATCGGGCATGTCAACTTTACTATACATGCACCCATCGTTTATGGTCGGGGAACCCCCCTTTCGCCGTAAAATGGGCGTTGCACCCTGATTTCAATCTCGAATTATTCTAATTTATATTTTAACCGACCCCTCAATGAAGGCAAAACAAATCTGAAAAAATACCAAACTTTGAAATTAAATATCTCGGTCAATTTTTGTCACACAGAAGTGAAACTTTTTGTGTTACGTTTGTTAGGATGAGTGTAAACTTTTACTAAATATCACTATAAGGAACGGGGGACTGTATAAAAAGTTAGATTTTGTAATTTTTACAAAATTGATTTTTCTAAATTTCAAAATGTCATAACATGAATGTTTACCTCATTTGAAACATTTTTGTAATTGGAAGTGTATGTCTACGACCAACGGTTGCGAAAATGAAGGCCGGGTACGGACTTTACGTTGAACCCTGTATAATTAATTTTGTATATAATTAATTTTACTTATAATTAATTTTACTTTTGTATTTTTACATCAAAATTTTATAAAATAAGTGTTCTAAAAATTTAATCACAATTGACTAAATTGTCAGTCAAATCTGACAATTTAGTCGCTATTCTTAGTTCCCTTGTTATTGTAATTCTTAGTTCATAGATGCAAAGACGTAACTAGGCTAGTTTCCACGCGGGGCAAGAACTCGCCTTGCCCCTCCCCCACCGACCAAACCAAAACCCTCCCCGACAACACCTGATATCGCCACCACACATTAATTCCACTAGTCCAAATTTTTTTTTATTAAACTTCGATGGGGGTAAATGCTTGATTTTAAAAGTAAATAGATCAATTTGCAGCAATTTCATTTTTAGTACAAGATAAAATACCTAATTAATTCTAAGATATTTCATTGACAAATAATCTAAGAGTAGCATGTTTGGTATATTCTTTCATACTTATAATCGCTGCAAATGAAATGAAAAGGTTTTATCAAATGATATCGAGATATGTGTGGGTTGCATCAAAATCAACAGACTGTTGCTTTAGAATAGGATATTTAATTATTATAAATACAGAGGCTGTTCGGACATTTTTTTGAATGATTTTGATAAGCTGTAAAAAAATTGTATGCTACGAAATAATTTTATTTTCTCAGCAGTTAAATAGTTAAAGTACAACTTATCGTCTGCTAACTCAGAGTTTACTTCAGAATGGCGCTTTTAAATAATCAATGGTTGGAAGGCTGTTTCCGCTCTTTCCGAAGAGAATTATGCTTATTCAATTATTCAAAAACGCTGCAAAAGTCATAGTTTTTCGATATCTAAAGGTACGATATTATTAATGAGAAAGGAAAAAAACGTAAAAGTGAAAAAATATTTCCAAATACGTATCCAAAAAAGAAAAGAATTTCTGAGAATATTTGTAAGGTAAGATCGTTAATTTTAAAAGAGAATCTGCCAAGTCAAAGGACTAATATAAAGTCATTAAAAGTTCAGTTTCAACTGTAAATAAAATAATTAACAGTGATTTGAATCTTAAAAAGGCCAAAAATTACATTGTTCATAGTCTATCTCCACGACATATTGCAGAAAGCAGAACTCGCTGTAGAATTCTGTATGAGAAGCATTTAGTTGGAGAAAGATGGAAAAATGTTGTGACAATAGACGAGGCGTGGGTGTATTTAAAAGATTGCAATAAAAAAGAACAATTTATTATCATAAAAGAGGAGAAAAATCTTAAAACGTGGTTCAACTTTGTAACTTTAACGTGAGAACTTTCTCTAAGAGATTTATGATTGTTGCCAGTTTTGCATATAATGAAAAATTAAAAATAAAAAGGAGGGAGAAATGTAAAAATCAACTCCCACATATTATCAAGACCCTATTTTATCCCCAATATTCAAAAAAGAAATACTATATCTTTACCCAAGTGCCAACAATCAGTAGAACTGCATCAGAATAAAGCAATCAGCTACACATCTAAATACACTATTAAATTCGTGGAAAAAATGGAACAAGAAACTGGTATCAAGTCAATAAATACCCTTTGCTAATATTCCTGCTATATCTCCAGATGTCCCACCCATGGACTTTTGTATTTTTAAAAAGAGAATTATCAAAAAAAAATTTAAACACAGAAAGCTTGGACTAAAACCTAACTTTACTGGCTTTTTCGGCTGCAAACATTTTTACAATGTCCTCAAAAGATAGCTTTAAAGCTAACTTGAGCTCTATTGATATGATGCTCAGATTGGTTAGTCGTTGTCCTGTTAAGTTTCTGAGGTAATTTTTATGATCTTTAGTTTGCTAAAACTCCTTTCATTTGAGGCGACTGAGACTGGTATCGTGAGAAAATTTCTCAACGCTGTCGTTATGTTGGTGGACGCGTCTTCAAGTCCGTTCTTGTATATTAACGTCAGAAGACCTGATGGTGTAGCCGTTTTCATATTAGGGCTTAAATCCAAGGCATGATACTTAAAACTCTCCACTTCTATCGCCAGCTAGTCCTTGTCTAAGTCTTCTTTATATGTGGTAGCTAACTCAAGTGCCTGGTTCTTCAATCCTTCTCCATTCATTGTTTCAAACCGAGCTCCATTGAGGAAACCAAATAAACTATTCATGTTTTGAATGACTTTGCCTCAGTTCATTCAGAATCCGATCTATTATGTGTATAATCAATAATCTGATCTTTTTTCTTCTGAGAATTCATAGCTTTCAACTTCGCTCTTCTCATCAAACATCCGCTTCTTCCCCCTCCGTACTTCTTTAAAAAGAGGATCGAGGTTAAGCTTTCTTGCTATTTCTTCACACATTCTGCATTTAGCTCCTTTTATAGTTTTTGGTTTTGTAGTCTAAGTTTTTCCTCTTCATTTTTTATCGTACGTAACTAACTATAGTAAAAAAATACTCGGCCAATTTAGCCACCCCCCCCCTAATTCGGCGCCCGGGGCAAATGCCCCGTCTGCCCCCTCTAGTTACGTCTCTGCATAGATGCGATATAAAAACTATGTCAAATATCAATAACTGATTATGTATGGATTAGGTCAGCGGTTCTCAACCTGTGGGGCGCGCCCCCCTAGGGGGGCGCGAGCACACTAGAGGGGAGGCGCGAGAATATCCAAGAGAAAATATTATTTAAAAAAATTGATTAACTGACTGAAAGGAAAGCACACATACACATAGAAAACAAAATACATTTCGACATATTTAACAAATAAAGTAAAACAACTTACTAAATCAAAACTTACTTAATCAAAACATACTAAATTAAAAACAAATTTAATAATTATTAGTGACTTCCTTGGGCCTGTCTTGCAGAGCAAAGTTTTTCGAAGGAAGGCTTAATATTAGAAATAGCCACTCTCAGTTCTGTTTCTATATTTAGCCGAGATCTATATTTTGTCTTCAAAGAAGCCACAGCAGAAAATCCAGTTTCACAAAGGTTGTTGAAAATGGTAATAGAATGCGAAATGCCCTTGTTTTTAGTGCAGAAAAATCATCCTCTACTCCTGCCCAAAATTCAAATAGTGATTTATTACTAAATTGTCTTTTGGTTTCGCCACTTGTCGTGAAGTCTATGAATTTTTCTTCCTCATCAATTGAGAGTCCTTCGGGAGTCTTATGAAATGGGTCCCTAACCCACTCGTAACGTGCTAACAGTTTGTCGTCAGTAAGAAAATACTTTTTAAAATTCTTTGCCAGCATGGCTAAATGATTTTCAATGGTTACAAAACAACTTTTGCATGTTCTTTTTCAGCCTTGTAAGATTTTGTACAATCATCCACATTTGCAAACATTGTTAGGTTTTTTGCTTTAAATTTCTGCTCCACACAATTCCAATTTTCTACAAAAAGCATTAACTTTATCACTCGTATCCAACATGTGTATTTTCTCCTTGGAGTTGAAGATTCAAGTTATTTAATTTCTCGAATGTCGACCAAGTAGCTCAATTTCATCACAAATAAACCATCGCGAAAATTCTCGGCTTCCGGTCTGTTTTCTTCTTCTAGGAAAATGGCGATTTCTTCTCTTAATTCATAAACACGTTGCAAAAATTTCCCACGTGATAACCATCTTGCCTCGCAATAAAATAGTAACGCTGAATGTACTGAACCCATGTCTTTACAAAGTGCGGAAAAGATTCTCGATTTCAGGGGTCTCATTTTTATATAATTTACTACGGTTACAACCGTAGTTAACACAATATTCAGACCAGGACTCATTTCTTTCGAAGCCAAACCTTCTCTGTGGATCATGCAATGTGTCCAGACGCACTGAGGCGATTTTTTTTTTACAAGTGCTTGTATACTTTGGAATCTTCCGGACATTGAACGAGCACCATCGGTGCATATTCCGACGCAATTTTTCCATTATATGTTTGCCTCGTTCATAAAATCATTTAAAATAGCAAATGATGCGAGCGCTGTTGTTTTGAGTTCTATTCGTTTGCAGAAAAGTAGTTCTACTACTGACATATTATCACAAAATCGAACATAGGCAATTAAATGAGCATCTTTATTACTTACTATCTGTTG
Source organism: Meta bourneti (assembly GCA_933210815.1). Taxonomy (NCBI): domain Eukaryota; kingdom Metazoa; phylum Arthropoda; class Arachnida; order Araneae; family Tetragnathidae; genus Meta; species Meta bourneti. Next base: position 79,844,459 of record OW119923.1, on the reverse strand, counting down.
CTTCATCAAGATGTATTGAAAACAATTTGTCACGCAACTTCGAGAAAAGCTGACACTGTACATCTTCAGCTATATCACCAATTCGACGAGCAACAGTAACATTTGAAAGAGGCATGGACTGCAATTGTTTTGAAAAATTATCTCCAAACATAGTTTCTACAATCTCAATTGCTGCTGGCAAAATAAGCTCTTCACCAATGGTGTGAGGTTTTTTACATCTGGCTATTTTATATGAAACTTTGTAAGATGCAATGAAAGCTTTTTTATTCACAGACAAAGTTTCTTTAAAAAATGATTTTTGCTTTTTATATGATTTTAATTTTAATTCGAAGAATTCTCTGGGTTTGTTGACGTACTCACTATGAAGCGTTTCCAAATGTCGTTTAAGTTTATTAGGTTTCATGCTGTCTGCGGCCAATATTTTTGAGCAAATGATACACAGGGGCCTTTCTTCTTCATTTACTTCAGTACTGGTAAACCCAAAATTTAAGTATTCTTGAGAATATTTTCTTGATTTTATTTTCGGAACCACGCTCGTCTGTGTACTTGTTGATGCTTGACTATCGTCTAATGCTCGCTTACTTCCGCTTAAAAATTTATCCATGAGTCTGCATAAATCTGCTGCCGTGAATATTTAATATGGTGAATTGCAATTAACACGAAAACATATATAACATACACATTCACGATAGATTCGATAGCGATACAAGGATCGACTCGAATGAGACTGGCTGGAATTGAAACTTGTGTTATCGAACATTTTCCTTCTTCCTATGAGAAGACATTTGCTCTGCGCATGCTCGAGACGGCATCAGTCGTGTGGATTCCCTTCCACAAACATTACTTATTTTTTTCTTTTTTGTTTAGTCATGCTTTTGTTTTATTTCTTTTATTATTCGAAAAAATGTATTCCCAGTTTCTAAATTTAGCTCACCCCGTCTAGGTTAACTTTCATTAACGAATTTTTCTACTTTCATATTCTTTTAACGTTATCTCCCTGTTTGGCTTTCATTTCAAATATAATATTTAAATTTTCCCCGCTTTCATTCGCTTCATCTGTTCACCGCCCGCTTGGCAAAATGCCAGATGTGGTTTCTCGCCAACGTTGGCTCGCTTTTACTCTTGTTTTGGCAGTTAGTTAAAAATAATTTTAAAACAGAATCCAAAATACTCAATATACATTATTGTTGTATACATTTTATTGTGAGCGGGGGGCGCGATGAAAATTATGATTGAAAACTGGGCCGCGAATACTGAAAGGTTGAGAAACGCTGGATTAGGTATTTTCATTCCATTTGTTTCGTTTTTTCCTTGCTTATGACTGCATAAGAAGACTTATCTGAAACGAATGTCTAATTGGAATGTTTGCTTTATAATGCAAAAATATTTGAAGAAAGATCTTATTAATTGAATCCCTAGTATGAAATAGAACAAATTAATCATGTTGATAGAAAAATGTTCCTTCATAGTGTGTCTTGAAATTATTTATGCTTGTAAGGGGTGCAGTGACGTGAAAAAGGTTCTATACAATAACACGCACTCTGTTCCAGATTATTCTTTTTCAATATTATTATTAAATAGTTCCTAAGAAAAAAAGAAAATTGAAAATATACTTAAACATGATTTTTTAAATAAAAATCACTGATTTAAATCAAGGTGATCTAAATTCGCATACTCAGGAAAGACGTTTTCGTAAATCATGCTCAAATTTTAACATAATGAAAAACTGATAAAATTTGTTCAAGCAAAACGACACAAAAAAACACATTAGGGAGAATATTATTGTGCAGGAAAATTCAAATAAATATTTTTAATTATTTGTATAGATAAAATTAATGCATAGATATTTTTAGGGCTGTTGTGACAGATAGTATTTTATTACGATAAGTAAACTTTGAACGTCTATCCTACTTTCTTTCCTTTTGACTTGGTGTCGAAGTTTGAAGAATGAGGGTGGCAGCTCAGGTGTGACCTCGTCATCTGACCGTGGTTCAAGATAACGAGGTGTTGTCCTCGGATCTTTCCCTTCGAGATAGATCTTGAACCGTCGTCAATAGCCTGTTATGTTGCTTTAGTACGACGTTAATTCAACTGCTTATCTACTTTGTTTTCCCAGTTGTAACCAAATTAAAGCTCTCAAAGCTTTTTTAAATGGCATGAAATCACTTGCATTTTTTTGTGTATCTTACAATTTATGGTTAACAATCTTAGCCCTTTTTTGAAATAATAACAAGAACAAATATTAAAAATAAACAATGTACTCACAAGATAGTCGTTTTAGTCTCACAATTTCAGGTGATACTACTATTTATTCAAAAAGCAATACATCTAAAACTTGACACTTAGTGCTTTTCAGTTATAGAGTATGTTAAACAGTCAACTTTTGTAAATTTGATGTGATTTGAACAAGACCGACTTTAAAAAATAGCGAAAAAATTACAATTTTCTGAAAATTTCCCCATTTAATTTTTAAAATTGTAGCACTTACCATTATCTGATTTACCAGATATTTTAATAAATTTTTGCTTTATATATAAAAGCAAAAAAGGGGTTTCAACAAAGAATAAGTGACCAGATCTGTTCTTTGAGCTTGAGTGGAATGCTAAATTACATGACATATTTGTGCAATGTATTATCATGTGTATGAAATTTGAAAGTATTTTCGTCGGTATGAAAGGGATATTCTTATCGAGTTAGTTATGCATAATTGAGATTTTTTCTGTGGAACTGGACAAATTTAAACACAAAACGACTCAAATTTAGGTGTATTAAACAAATATGTATGTGGTAGCTCATATATTCAAATAATGAAAGAACTTTGATACCCTTATAAAGGTCGCATGTCCCGAGGTATTTTTTTACGTTTTAACTCCACTGTATGTTATGTGTTAAATAGTCTCCTGTTTTATTTGAAATACTTAATTTATAGCGAGTGATGGTTGTACAAACAGCGTATAACTTTATTTGGGCACCAATTAAAATTCGAACTGTTATTCCACTTAATCACGTATAAGTAAATAATAAATAAAACCAGGGCCGTTCTGAGATATTAGCTACCTTCGAGCAAATATCAAACCGATCCCTTCTCTAAATCATTTGATTTTCTCAAAGAAAGCCTTTCATCAAGCACCTTTCAATGGTTTTTTCGACTGCTTACAAAACCGATTTCCTCTCATAACTAGATTTTTCTAACGATTTAAATAAAGTGTATTTCATTACAGATCTGCAAAACAGTTTATTCATGACTGATGAAAAAACAAGCAGAAATGCTCGGGGTACCTTTCAATGCAGTGGAAAACAAAAAATGTGTTTATTTTCTCTCTTTTTAAAAACCATCATAGGTATCTAAGAATGACATCACTAAAATCTTGGACCACTATCTGTAATTAAAAATAAATCACTTTTCGAATGCGGTGATCAAATTATAATTGCTTTTATTTTTCTTGTATAAATTATTCGCTTTCGAGCAAAACCTTTTTAATCTTTACACACAAAATCAAGTTTGAATATCTTCTAGTTCTTTTAGCTAAAGATCTCTTGACAATGCATGCCTTTTGATGAGTTAGAAATACTGATTCAGTTCAGAAGAATCAATTTCAAGCGATGTGTGATAAGCAGAAAAAAGAAGAAAGTCGAAAAGCATCAAAATGACCATCCACCGCAATCACATCCGAGGGGATGCCGAGAACTTTAGAAACCGGTTCCGACTTGAACTCCCATGTCCACTTCCTTTTATCATTCTAAAACTTGGCGTTCTGTAAAATCACCTAAGCGATAAAAAACACAAAATTGCAAACAGTCACCACTGCTACTACGATGTCCACCGGATGTGCTCCGCACATTAACTGCATTAGTCTGTCCATATGTGCGCTTTTATCCCTCAGTAGTTTCCTAGAATGTAACCTGTTCCGTTTATTTACAATTGTGGATTGTATTGTTTTCTCATTGGGAAAGTAGTAGGGCAAGGTATTAGATATGTAGATTAATTTTCTTACAAATTTAAACAAATTTGTTTGAATTTTTGTCCAAAAATTTTAACATGGCTCTGCGTTGTGTCTGGGTATTAAATTTATCGAAAGAGGATTTTGGAAATATTCTGCTTATCAGGTAAAGCTGCGTTTGTGTAATTATTCCTAACATATATACTATTTTATATCATATTTGTTGAACGTTACAAGATCTCAATATTTTAACATCATATTTTTCATTACTTGTAAATTTGTCAAGTAGATTTTTAAGGTAACAGATGCATTTGAAACAAATAGGTTAAAACAGATTGATAAGAAGCTATAGCAGGGATATACAGTGGGTCACAAAAGTTTTCGTTCATCTCACATTTTTTACTCCGTTCATGTATTTGATAAGGATATAGTAAAAATGACGGGATCAGATTTACTGTACGGTCACCCTTGGCGCGATTTTTTCCACATTGGCGATAAATTTTTTATATGGCAACCCCCATCCGACCCGACAAGGAAATGCAGCAACCCTATTGGACCTTGGAAAAGGTTGGTTTTTCGGAAGGAAAGAGCGCTTCTTTTTTTTTTTTAACGAACGCATTTTTTTAACAAAATATCGATGTTTTGCTTTCTATGATTGGTTACCGTTTTAAAATTTGAATTCTTTTTGTGTTAGTTGATGTCTTAGCTTTTCAGAAGGATTGTAATTGGTTACCGCTTAACCGGGTCGCAACGGAATATATTAGCAAAACCGGAGAGCTTGAAGGTGATTGATTTATTATTGCCCTATTCAAAAGGTTGTTCGCGTAGGAAAGTCAGCGGTTTTTTTTAAGAACATCCACGGGATTAATTAAACCGTAAGTTTAATTTATTTTTACTTATTATGGCTTATTTGTGTATTCCTCATTTATTATTGCCCTATACAAAAGGTTGTTCGCGTAGGAAAGTCCGCGTTTTTTTTTAAGAATATCCACAGGATTAATTAGACTGTTATTTCTATTTTTTTTACTTATTATTGCTTATTTGTGCATTCCTCGTTTATTATTGCCCTATACAAAAGGTTGTTCGCGTAGGAAAGTCAGAGGTTTTTTTTAAGAACATCCTGGCTTTGGACGCCATCTTGATGGCGACAAAAATTGCTTGGCTACAAACATGTCTCGGATTCTACATCTTTACCCATTTTTCACTACCCTGTTTTCTTTAGATCTAGCTCGTGCAAGAAGTCGCCATTTTGGCGAGATTTTGAAAAAGTCGCCAAGGGTGACCGTAAAGTAAATTTTTACCGATTTCTTGAGCAAACAAAATTTTTTTAGCACATTTTCAAATTAAGATGGATCACAAACAGCACAAGCTTTTTTATGTATTGTCGGTATGCACATTAGCAAGTTTAGAAAATTGCAAAAAAGTTACCTTACCTTTGAAGTTCCAAACGTAAAATGGTGTTAAGAACTCAACAGCAGATTCATCTGTCACTAAATTCCAACCCCCCATCGGCTCCAAAACGCGCAATTATTTTTCTCAAAGCGCCAGGGAAAGCAGCTACAATTAGATGGGCTTGACGTTTTAGGAAAACATTTTCCTAAATATTTCATCATGGAATCGCCGATCACCAGGATAGCCATTTGCAGTAGATAATCACAAGCGCAGAGCACAGCGATACATCCCGCTTGAAATCCATATAAAATGACAATCGAGCGGGAACTGCGATTAACGATTCGGTTTAAGAACTATTCGATCTAAGAAATGAGGCCAAAATTAAGATCGCCAAAAAAGTCACAAAAGTAGAGTAACCCGGTGCACCCAAAATGGTCGAAAGCGGGTAACATTGTCCTGAAATGCGTAAGTTCCATGTACCCACTGTCTAAAATAGAATCGTCCATGAGCATGCGCAGAACTTATCCCGTTCACAGCCGTCTCTAGAAAGACGCGCTAGTGAGTCTAAATGCCTTTAGCTGCTAATGGCGGTGTTGTCATAGCAACTATTTTTCAGCAAAAATTACGTGCTAAACTTTCGCTGTCTACAGTCGTAAGCATTGTAAGATATTTTCCGTGTATTGAATAACATGCTCTGCGAAATTAAATTCGTTCATATTTGTAAGTATGTCGGCTCGCTATTGTATTCTTGAGGAGAAAACGACGAAAAATTTTACTCTTTCTAAATTAAATTAAAAATGCACAAGTTATTCTGAATCTTCTTTATTCCATGTCTAACAGTAAATACAACAAACTTTTCGAGCCTTTTAAAAGCATTAATTCTTTTTAGCATGTTGCCAAAACGAAATGAACAAAAGAGATTAAATATTTAATATCGATTAGAAACATTCAATATCGATATTAACCAAAATGTAAAAGTAAACAATACATAAATATTAACAATCTAAAATACTTGTTGAAATTGAAATAATCTTATAATTACTTTTTCTTGTGCTAAAACTGAGCCACTACAAGTACTTTAATAATTTATAAATCGTAAAAGAAAAAAGGGAAATTTTACGTAGAAATATTGAAAACAGACTGATTTGAGAAATGTGGCACTTCCCTTGCTTCCCCTGAAAAGCCGCCAATCAAAGCAGCATAAAATAGCTTTCCAGGTTATTAAAGAAAACGCTAGGGTCTTTGATTTAGTTTTATACAAGGTTATATTATATTATTTTTTAGCTCAAATCGGGGCACACTGATGGAAATTTGTTCAAACTGGATCTGGCCGAGGTAGTTCCGTTGATTAGCAAGGTAGGCAGTTAAGTAGTCGAATTCAGGAGCAATATATCGGGCTCCTGGCGACGGGAATCAATCACAAAGGGAAAGATCCGAGGACATCTCGCAACTTTGAACCACGGTACAACACAAAGGGAAATTTTTTTTTCCGAGACGATCAACTGGTTGGAGTTCCAGAACGCGTGGCAACTGTAAGCTTGCATAAAAAGCCTTCTCATAAAACACTAAGCAGTCAGATTGGCTGTTGAACCAGCTGGGGAAAGGTTGCTTGTTTTCTTTGGCCACAATTCGAGGGGTCAATGAAAGTCACTAAAAAGGATTTGTTAAAAAGTAAAATTCAAAATATGCATTTCAAGCTATTTAAAAATGATCGGAAATAAAAAATAATTTCCAAATGTTTTAAGAAATTTAGTATGTAAAATTTGACATTTAACAGAAATGCAATTATGTTAAATTATGTGGCCTGTCATCCTGATCACATTCGTCTGGCTCTGGCGGATACACAACCCATGTGAATACGATTTAATTTGTGTCTCCCTACCTCCCTTAGGCGTAGCTAAAAAAAGGAGCAACAGGAGTGATGTCCCCAGCAACTGTCTTAAAGAGTTATGGGGTGAGGGATTGAAAAAAATGTTCTATAAAACAGATTTTGTCCTCACAGAAGTATTATCCAGTTTTGTGTATAAAGATAATCCTTTCATTCCCTCTATCTTTAGAATACAGCACTTAGAAAAAGTAAATTTATTTCACCTAGCCCCCTGCAATCGTATTATTATTCAGAGAAAGCAACAAAATTCTCTTGCAAATATCTGGAGACCTCGAAACAAGACAGGGAGTACCTTTTCTTACATCTTAGAGATCTATAAAAATTAATTGAAATAAAAAATTAACAAAACTAACATGGTATTGATTACAGCATATTTTTTAAATACTTAAATTTGTTTTGGGGACAGGGCAGCATCTTACCTCATTTCCTCAGATTCCAAAAAGTCTAGTTTCACCTCTGCTACCTCCCAAAAGTTTGTACAAGAAGTTTCGAAATGGCTCATGCCTCCATAGGTCCTAAATCAGGTCCCCTTTCAAAAGAAGGGTGTTACTGCTAACATGGTACTAGTGCCCAGGAGCAGTGCAAAGAGGACCAGGAAATTAGATTTATCTTTCTTTTGAACTGCAATGTGTTTTGAGTTTTGTATGAAACAATCATTTTCACTTGACCACTCTAAGATAACATTTCAAAGTGAACAGTAGTTTACAAAGAAAGGTGCATACTGTGAAAAGACCCCTCTGCAAATAAATTTGTACTGCACCAAAACGCGATATGCATATTTTGCTTGGCGGGTAATCTTCACTGAAATGAAACTGAGCATATTCGAAATCCACGATTTCTCCATACATGATTAAAAGCCCTATTTTCAACTATTGAGTAGTTGTTCAAAGCAAAAGAAACTATTGAGTTAAAAATTCATTCTTAAAGGACCATTTCCAAAGTATTGATTCATTATGAATCAGTAATTATAATCTTTGCTTATTTTTTGAAAGTTGTATACATTTCTAATAAATTCAAATATTGTGTTTATCTTACAATTCTAAAAATATGCCATCACATACACAGAAAAATTTTATTACACCTAATTTCACACCAAGATAAACAGTTATCTAAACATCAATTGTCCCAGCATTATTCTTCCACATCTGATCCACTGTTGTAACCTAGTTCTGTACTCCACCAGGTGTGTACCTCAACGACAACAGTTTTCATTTTTTGAGATGGTGGTTGAAATGCTCCTTCTTCTTCTTCAGGTGTTGGAGATGACAACTCACTGCTTTCACTCAAATCAGGTAGACCTTTGGATCCTACATATCAATTAAAACAAAATTTAAACCCAGAATTGTCTCAAACACATGCTGAGTTTAAAAATTCATATTGAATTTTGTTTTACTTATTAGCATAATAGCCTGATTTTGTATTATAAAAATAATTCTAATTAAAAAGATGCTAAAATGATTGCTATGCAAACCTGATTGTCTTGCATTCCATTTCTTGGTTGGAAATCGGTCTTTTTCTGCTCTTACAGCTCCATCAGAAAGGGAAGGGGCCAAAAATTTTCTCCCAGTCTGAAATAATAAAATACAATCCTCTTCATTATTCTTCTGTAAAAATTAATAAAAGTACTCAATCGAAAACTAATCTTGAATCAAGAATGACATGTAGATTTATTCCTTTTTCTTTAAGTTTCTTCACAAATTTTATTTTTATCAAACTATGTTAGTTGTACACTAGCACTTGTGTAGAACAAAACTACCATAGAGCAACAAACCGAACATTTTTAGTGTTCCATCAAGTTTTTAGTTCATAGCTTTCCTTTTGTAGAACAGTTTGAAAACCATTTTATAAAAACTATTATGCAAACCATATCTGAAAACTATCGTGATTTTTTAACTGCATCACTTTGAATAAATTGCATCATAAAAATACTTTCTCTACTTTTCCTACAAAAATGCCAGTAATCAATTTTAATTAATTTATTCATTCCCAATATGCACATTTAGTCACATTTTTAGAAAGTGATAACATTTAATTTTATTTACCAAATATATGTGAGCTATAATATAAAGCTTTGTCGTGGTCTGTTTTCTTCAATTTCAATATACAGTGAATTCCCTCTTAACCGGCCACTTCGGGACCCAGACCGGATAACGATTTGGCTGGTTAAACCGACGTTCCCTTAATAGCATTAAAATACACTCCCGAAATCATTTTCATTAGTACAAAACTAAGTATATAGCCTATTTTATTGTAATATGATATGTATAATTAAGAAAACGTACCCTGGAGAACTTCCTTTGTAAAACTTACCTTGGAGAAATTAAATACATGTTACTGTAGGCTACTGTATTTACAGTACATAATTGGCCAGTGGCGGTTGGTTAAGAGGGAGTCCACTGTATGCTTTATGATATATATACCTGTACGTATATATCAATAGGATGTTTCCTACTATCAAATAAGAACATCGACAATAAACATGAAATATCATAGCTGCATATGAAAAGAGTAGTTACAGTGGACTCCCTCTTAACAGGCCGCCACGAGTTTGAGACAATGACTCATGGACCTGTCGTGGCATGTCTTTAGCCACTTTCAAAAGAGCAATGCACACAAAGAAACAAAAGAAAATAGATTACTTTTAGAGCTTATTATTTTATATTTACAATACAGTACTGTGCTAAATGCGAGATTTAGTGGCCTGTTTAGTAAGGCCTAATATGTATACTGCAATTATGTACTGTAAATACAGTAGTCTACAGTAACATGTATTTAATTTCTCCAAGGTAAGTTTTACAAAGGAAGTTCTCCAGGGTAAGTTTTCTTAATTATACATATCATATTACAATAAAGTAGGCTATATACTCAGTTTTGTACTAATAAAAACGATTTCGGTAGAGTATTTTAATGCTATTAAGGGAACGACGGTTTAACCGGCCAAATCGTTCTCCCGTCTGGGTCCCGGTCCCAAAGTGGCCAGTTAAGAGGGAGTCCACTGTACCACTAAAATTGTCCTGTCAAAATCACATATAGATCATTCCTGGTATAAGAGTTTAAATAATATAAAAATACAATTTATTTTTGTAATAAGAAAATATAAATGAGCATACCACATTCAGCTACTTAATTCCAAAGATTGTGACAAAAATATGCAAAAATAATGTTTTTCAGAACATTATATTTCTTTCAAGTAATTTTGATTCTAACTTTGGATAGCACTCTGGCACTTACTTGGGAGGAAATGCTGTCCGACCTACTGGGCAGCTGGCCCTTTTTGCGATGCCTGGCAGAGGCGTTAGCGGCCTCCTCTTTGCCTTCATCCTTCGTCTCGGAGGCAACAGGCTTGTTTGGAAGAGAGTCATTGCCCGCAAGCAATGCTTCAGTATTAGATTCCCTCAATTCGTCCATCAAACTGTTCTGCTTTTGCTGAAATAAAAGATTAGTAATATTAGATCGAAACTAAAATTGTTTAATGTATGTAAGATTTCTAAAATACTCAAAGGAAAAGACTGCTTCATTTGAAGGAAATATATTTCATGGGGAATACTTACTTACCTATACAGGGATTCAATTGATTTTGAAGTTGGTGTCAAAAATAATGCTAAGATGTATTTATTGCTTAAAATATTGTGATCTCTCCATCTATTCCTGTAATACTTTTTTACTTGTATAATTCATTAATTTCAAACGTTTTAAATCGAATCCTCACTTGATTTGAGAAGATATCAACTAAATCCAGCACACTTTTAACCCTCTAAGTGGTTTCGATGATCCATCAAGATCTGACCAACATTGCTAATGATGAGATATCACATCAAGATATTGCAAATTTTTTATGGCAAGATCAAGATCTGGTCATCATCTAATGACAAGAATAGTTTCATTCTAATGATGAGATATCTTATCCATCAAGATTTGGTCAGTTTTGCTAATGAGACAACCACCAGGATGGTCAAGAACTTGTCATTGATGTGAGTTTGAGTTTTCATATCGATGTTTAGATTCATATGTAATCATATTGCAAGCATTAATAAGGTGAAAACATTGAAGTTTTCACCCATTTGAAGAAAACGTTACACACAATTTTTAATTCTTATTAAAATTTGTCCCAAAATATACACATTAATTTGTACTACTTTCTATTTATACAGGAAGTACTATCTAATCCACAAGATAAAGGAGATACAATTTTTGTTGAGGTGGTAAGAAAAAATATAATTTCAACACTAAATAATTAATGAGATTTTATAAGGATGTTGCTAATTACTCTCTAAATTGGCTACTTTTTGGTGTAAATGTTGAAAAGTAAGATAAAAAACATTGGTGGAACATAATAATAAAAATATGAAGGCAGACTTCAAGAGTAAACTAATTTTGTTCACCATTATTCTATGCAATTATTGGCTATAATCTGAACAGAATTAACTGATAATAATCAGTCACCTAATTTATTATACATAAATAATAAACATTCTTATAACTAGTTAAAATCATTAAAAAATTACAAAACTTTTAAAACCACTGCTCAATTTAAAGAACTAATATTAACATAACAACTAGTTATGCTAACACTGCTAGCGATGCAGGCAAAACAACTTAAACATACTGCTTTTATTCGTCGAAGACACTTGTCTAGCCACTGGCGTATTGTTTGCTTAGCGACTTCTTCCTCTATAAGATATTCAAGTTCTTCCCTTGCTAGGAGTTCTTCAAGCTGCAGAGCTTTCCTTATGTCTACTGAACGATATGAGAGCATACTGAAAAAAAAGAAAGATTTTGAAGAATAGGTTTCTAAAAATTATGTTTTTTGGTCAGCTCAATAACCATTTTTATTTTGTAATAAGCTTATTTAAAAAAATTCAAAGCTTTAGTGACCTTGAGCCTCACAAGTTCAAGAGGATGTTACCAAAGAAAAAATAAAATAGAGCATTTATATGATTTCAAGTATGTTACCTTGTTTATATGAAGGTAACTATTAATTTTACTAAAGCATCAAGAAACCTTCATGCTTTAGTTAATTAAAACATTATGTGAAAATTGATAAATCAAAAGAAATCAAATATTCATTAAATAATGATTAATGATTAGAGTACCACGAAATATTTTTATAGTATGAAAAGGCAGATTATCTGCCAAATAAAGAATTTTATTTGAAGTCTAAAACATAACATCAACTATGCCATGGTTTCAAATGTCATTTCATAACAAATTTAAATTTGGGCATTAGATGATGCAGAAACAGTTTTACACATATTCCCAGGAGAAATTTCATAAAAATAAGAGTTTCACCTCTATTTTGAATCAGATTTTTCAGACTGGTAAATAAAAGACTGGTAATAAAACAGACTGTTCCAATAAAATAGCTTTCTATAGTAGCTGGATATTTTTGCTAGAGGATGAAATATTTCAATGAAGATAAAAATACAATATTCTCAGGTAAAACTAAAATTTAAAGTTTTATCGAATTAATACCACATAAACAAGGAGAACCTATTAATAAAATGAGTTTTCTGGAATAGTTTGGATTTTTATACACTTTTAGTTTTTCAGATCAGACTTTGTTTTAGTTTTAAAATAAAGTATAGTGCAATATGAAAAAGAAATACTAACTTTAAAACATCATGAAAAGTGACATCATCTCCATTATGCATCCGTTCCATTTCATAACACATATGTTTAAAAAGGAGCCTGTCTTTGTCAGGATCTACTTCACATTTCCCCTAAAAAGAAAAATGCATAGAAAAGAGAACGAACTTTATAGGTATTTAAATTATAGATTCATAATTACAAATAGTACTAATAATAATGATCTTTACCTTTACCTTGAGCAATCGGAGCAAAAATTTTACTCTTCCAACAGGAATCAGGCCCTTTTCAGAGAAAAAATATCATGGATTTTGTTGTGGAACATGAGGAATATTTATAAAATATAAAAACAGTAAAACCAGTCTCAGACAAATGCTTGTTAATGATGAAAGAAAGCTACCTTTATAAAAAACCCTTTTTTATAACTTAATTTAAAATCAATACACACAATACTAATTTAAACTCTATTTTGTTGTTTATCAAAACCTCCTATGATCAATTGTTTGTGGTTTGTGTAATTCCTATGTTCAATTGTTTTTGGTTTTCCAGGTTTTAACATTATTTGGTTAGAAATACGCTTACAAAATATATTTCACGAAAACGCTTAAGTCTAATCTATTATAAAGATTAAATATCTATTATAAATATATCTAAAGAAATCTATTATAAATTTTGAACCTCATATCTTATAGTTGGTCTACAATTTGGTATCCAGTTTTTTTATAATTCTTGAAAAATTTTAATTTGAAAACTTATAACGTTTTAATAGAAAAAGAGCGAAGATATTTTGGCTGATAATTAATTACTTTACGTAAAAACTGTAATTCTAACATTTTTGGAGAAAAATTATTTCTGTATTGACCTTTATGTTCTTATAATAAACCACGAAAAATATTTCAAACACGATTTATTGCAATTTATCTCATAGGAATACATTAGATTAGAAAATCAGGGACAAATATATGAAGGTAAGTGGTGATAACTGTATTGAGACAGCACCATGTTTTGCGAGATTAAATTGAGAAATATGAACTCTTAATGATACTGAAAAATTCATATAATTTTAAAATGGATATAAAAACTAACTCTTTGTTGTATATCAACTATATTCCATGTATTTTGAAAATTTCGAATATCAGCATAGCTGAGTAGAGCATCTTCTTCATTTGAATAAAATAATGAAAAGTTCTCCATAATAATAGCTGCAAAAGAAAAATAAAGATATTAGAAAGTAATAAATATACAAAAATATGTATACTGTATTCAAACTGAATTATAAGTAATCTTGGGTGTTTTTACACCAAATAACAGTTTAAGACCAAATGTTTCCAATAATGCTGAATGTGTTCATTCCTATCAATTAAAAATGTTCTCTTGAATTCAAGGTGTCATTTCTCATTTGTATATTTCTTTAGTTAAATGTTTTAAATAAAAATAAGAAAAGGTAATTTAAGAAAACTGCTTAAATTTTAAAAATATAATTGCATTTTGACAGTATCAATAATTTTAATGAAGTAATTTAAAATACAATGCTCAGACTAGCTCAATAATTTACAAATTCATTTTTAGTCCATACAATTTAGGGGAGCTAAACCTTAAAAATTAGATTAAACTAGGGTGTAAATTAATATGAATAGCTGCTTTTGCTTTTTTAACCCGTAAAAAATATTACAGCAATCTATTCAATTTTGTGTCTTTTTTAAATGAAGAAATTAAGTATTACATTTTAAAAAGGTATTCATTCACCACCAATTAAATAAACACATCAGTTCTCCTAGAACAAGAATTTAGTACCCAATATTAGTTTAGTAATATATTACTTTGGTAAATGTAATATTAAATTTAAAATGCTTAGTTCAAAAATACAAAATGTTAAAGAACAATTCCAAAAACTTACAAATTCATTGTTATAAAAACTAGCACCAGCTCTTTATTATTAAATTAAACAAAACATAAAACAAAAGCTGACATGTATAATTCATTCTTGGAATATCCATCATTTTATATATTTTGTGGTAAAAATAAAATTTAATGGCATTTAAAACACATTAGCCACCTTGCTATCAAATGTGCACATTCATTATTTTTAAAACAAAAACTTTTCAACAAATAGAAAATGTTGTATAACTCACCCACCAAGAGATTGAGAACAATGTACGTAATTATTACATAAAATGAGCAAAAATAAATTAAACTTCCAGTAAAGTTTCCACAGTCAGTTTCCCAATAGTTTTCACCAGGAGTACAATATGGTGGAGATAACTGCAAGAGTACAGTAAGATTTTAGTAAAGGTATGTTTAAAAGTAATCAAATCATACATTCTGAGCTTCAAAGTTTAGATTTCAAATAGATTTAAATTTAAAAGGGTTAAAATATTCTAAATTGAACGACAGTAATTATTTTTAATGGTTGGCTGATTGGTTAGTGGGTTTTATATAGCACAAGGGCCATATTTGGACAAATTGCACCAAACAAAAGATACCAAATACAACAAATAAGGAGAAACAGTAGAAGGGCAGGTGAGGGTACAAAGAAAGGGAGGAAAGATCATTAGGTACCTTGGAGTTCTAATGTCTATGCCTACTTTATATATTATGCTGAAGAGAATTATTTATAATATATTTTATGTACACATAAAGTGAAAAATATCCTTTCACTAAGCTACATTATAAGACCTAATACATAATGTGAAAAATATAAATGTGCCATAAATGTTTCTACAATAAAATATTGGTATAATTAGAAGAATGAAATCAATTTCATTTTATGGATTTAAATATAGAATTCAAATAACTGGAAGGAATTAAAAAATTTATTTTTAGGAAATGGATACATTACAGAAAACTGTTAATTTTTTTAACTGATAAGATGTATTTTTTGTGAATATTGTTCCATGGAAGAAAGGTTAGAACAGCTATTTCAGTTGAATTATATTTTAAGCAATAAAATACAATAAATCATAAACTCTTTAATACCAGGTGTGGTCATTTTCATGTAAATTAGTCTAAAAATTACCTAAATGTCCCATCAATCCAAATAACCTGAAGTCTCATCATACCAGATATGCAGAAGATGGAATAAACTTTATTTTGTCAGAACTTTTCAAATTAATGAACGGTTCTTTCATCACTGAAGCAAGAACGCTTTTGAAAGGAATTAGATAAAGACCAAATGATTGAAAAACTTAAAAGACAATTTTTAAATAAACATGACTATAATGATGCATAGCTCGAATTAAATACTGCTATGATTAGTGCTTTAATGTTCAGTATTAATAGAGGTAAATTAACTTGTCATATTGTAATTTGAAAAACTTATGATGTCATTTTACATATAAAATGGTTTTTAACGATCATTTTCATGCTACAAATAACTCATTAGACACAAGTACGCATTTTGTTACAAATAACTTATTAATGTAAGTTATTTGTAACAAAATGCAAAGGTTTTAAGGTTTAAAAAATCTAAGGTGCAAAAAATAAAAAAATAAAAATTGAATTTACCATGCAATCATGCATTATCTTGTTCCAATCTTCACCAGTTACAATTCGAAATAGCATAGCTATCCCACTGGGTGCAGTCTGAAAATTAGCTTGCCTACAATATTAAAAAACATTCATGTAGAAAAATAACATTTAAATCTAAATACACGATACAGAAACATAATTTTTTTAATTGAAACAAGAATTTAAGTTCCAGCTAGAACCTGAGTTGTATTTAACAGTTTTCTTTATTACTATAAAATTAGGAGTATTTTGTTTATGACGTCTTAATGGTGATTTCCAGTTATAGTATTACAAAAACATTGAGTTGAGTACTTTAAAAGCAACACTTCAAAAACAGAAAAGTTGGGTACAATCACAATTAAACAAAGTAAACAACACCTTGTATTAGCAAAAACATTACATTCAAATTGATAATGTTATAAATTTAAGTTCATTTTTACATTACATTTAATGTAAGCTATGATGAAAAGCTTAATATTATATACAGATCGAATAAGAAAATATCTAGATGCAAATTAAATAGTACCTGTAAAAATAAGCTACTATATCAACTTAACCTTGACATTCAATTTTCAATAGACGAAATTTGCTTGGGCTAACAGGGTGCCATTTATTTGCTATATAATTTTCACATACTTAGCAAATAGTCAAATTATTGAATTGATCAAAATTAAATTATGAAAAAAAGGAGATCTTAGATGAGAAAGTTACACTTACCGTCCAATATTTTCTCCAAACTTTACAGTTCCAAACAAAAGTACTCCTGTCAATGCATAAAATAAAATTAAAAGGAACATCCCCATGATGATGAAGAAGCTTTTATACACAGATACCACTACCGTGAGCATTAGCATCTTCAGAGTGGCCTGTAAGAATGAAAAATATTAAATAATTTAAAAACTATCAAAAAGGAATTTAAATCAAATCTTAAGCCGAAAAGTTTTTTCAAATAAAATGCAGTTACAAACAAACTAAGTGGTAATGTATAATAAAAATGAAATCCGTAAAATATTATAAACATTAACTAAAGTACAGTAACTTCCATTACTTTGGGTACTCATTTATCTTAAACTGAATTAGTAAAAATGAAATGCATACACAGGAAACAAACTCTGGAATTTTGAAAAAGTATGTAAACTGCATGTTTTCTTTTATGTACCTATTGGATAGTCATTATATTTTTTCAAAAATATTCTACAGTACCTGTACATTACTAATACAGGATGGTTCATAAGTCATTTTACCGTTTAAAAATGTAATACCTTTTTTCAAAAAAATTTTAAACTTCAGGTTATTGAAAATTAGATGCTGGCAATTTAATGTGGAGGAATATATGAACAGGATCAATATGTTGAAAATAATAGTTGAAATCGACATTTTATTGTGCTTACCCAAACAGCATAGTCGTTATTATGGAAATTACAGCCACTTAAAGATTTAATTTTTAGAATACAACAGAAATATATTCCAAAAAATGCATTCAGCTGTATAAGTTAAGTTATTTTTAAAGGTAAAAAGTTATTACCTTGTATTAATTTGAAAGGTTTTATCAGATTTTGTTAAAGTTCAGTTTTTGCCCAATATTAAATCAAAAATGCATAATTTAATGTATAATATTTTTCATTTCTCACAAGTTTCCTTGGCCTTCACTATATTGCTTTTTCTTGTCTCCCAACGAATGTAATATCAATGGTTGTTATACCTGATGGTGCAAGAATTAAAGCAATTGAACATTATCAAATGTGCTTAGAATAGTAAGTTCCTTGCACAGAAATTTATATTTTACTTAATTGTTTCTTTAATTAATTACATTTATTATTTACTATCATACAGTACAGTAAATTATGGTTAACTGGAAAATGAACCTTGAGAAGAGCTACATTTAGTCCTACAAAGCAAAAGTAATTAAAATAAAGTTAAGAATAAACAAAAACTATCTTAAACTTACATGCTTTCCAGTAATTGTAAAAAAACGCAGGATGACAACTGTATAACCAATTGAGTTGCTCGTACTATTCTGAAAAATGAAGAGAAAATGGTTTCACACCAATAAAATTCACTAAAAAGTTACAATAAAGCAACATTTATAGGTCTCTGAAGGAACAGTATAAAAATGATATATAAACGGAATAATGAAACATTCGCCATCATTTTGCAAAAATTAAACTTATGAAAAGGTCTTTATAAACATTATAAATTGTGCATTAAGAACTTTCAGCACAATAAACTATACTATAACTTTTATATAAATTGAATTGGCTTAATTATAACTCTGAAGAATAAAAATATTTTATTAAAATTTAACATTGCAATAATATATATATATTATAATTTCTGAAAAGCATAGGAAAATGTTAGTCACTGCAGTTTGTCATGAAGTCATTTATTAATTATTTAATAAAAAATGGTACTGAAAATTAAAAAAATATGCTTCCACTTTTGTAAAAGCAATTTTTTACATCTCAAATTTGTCTAAGTTTATCTTCTTTATGTGAAAAAAAGGAAAAATTTCAATTCAGGAATTCTGAAATAAGTAGATAACTCTATTCATCAGAACTTCTTGTTATAGTCCATTTAAGAATTAACACATCAACTAAAATGGATGTTTCCAGATAAATAGAGAAACAACTTTAAATAAAATGCAAGGTTAGCATTTTAATAAAATGTTTATCATTCAATCTAATGCTACATGCAGGGTTGCCACAGTCAAAGCATTTGTGAAATGGTAGCATTAGCAGTATAAATTTTAAATAGCAAAAAGGTTCTCTTGAACCCTATTTTAGTTGCTCAGATTCAAAATGAATAGACTAAAACACAAACTGTGCTAATTAAGTATGAAACAGACATTGAAGATCTTGTCAAGAAATTTAAATGTTAAAATTAAAAACTAAATAGTTTCTTAATTAGATTTGCATAACATCTAGCAACCACAGATTCCGATGTTTTTCATGGTTGCCAAGGCTTGGCACCAAAACTTTGAAATTAGTTTCCATTGGAAACCCCCCACCCCCAAAAAAAAAAAAACTTGAAAAATATTTTCTCATCACTATTAGTAGTAAAAAAGTGACTAAATTTTCGTTGCCCATTGGTGAATTTTTGAAATAGAAGCTTTTGAAAAGATTTTGCTTCAAAAGACACAACTAGTCTCCAAGGTTGAAAAATAGCAGCAAAAGGTCACCTGTGGCAGCCCTGTAACATGCTGACGCATTAATTAAACAGCCCAACACATAATTTGGTGAGTTTTTTTAAACTGATTTTATATGTATTTCATGTGCTGAAAACAAATATGACGTTAGTTTTTGAAGGTCACCTCTTGTTTGTGAGATGACAGTAGCGTTATTTACGTTAACACATTAATTTAGGCTTAGGGTTAAATTAAAAAACCTTTTCCTTAATAAATTTTGTAAAACATTTTAATTAATTGAAAAACACAGCAACACTCCTGTAAATCTACAATAGCTTAATTAGAAATGAGAAGAATCAAATAAAACAAAAGGAAAAGTTATTTTATTCCACTCCGAGAGCTTCTTATGTTTGAAATTCTTGAGTGAACTTTGTTTAGTCTTTTTGCAGATTCCAACAATAATCTGCCATCATATGAGTATCCCATCTGCCCTGGTATTGGTCCTCCATTGTCTTTATGTCCTGGTGAAATCGTTCACCTTGTTCTTCACTAGTATCTCCAAGATTTTCAGGGAAACGGTCTAAATGGCTGTGCAGATAATGAACCTTGATGCTCATATTACAACCAAGGTCTCTGAAGTTGTTAAGCATGCTGTTAACTAGTTCAACAGTTTTCAGCCTTGTGGTTGCCCAGAAAGTTCTTGTCAAGGACAAATGAGATCCACGCTTTTTGCTGTCTCATTCATGGAATCCACGAAATGAGGATCGTTTATGACCTGTCTGATTTGAGGGCCATCAAAAATTCCAGCTTTAAATTTTTCTGTACATATTCCAGGCATTTTTTGTCCTCTGTATGTAAAGTAAGGGCTATTCTGATCAAAAGCTTTCATAAACTGTTCCATTAACCCTAGCTTTATATGCAGTGGAGGCAAGATGATTCTGTCTCGTAGGACTAAGGGTTCATGAATGACATTTCTTTCTCCAGAACCATGTTCTCTCTCATAGGCCACTCTTTTCTTATCCAGTGGTATTGTTTGGCTCTGCTATCCCATAGGCACAGGAAACAAGGATATTTCGTGTAGCCCCCTTGCTGACCAAGGAGAAGGTTAACCATTTTTAAGTCCACACAAACTACCCATTGTTGTTCTTGAAAATCT
Source organism: Meta bourneti (assembly GCA_933210815.1). NCBI lineage: Eukaryota > Metazoa > Arthropoda > Arachnida > Araneae > Tetragnathidae > Meta > Meta bourneti. The sequence continues at coordinate 79,823,865 of OW119923.1, read as the reverse complement.
TCTGCATGACCAAAGCTATGGTATCATATTCTTGTTTCATTTTGGTTGAGTGAGCAATGGGTATTAACCCGTATTTGTTGCCACTGTGTAAAAGTACACACTTCAAACTCCACTTAGAGCTGTGAATAAACAGTCGCCAATCAATTGGGAAATATTCAGCAAGACCAATTTTATCAGAAGTCCTAACATCTGGACAAAACACAAGATCGTTTTCATGAAAGAAGAGAGATAGCAAATCCTTTTCCCTAGTATGGAAGAATGTAATTTTGTTCCACTATCAAATAAATTCTCATAATTTAATCTAGAAGCAAGTAATTCAGATGATTCTTTTGAGAGACTCAGATCCCTTATCAGGTCACTTAACTCATTTTGATTGAAACGTTGAGGACTTGATCATCCTCAGAGATCTCTGGAAGCTGATGGAACGATGGGATAGGAATTTCGTTTGAGTGAGGAACAGGCCGTCTTGCTGAGGTTAAATCATGATATGTCCACTTGCTGCAGTTATTTCGGTTTATGCTGGTAATATTCACAATACAAAAATAAGTCATCAAATTGGTTTATGGGTTCCCTCCAAACCATTGGGACACCAAGTTTTGGACTCCTTCTCTTCCTATTAGTCCACAGTCGTAGGTGTTCTGTACAAGTTTTACACACAATGTGTGGAGCCCAAACTTTATCTTGGTCATCAAGCCTAACGCAAAAGTACTCAAGGTAAGATCTTTTAACAAAATCACAAATGGCTTTTCTGTTCTCTTTAGGGTGTACTCACCAAATATATAGCAAAATACATCAGGATGGTTAACACAACTTCTTCGACTGGATGCCATTCTTTCTTTTCATCAATCCGCAAAACAAAGAACTTCATAAGTTATGTTAAATGCAAACACTACGTTATGTCAACAAATATGGCTTCATACACAATCAGCTAATAGCGGTACAAAGAAGGAAGAAAAAGCAGGAACACAATCCACATAAAAACCACTACTTAATGAGTTGTATAATAAATTATTTTATAATTTAGCTATGATGAAACTCAAAAAGTAGAGCTGATAGAGAAAAACTGTTTTCATATTTGAAACTCACCAAATATAGTCAAAATCAGTTAAAAAGTTCCAGGCACCAAACAAACAATTTTTTTGTAGGGCTGTGTTATAGATATTATAGACATTAGTTAGGAATATTGTCTTGACATTAGCAGGCTAGAACATCACACTATTTACACCAACATTAGTTGAACTATTCAAATTAACTTTTGGAACAAATTTTTGAATGGAACATCTTAAAATTTGTGTTTAAAGTGTTCATTGATTTCTGAACATGTAATACAAACATGACTTGTAGCAAAATACTAACCATTAGCATGAAATGAGTGATGACCCATATCACACCAACTACTGTCACGAGAAGGTCATATCTATTTCTCCTGCTCTGCCAGTAGCCCCTCGGCGTAAATGCTATTGCTTTCATAATAACCTACAATAAAAACAAAATTGAAACATAACTTTTTAATATTAAGATTAAAAGTATAAATTATTTAATTTAAAATTAACATAAGTGTTGGTATGAAATTTATGAAGAATATCATAGTTGAGATAAATTAACCTTTAAACTACGGCACTTTTATTCCGCAACTCGAATACGGTACGACTGTTGTACTGCCCATAGTCTAAAGGTTAAAGTTGTAATAGGTAAAAGTAATACTAACAGTTTTATGCAATTAAATATCTAAAAAATGTTTTCAATGTTAGAAAGTGATAAAAAGTTTTCTTACCTCAATAGTGAAAAGTAATGTAAATGTCGCAGCACAAGTAGCTAGCGATACTGTATGATCCAAATCTGTCTTCCACTGAAGAAAAAACACAAAATAATGCATTTGGTATAACAGGGTAAGTATCAACATTTAAGTACGACTTTACAGTTAGTATGCGTTTAAGCATTTAAGACTGCTAGGAAAACAAAACATTAACATTGTAATTTATATAAAAAATACCTATTTTGAGTTATAGAAAATTCCCACTAGTGATTTTGAGTACCAGATAAATTGAGTGTATTTTTTCTTAATATGGTAAGTATATGCTCTAAGAAAAATACTTTGTCCCTGGTCATTAAACCAAATGCTATTGTTTTTGTTTCCTGTAGTTAATTTATAATTATTATAATTGATTGATGATAGTGACAATGAAGTGTCTTCCATCAATCAGAGCACATTACTTGATGAAGAATAAGTGATAACCTTTCAGATCTTAATTTTTAAATTCCAGTATTGCATCAAAAAATAATTAAACTTCTTCAAAAGATAATATAAAATAAGGAATCTGATAACAATTTAGTTATTGTTGTCCCCAATTAAATTGTTTTATCAAGCAAGATGTTTTAAATGCTCTAGTTATTCTCAAAATGCACTAATTCGAAATTTGTGAGGATGTGTAGATAAATTGCAGAAAATGATTTAAGTGTAAAACCAAATGGTCTAAATTCATTGTTCTCAAAGTACTTACACTGACAACTAAAAGACTGCTGTTGGTTAAGACAAGCATTGCGATAACACGTTTAAAGTAAATGTTTTGAGTGATATCATATATAAAAGCTCTGAATTTATGGCTATCCGGACGTGGTGGCAGATGAAGTGGTTGAGCTATTTTCAATCTCTTTTTTAAGTCACACCATCTTCTTTGATCAACAGTAAGTAATGCTGTGCCCTAAAATAAAAAGTAAAAAATATATAGAAAAGCTCATAGCAAATAAGTAAAACATCAAAAAATGCAACATTTTCAAGATTTAATTTTTTAGAATTCAATTTAATTCTATACCTATGTACTCATTTTATAACAATTTAATTAACTTTCACAGCAAATATAAAAAAACTTTAACAACTATGTTATATGCAAAACATTATGAACTATTATGGATTATTAAACTCTAAAATTCATGTATCCACATGTTAGAAACTAATAGTAATTCACTATAATTGTTTTACATGAGTTGATGAATGAGATGTTATAAAATGCCAATGATTATATCAATGAGATATTTTTATTTAGTTCAAATCTGGCAAATAAAGAAATTTAATACAAAATAAGATTATGCAAGTTTCCCAGCACAATCTCCCTATAATAGTTTAGTTTTACTCTTGTCGAGATGGATAAGTTAAAATTGTTTAATTACAAACTTCTTCCTATGCATATTCTCAAGCAAAATGTCGTACATAATCATTTTCGCTATCACATATATTTTTTGGATTATTTAATAACTTTTCTTACACACTTTACAATTTTCTCTTATTTTCATAACTACTCACATGCTACACATGACGATTAAAGCAGTACTTTAGTCATTTACTGTTAATGTGTATGTCAAAGATGAATTTTTAAATAAATTATAAATTTTACACACATTTAAAGAACAAAAAGATTCATTAAAATGAAAACCTTTCTAATCTAATCAATATTTTCCAGCAATTTCTTTAGAATAACTTACCTTGTTTTCACTATAATTTGCAATCACAACACCAACAAATAGTGTGAGGCCAATCATACATCCCAAAAAGACAAAGATGTGAATATATATAGCATGAGCCTAAAACATCAAAAACGTTAGTTGAAAATGCTCCAATGTACAATTCAAAGTTAAATTTTAAAAACACTTTAAACTTGCTTACAGTTCCCAGTCGTTGTAGTAAAACATCACGTATATCTAGCCAACCTTTGAAAGAAAGAACCTCAAACAATGCCAACATAGCATTGCCTATGTTATCAAAATTGAATCGTCGTGGGTTAGCCCTAAAGCGAAATACAGAACTCAATTACTATCAGTGAAAAAAGGGTAAATAATTTATATTTTTATTAGTATTAAAAATTTTTTTATCTTACACATATTTCAATTTTATAAAAACAATTCACAAAAATATTTTTTATAGAAAAAAGATTTGTGATTGATGCATTCTTATTTTTTTCAAAATTACACAAAACTTATATTCACAAATCAGCTTATTTTTAATATATTATATATAGCATATGTGCTTTCTTGGTTCAACATCTTATAACTGGGAAAGTAGGCAGATTTTTTATATGAATTCATGAAAAGCAATAATGTTAAGTAACATTGTATTGTATTTATAACAAGTTATGTAATAAGAGATTGTTAGTTATGTAATCATGTGTACTGCACAGCACTTGAAAGAACAATGCTTTTGTTCCAAGCTTTTTACTTTAATTAGAATATCATCAAAATTTAAATGATAAATGATTGTAATTGGTTTTATGCATCTTCTGCCATTATCATTGTTCCTGTATTGTATGTCTTATATGTAGTTTGACAAGAAATATTTATGACAATTCTGTATTATGTAACTCGAATCATGATTATCCTGAACGTATCTATGTATCTATAATTATTAAATTATTTCTTCAGACATCAATTTGATTATTCGTAGATTGTGGAAAAACATGAGAATAGTGTTCTAAAAGCAGATATTTTGATTCATTGTAGTAATTGTTCTAATCCATTACCATACTCTTGGTACGAGCATAGCAGGGTATGATTCATTTTCACCGGGCTGTAGTTTCATTTTGGTGATGAATATCTTTCTCATAAATATTCCAACACATTCTTCCTACATATATAAAAAAACTATATTAACACATGATGAAAAGGGGAAGAGTTTGAAGAAATAGTTTTATATAATTTTACCTTTTTTAAAGCTTGAATAAAGATTTCTATTGAATACTAATATATTTTAAAACAGAATTAAACAGGTTTATATTAACCTTTGATAAATCTTGCACAAAATCGATTACCATAGATTTGTTTATAAAAGTTATAAAATCTTTTATCTGTTCAGTTAATTTTAAATAGTTTATACTCACATACATTGTAATCATGGTTTAATACCAAGCAGTATCATATTTAAAGACTTACAATTGAAATTTTTAATCTTAAGTTCAAAAGACCCTAGTGGACTTGTGATGCAGTTCTGGGGGTCATCTAATGTAATAAAATTTAAAACAGAACATATGAATGATAAAGAGTTATTGTAAAATAAGCCATCAACTTTAGTAATAATATAGTAAAGGCCAACTTTCTCACAAAACTTACATTTTTGCATGCATTATTAAATGTAATAAAATGAATTTTGAAATAAACATTGTGTATTTCATGTATTTATCAATCAATATTTATTAGAAAAATGCAATTCTTGAGTAACGTTTTATGTAATTACTGTATGATTTCAATAAGACAAATGGTAAATAAAGTTTCCCTGCTAAGGACTCACTAATTGCTTGGAAAATTCAAAAGGATAAAGTAGTACCCATTTACAATGTTAATTTTAACCAACATGAATATAAGTAACTTACATCATTAAATGTATATTTCTTATTAAAAACTCATTATTCAATTATTTAAAGAGGAAATGCTTACCCTTAATTTTATATCTGGATCATTGCATCTAGCCAAACGACCCCCAAACATATGAACTCCATAGCAAGCAAACACGAACATTAGAACAATAAGGAGTACTGAGACCTAAGATACATTGTCACATATTTAAATAAAAATGAAATAGCTATAATACTGCTATCAATTTTTAAATTCAATCATGCAATACAAGAGTATTCGTAAGAGTAGATTTAAATATTGAAGATAGTACTCTTTAAAATAAGTATAACAAGTTACAACGATAAAAACAAATTCAAACCAACATCAAAACCACATCATCCGTGACTTTTTTAATGGTAAAATGTAGAAAATGTGACTAATTGAACAGAGATGCCCATTCAGTAGATTTGATGAGTCGTGATTGTGGTAAATTTTCAAAAATATATATAGGAGTTTTGAACTTTATTTAAATACATATATTGCATTTAAATACACGAATTTCATTTAAATATCTGAATTTTTCATTTAAATACACTCCTTCATTTTAAACTTTGGCTGTTTTTCATTTTATTACAATCAGTAGAAAAGTAGTCATATTATTTTAACTACTTATTCTCTAATCAATCAATTTCATATTCCTTTAGCAAATTACTGCCAACATGAGTGCATCTAAAGTATCTGAGACAACATAGTGTAGTTAGATAAGTGTGATTAATGTGTAACTTGTTTCTCAAGCTCTCATGAACACAAGACTTATTTTTCATTTACTTATGTATTGAAAATTTCATGAGCAAGTGATTAAAAATACAGGTGATTGTCTGATTGAGGTTACCAATTAAATTTAAGAATTCATGAGTTAATCGATGGATTACACTGAATATTTGCAAAAACAATAACAAAACAATTTTCAAATATATTAGCAGATAAAAACTTTAAAGGCTAGTAATAGAAAAAAGATTAACACCCCCATCTTATACCAATAAAAATAACAAAGAAAATAATACATAACAAGTCAAGTAATAAAAATTAAACTAAAAACTTTTCTCCACATGTACAGAACACAAGCAACATATTGTTGGCTTACAAGGGAGACACACTAAGTCAAAATTTTCGATACGAGTTTTGTAGACCAGAAAGTGTTGATTTTGAGACTGGTGAAGTTCACTAAGTCATTTTGTCGAAGCATTAAAGTTGTATTTCTTCTTGAGAAACACACTTAATGAGTAAACCAATAGGAATAGAATTTTTTTCCTGTTTTCTCAGAAATTTTTGTTTACTTTGTGGAGGAATATAAGCACGAATATTTGAAATATTCATGCGGATATTTAAACAAGTCATGAACCTGATATATTCAGGTCACACACACATTACTTGTTTAAATTTCAATTGATTTTAAATTAATCATCATTACAAACTGAATTACAAATATAAGAATCAGGTTTAAGATGGGAAAAATTATTAATACCAAAAGAATTTCTTTAAATCCTCTGCAAAGTTCATATACTACTTTGCGCATGTGAGGTACAAGACTGAAGATACGCAAGGGACGTACACATCTTAAAATCATTAAAACTTGAGCTCCAGATTGAGGTGGAACTTTTTGAGGCATCCAACACAAAAATACCAAGCTGACCTAAAAAGTAAAATCACACAAAACCTTCATTTAAAACTTCTGCAAAATTGCTATATATGTAGCAGGCTTAGAAACTCATTAACTGACAAAACCTTGTCATTTAAAGACTATAAGTTTTGAGGTAAAAAAATACAAATTATAAGCATTTTGATTGTGCCACATATTTTTATTTTGGTAGTGTTACATATCTTTATTTTGATAGTGCTACATATCTTTTAAACATATTACAATATATTTCTCATCACGAAAACAAGTATTTATAGAGTCTCCAAAAAAATTTCAGTTAATGAGTTTCTAAGCCAATAATATGGATGTTAACAAGATAAAATGTATCTAAAAATAAAAATTCTTTATGCAGAAAAACCTTTTATTTTTATCTACTAAGCTATACAAATATCTAAGAGCATATACTATCATGCACATACACACGTTGTCTTTGAAAATAACTTAATTAACAAAATTTATACCACTTTGAAATGAGAGTAAATAACACATAAGAATCACTTTATGAAACAATTTAACTATAAGCAAACTTTACAAATCATTGCACTGTCAAATTCCTTTTAGCTTTGTAGTTTACTTTGAATCAAATGTAGGCAGTATGAAATTTAGTAAGAGAAATTAAAAATTAAAATCAATCACACTTAGACTAGAAAAGTATGTAACAATTTACAATTGAAACCCCACAAGAACATACAGCCATATATCTCATATATTAACCTAACTAAATATAAATAAATTATACCATTTAAGAGAAGTTCAGATCTTGTAGCGTAGCTTGCAAAATATAGTCCAACTAGCATAGGATATCATCATGCCATCAAGATTATTTCATTTCATTCAGCAATGTTTAAATTTTATGTAGCAATAATATAACATCTTTATTTAATAACCAGCAAATAAAATAATAGAAACAAAGCAGCAAATAAAAATAATATTACAATTTACCATAAAAAGCACATTTTCAGAAGCAGCACTTCAAAGGCACATTTCATGCAGCATTCTAGCTTCAATACAGACTTCACAAAATAAGATAAATAATTATTAAAATTGAGACATGAAATAGGAGAACAAATAGGGAAAATATTGTCAATATGAAATTGATACATGTAACAAGTTTTATTTATGCAGTAGGTGTATTCACATGTTTCATGGTAGTGTAATATAACAGATTTATTTTTAAAATATGGAATGAAATAGAATTCAAACAAAGAACATTAATATTCAGTAATGTAAAAACAAAGAAAAACATTACTTTGGTTTATTATTTAAAAAAATATTATCAATACATTAATAAAAAAAGCAATTAAAAATCTGGTTTTGTGCTCATATATTTAAAACTATCTGGTATATTTCCATAGCTCTGTTTTGCTTTTGCAAGCATCAACATTTACGTATTAGAAACAGTAAACTTTTTAAAATGACAAGTGATCAACATTATGTCTGTCAACAGCAGTTTCTTTAACTCAATCAAACGAAACTATTTAAATTAAATAATTTACATTTCAGTGTCATACATTTAAGGTTTATTGATATCAACTTTACAATATGCCATTTGAGGACAAGCACCGAAAAGCACTATCTGCACCAATATATTATTTAATAATTAAGAAATTACTTAATCGATTCCAATACAGTTTTAAGCAAGGTATGGCAAATCCTTGAAAAATTATACATAAAACTGTTAAGGTATAGTTTAAGGAGGCTGAAAAGTAAAATATTAAGTAGCCATAATAAAATTTATCTAAAGCTTAAGTTATAAAATCTATTAAGAGGAGTGATGTACGAGCTTACTTGGCACATGTATACTTAAAAATGTTACAAATTAGGTATTTTTTCATCTAGCAATTGACTAGAATAAAAGAATTAATACATCATACTGAGAACTTGATATTTGAATTAAAAGAAGTATTTCAGAGCAAATGCTAAATTTAGAGCTCAATTAGGTAACAATTAGTTTTTTATGAATTTAATATGAATGATCTCACTTGACCTAGTCAGGGCTAGACCAGGTCCACAAGACAGTTAGCAATGAGTTTATTGAAAGCTGAAGGTGGAGTGTCTTTACATGGTGCAAAGTGTAAAATTATTTTCTACCCATATAAACTTCGTGGGCCTCAAATGCCCACGTCTGAATCTAGAAAATTTGGTCTGATCCAACTTGTATATTTTTAGAATTGTATTAAGATATTAAAGCAATAACTAGAAATATTAAAACTGGCATATCTATACTGATCTTTAATCTTATCTTATTTATTATTTTAGTTTAGTATTAAGAGAGAAATAACCATGTTTTGTGCTTGTTTTCTGGTGTAAATATAATTATTATTTCTTATCACTATTCAAATTTCAGTGAATACTTATATTGAATAAGTAAGCTATTTTTAAATAAATCAAAAATCCCTTACAGCAAAAATAAAAAAATCCATAACACCAGCAGCATCCTTTATTAATGCCTTTGGTGTGAAGAATAAACCATCTGCTAGAGTTTTAAGAATTATTTCAAGGCTCATAGCTGCTACAAACACATATTCTGAAACCTAAAAACAGAAAAAGAAATGAAAGGATGCATGTCATACCAGTCTTAAAAATAAATTAGTCTCAAATAGTCTGATCAAATATATATTTTAACAGACCTGCAATAGAGCTGTATTCATTACTCTTTTCTGAGGCGTCTCGAACATCATCGAAATGCAACACAGCGTTGTAATCCAAATCATAAACCAGTCTAAATAAGTCACAAGACCTAGCAAATTACTGAAAGAGAGACCATATTATAATAAATAACTTGAATTATATAGTGTGGCTCCGCTGAGAAGGCAGTCAACCTAGGGTTAATTGAGTTTTTAAAAAGGTGTGAAAACTTGCTAGAAGTCTGCCATATGCAAAAGCATCAATGACGTTCTCCATGGACGGTTTTCCCCCAACAATTTGTTATCACTGCTATCAATTTCAGCACCAAATGATAAAATTAGTAGCAGAATCCACTAAAGACCCCAGTTGTGGAAACGATTTTTTTTTACGTTACCACCAATCTCCCCTAATTTAACTAATGGACTCATTCAAAACCACATGACCCGACTACCAACTTGTGGAAGCCAAACTATAGCATAGCAACAAACACATAAAAGAAAACTACATACTGAAAGGTTTTATATTTGATTTTTCTTTCCTTTCCAGTTACAGGGTCTCTGATATGAGGATCATACCGAGCCCACACAATAGTTTGGCAAAATTTGCGAAAACGGCTCTCTCTCGCTACCATGAAAAGTGGTGTATCAAAGTATGGATGATTCTCTCGCAAATCTTCTTCTCTCTGATTTCTACAGAAGAGAAAAATCATTTGTAATCAAAAGTCATGAAAATACATTGATGTATAAAATTTTATTCAAGCTATTTTATTTTAAACAAAGACATAAAATATAGCAAAGTCTGATTCATCTGAGTGCATAGGAATATAAATTATGGTAAAGCTTGATTAGGATGAGCAATATTAAGTAGTTAATGACAGAGGCTACTAGATAAAAGAATGAAACAGTTCAAATGTAAACACAACATATAGTATTTATTTTTCCCAATCTTTTCAATTTCCACACTAATTTAAGATGTTGCAAATATACACATCTTATTATCTGCCCACATACATGTATCACTATAATTTTTAAGTAATAATTTTATGTAAGAAATTTATCCTCAAAGCAGACGAAATATCCAGTAGGCTGGGACACTTATATGAAGTTAATTATCAATTTGGGTTACTTATATGTTTAGCAAAGTGACTACAGGCATACTATTTCATATTCGCTTCTCAGGTGAATGCTTTTTAAGGAATCCAACTCTGGATATATAATGTTAAAAAAAGTAGTATACCTTTTTCTAAGCCCATGAAATAAAGAATAAATGAAAAATAAAATTGGAATACAATTATTCATTAGAACATTTGTATCACATTTGTTATTGTACTAAATTAACAAAATTCAACATGATACACAAAATTTCAATCATAAGTAATTACAACAGTAATCAAGTTGTTAGACTGGTACATAGCTTTTCATTAAATGAAACTCAATTCATGTCTCATGATTTGTCATAAAAATTATGACATTGAAGACCAAATGATAATTATATACCTCTTCATCTCAGCTTGCTGTCGTTTTTGTTGTAGCAATTTTATATCAAAGTCATGGGGACTTCGTGAAGCACTAGGATTCATAGTACCACCGTCTCCATTATCACGTAAGTGATCATATGTCTGCTTGATTTTTATAGATCCTCTCATGGATCGCCTCATACTTCTGAAAACGAAAAAGTTTGCATTTAATAAGATATTAAATAATGAAATTAATAGTTAGCATCATTTTATATAAGTGAATGCATATTCTAAAAATAACATGCATGAACTGATATTAACTAATGTCTTAAATCCACCAATATTCTATTGCATCTATTTTATCTTAAGAAAATACAAACATTAAACAACTCAAAATGAGAAATATAGTATTCGCACAATTTAATTTTAAAGTTTGCTGGAATGATAATATCAGCAATTTATAAAAAAGAAAAAAGTGACTGAATATAAAACATAGGATTGTTCAAGAGTATTAAAAGTTTAAAATATTTAAAATAACATTTATAGAGTTTGACAGTAGCATTTACCTCCTATCTAAACGTATGGTTTTTTGACTCTGAGTTTGTTTCGGACCTTTGCCGAGAACTGGAATTTGGCCAGAATCTCCAACAAGTAATCGCTGATTATTTGAGTCACTAAACAAAAATAAATCATACACAAAACAAATAAATTGTGGTGAATATGCTACATATATAAACTAATTATGCAATAAAAATATAAAAATTCACAGAACAGCATTATGTGATGGAAAAGAAATGATAAAAGTTTTAAAAGTTGCAGGGAAAAATAATTTATCATACAGTTTTCAGTCGCAATTGATGTGAATAGATGTCAAATTAAAATTAAATAGTCCATTGGAAAAAGGTTGAATATATGCATGATTTTGACATTTTACAATCGACATTGAGGACAAGATCATTCTTACAAGTGTCTAAAATCACATTATCAAGAAAATTTTATGAAGTGATTCGATTAAATTTACTTGGAGTTTTCATATTTATTTATCAGGTAGACATAGAGGAAAAGAAGTTTAACGGCTATTGCGACATTATTCACATCAATTCCCCAATCTCCGATATCATCACACCCATGGCGTGGCCATTAATCACAGCTCCAACAAGGACAAAAAGACATTTCACAATGATTTTTTGTCAAGTCTTTCCAGTACAATCCCCAATCACTGCACATTAACTTGAATTTCAATGAACACAAGGCCCTTAAAAATCTACAAAATAACGAAAACAATTATTTTTAAAGCTGGCAAACAGTTGTCCTTGCAAAAGATCAGTATATGGACAAAGGTCAACTCACTGATGGATCCCACCCAAAACAGAAAAGGATCTCTCCAATACTTCTCGGGCTAAAATCAAAGGCATGGAAAAATCGTCAAAAACTATGCCTGAAATTAAATCTCAAACTAAATCAAGTTTTTTGCTTTAACAAAAGGTCATAATGGTACCCTACACCATCCAATTGTTTCAACATTGTCACAGCGACTTATCACTAAATATTTACCTTGTAGTTTTTCTCATTTTGGGAATTTTTCAAAGGCCTGATCTTAAACATGCAAAAGTGGTCCAATATCTGAGACCCATTCTCGAGTTAAATTTAGAGATGTCTTATCAATTTTTACCTCATTTGATACGCTAGTGAATGATAAAAGTACTTCACCTTCACACATTGCCTGGAAGAGTCTAATTAAAAAAGCAAGTGGAGGCAACGCTATTCTAAAATGATATTTAATTACTCATTCAAATTCAAAATTCTTCCATTACCAAGTAAGTAAATAACAAAACCTTCAATGAATTTTTATTTATTTGTCTTCTTGAACATCATAGATTTACCTAAATTAATCTAGCAAACAATAAATTTCTGTGTCAATCTTAAGGTATCAATGGCTAAAGGATGGTGTTTAAGCAACTACAAATAAATTTTAAAGAAAATCCTTGAATTGTTTTTATATCTCTATTTCAATTACTAATCATGGAATGGTTAGTAAAAAGATTTATTACTAGCAGAAAAAGAATGATAAAATTAAATTTATTTTGGTGGGCAGGACAATTTTTAAGTATGCCTGTTAAATAAGTCATTTGGGAAAATTAAGTTTTCATGCATTCCATGAAAAATAAACACAAAATCTAAAACATTTACAGAATGATATTACTAACATGACAATATTAGTCACACTGGCTTTTCGGAGAATATTGGTGGTATTTCTAACTTTGCATGGAGAAGCCATTAATTTCAAAGGCCGAGTTTTCCGAAAAGTGACCAAATTATCTTCATTTTCACTTAATTTCTTCATTGTAGGCGATTCTTCTGGCTGATCATCCACAAATTGACGCATAAAACTTTCCCTAACCTATGTAAATGATTAACAAAGGCATTTTAATTGTAACAAATTATAATTCAGCTAAAATGCCACAGAAAATTAAATAATCAAGTTGTAACAAAATTCTATTCAATACTTTAAATAAAATATCAAAATTTTTTAAAGTGAGTAGGTTTTACCTTTGGAACTATAAATTCTGATGGAACTTTATTCAGTCGACTCATTTGAGGACTATCAGGGAAACGTTCAAAAAGCAATAACCTCAACGGTAAACCTTCTTTGATTCCAGCACTTTGTTCTCTAGCTTTAAGCTGTATAGAACCAAAAGAAAAATCTTTAGAAATGCAATAACATAAACATAAAATTTTCTAATATTATATTAAAAATTATAACATTAAACTACTTATGAAAATTATTTATAATCCATAATTTAATCCAATAGATACAGTACTTTAGACAAAAATGCTTATAACCAAATCTCAATGTATATAAGCAAGTGCCACTGTATTTATTAGCCCATGCTCTGTACTAAATCCCTTAAAAATTTCATACAAGATTTGCTTTCTTTTACAAGGCAGCTTCTAAACATCTGCTTAATATTTTTAATTCATAAATCAATGAGCTAAAAAGAAAGTTATATTTGAAACTTTACGATGACAAGGTGAAGGTAAGATTTTAATATCCTTATTTAGCATTTCATATTCTCTCAATGTTTGAACAAAATTTATGCAAAATAAAACATTTCTCTCTCAACATAATACTATAACAAATTTTAAACTTAAATTAGAAAATAATTTTTCCCATGTACACGATAAGTATCTTTTTATCTTGAAATTGCTGTGTTGCAATTATTTGTATGGAGAAAGAGAATATACAAATAATTTTATTTTACTATATTCATCTTAATTACTGGCAGATTAAAAAACAATTTTTCACAATGAAATTAAAATACAATGCTCACTGACACCATGCTACTAAAATAAAAAAATTACAATAAAAGCATGAAATAGAAAAGCTACAAAAATCTATGCATACCTGTTTAACTTTTTTAATGTCTTCATCTAACTCTAAATTATCCAGAATAACAGCTACAAACAAACTTAACACAATCTAAATAAAAGATAGCAAAAAGTGTATAAAACATTGATAGAAAAGTCAATCATTAATTTGCAATAGATGACAATAGTTATTGACATAATTTGCATAAGGAAATTTCATAAGCTATAATTGTTAACCTTAAGTAAAAATATTGTTCTAAAATACGAGGTCTAAAATTGTTAAAATATTTCTTTAAAATATTTCATAATAAAACATTTCTTTAATTTGTTTTATAAGTTTTAATGTGTAAAAGGAATAAATGAAAAATAATTTAGAGCAATAAAGTACTCATAGTTTAAGCAAATATGACTGCAATTGATTAAAGGCAGCAAATTTTAGTACCTCTCTTTGTTACATTGAAAAATAATATTGTTTTAAAATTAAGTCTTGTGCATTAACTTTGTCTTTCCCAAAAAGTTTTTGGCATTTATGATTTTTAGTAACATTTCACTGTTTGACACAGCATGTGCTTTAAAAATATTCAGTTATAAGTTTAAAATTATTTTACTCACCAGTGTCACAAACAGGTGATATAAAATAAAATAGATGGCGACAAATGGACCAATTGACCGGCTTGTTCTAAGCATGGTTTCATTCATCACTTCACCCCAACCTTCTTGAGTAAGAATTTGAAACATTGACATAAAAGCCTGAAATATTAATTTTATTGAAATTAAACTCCAGATATTAATGTTTAAAATTTTCAACAATAGTATATAACTATAAAATAATAAAGTCGTTAATGTAAGTCCATTTTTATTTATTTTGTTATGCAATATCTATGGTTAATGGAGATTATCATGGTGAAATTTTAACACTAAAGAATGTAGTGCTACAAAATCTGTAAGGCAAAGTAAACAATAAACATTAAGCTATTACCAAAACATTAATTAGAAACATTAAGCTATTACCTGCATTCTTCACTTACTTCTGGGAAAGCTTCAAATTTATTAAAATCTGCCAATGAGCAAAACAGCTGCATACTTATGCTAGATGTAATAACAAGCAAGCACATAGTAAATATTATTAAGCTGCCGAGTTTCTTTCCTGGTCCAAAAATCTACAAAGACAAACATATATTGTAGTTCCTTAAGTTAAAAAAAATATTAGGTTTTGATACAGCTTTTAGTACAAAAATAAATAAAAACAAATGTGTATTAATACACAAATAATAATTGAGAAAACAAAAACAAACTTTTGGTCCAGCTGAATACACTTTAAAAATGTTTTAGACTGTATATTACTTTGTAAAGTGTATTAAGAGGAAAGGGGAAATTTCAACAAATATGTCATTATTAATGTGCATGCAAATCAGTTTCATTACACAAATTTCTACAATTATTTTTCTCTTCGTGAACTTCCTGAATTATCAGAGAATTTATATAAAAGCAAAAAATTCTGTGTTTAGTATAGATTAGATTGCAGTTTTCTTTTACAGATAAACTGTAGTAAATACAACAATGCCAGTTTATTTTTAGCAAGACCACTTACTTCCTTTCGGCCTGTAAATAAGAAATTACTGACTTAAATTAAGCTGCATTAAAATTTGTAAGAAAAGGAGAGAGAACACAAATGCTTTGGCATTCACCTGTCTAATACTCAGAATTAATTACCTTTAGGAATTTATCATTTTTAAGTAAAAATATACAAGATCAGTTCCAACAGATTGTAAAACATTGTAAATGAGCTAGGAAAAACTTTAAATCTATTACTTATACAATTTGACCAGTTGAGACCAATAAAACTTCAGATAAAAACAATCTTGGGGAAAAAAGATCTTTAAATCTCTTGAACATGAAACAAGATGACTTCAAAATTGTACAATTTTAAGTACCTTTTACTACAATAGATATGTTAAAAAATACCTATTCAATATAAACAAGACTAATGCTTAAAGTAAAGTTTACAAATAATCCAACTTTAATTTTTTTATAATTGATTTGTCATTTGATTAAAATTAAATTTAATTATTTTTGAATTCCATTAATTTTAAATAAATCAAGTACCAAAAGATCAGTAGTTAGTACGTCAATTATGATTTTGTATTTCTCTCTTCAATATATTTCTTATCTTGAAAGTAAACCGTCTTTAAAAGGTATCAGAATATTTACATTTTTTTTACCTTTTTCTAAAATATATAGATGTCTTAAAATATTACTAGCTTCAGACATTACAAAATTATAGTCACATAATACTCAAACATTTTTAAAGATTTGTTATTTTACCTATAAAATAAATAACTATGAAAATTCTAGCATTAATTTTAAATGTAAACTCACTTTGTAAACAAAATCTTCTAAAACTGGAGATGCTTTTATCAATCTAACTATTCTTAAAACCTGTTGTGAGGATAAGGTTAACATTGATTAAAATAATATTAACACAATGACATTAAAATAGCATTAACATGATTCTTTAAATAAATGAGCAATGCAATACCTGAAATGAAGAAAGTTCTCGCATATAGAGATCAGGGATGATGTGTAAAGTAGTTCCTACAGCTAACAGTAATTCAAATTTATGCAAAGATCTTCTATAGTATCCATGGAATCCCAAACACCATATTTTGAATAATACTTCAAGATCAAAAAATATTGTGAAACCAACCTAGTAAAAGTATGGAATAATGTTATTTTCTTAACAAAAGAATAATCTTTACTTGTTTTAAAATTTAAAAAAATGTGGTCGAGAAAGGTAATTTTCTTTAAAATAGGAAAAGTTGATGAATATATCAAAAAAATTTTTAACTCATAGGATGTTATAACAATGCTAATGAATAATTTCAATTAAAAATTGACTGGCAGTCATCTAATTTTCATAAAGTTTTCTGAAAAGGCAAAATATTGCAAAACACTGACGTAAAAATGTATAAGATTGATGAATATGGCACAAATATTTTAGATGCTACCAGACCAGATTGACCCACCAGTAACCAATGTGCTAAAAGCATCGCATGTAGAACTGGTAGCTTGGAGCCAAGTTATGAGTATGATCTTTAGTCAAGTTGGCATCACAGGTTTTCTGGTTTTTCCTAGTAATATACAAATGCTGGTTGACTCTTAAAAGTCATTCAGGTAGACAAATCCCTTGTTTGATTCGTAAAATTATAATGAATTTCGTTAATTGATTGTTTTCGATTTTGAATTTGGTTTATAAATTACTGACTGCCTTTTGCAGTCTTTCTAGGTTTTACAAAAGTTGCAACTTTTGGAGATTTCATCAACTAGGATAAGATGGAAGCATTCTTGCTGTAATAAAATGCCATACTTGACTGCCTAAGATCAGAAATGCAACAAGACACAACTCCAGATGTTATCATTTTTCCTTAATATTTTAGTTTCATTTAAACAAGAATCAATTATTTTAAGATGCAATGATTCAATAATTGATCAGTTTAGATAAAATGAAAATCCCAGAATGCAAATTACTGCTCAGAATTAAGGATGCAGCCAGAAAGAAAGAACAGTGCAAAATATAACATTATTCATAATTAACTAGGGCTGATAAGTATTGTGTTGTAGTAATGTGAATTCTGAATGAAAAGCAATTTAAAAGATCTGATATATCCATACTCCTAAGGTTTTAGTTATGCAGTAAGATTCTGTTTACAATTTATTTAAAAATGGCATGAACTAAAATTGAGTGATCCTATTCTAAATTGTACTACTACTTCAAACTATTTCATTAATGTTATAGACTGATTTCTTTGAGTTAGTTATCATTAAAATATGTGTACAAAGTTCAAAATGGTTCCATAACAAATTATGCTATACTTCTAACAAAAACAAGATAAACTAAACTTACTTCAGCTAGATAATAATGTTTATAAAATTCTTCTCTGGGTCTTCCATCATGTTCAAACTTAATACTGGCAGCAACAATGGCATTGGCGACATTAACCATCATAACAATAACCTGGAAGACAGCTGATTGAAGAAATACTTGAAAACAGTGAGGAGCTTTGCCCCTACCTTTATTTTCATCTACAGTGATTAGTTTCCATCCGGAATCATCACCTTTCAATACCTACAACAATTTTAATAAAGGTCAAGTTTGTTGCAAATATTGACCAGTAATTTTTAAACAGTAAATAAACCCTAAGAGCACTGAAAGAATTTTCATTTTAGGAAAAGTATTTAATCATAAAAAATATTTGCATAAACGAAGTTTTTTGTGAATAAAAATAAACTTTAATTTTATATGAAAATACATCCCAATTACGCTATTTCATTTGAAATTCCAAGAGTAGATCAATACCTTTAAAGGCAAAATGATGAGTTCATTATATAAAAGCCCATTAACTATAAAATTAATTTCAAAATTTTTATTATCCTTTGATTTGAAGTTTCGTTTTCACACCCTCATTTGTTCATAACTGTACATTAAATTTTTCACAACTTAATTGTACTGTAAAAAGCATATATTATATAAATACTTATTTATCAAGGATATCAACTCTTAGGAATGGAATAAATATTAAAAATATATAGATAATATATTGGTAGTGAAATTAATGAAGAAAATAGTTCTGACATCATAAATGTGTGAAACAATCAAGGCATTAGTTGGCAGGTCTAATAATTTCTCCACATTGACATTATTGATTTTTATGTCTCACATAACTGATTAATAAGTTTTCATAATAATTTTTTTCAAGATCAGTATCATAACTGATGGAGCTTTGCAATTAATAAATGATTGCAATAGTTTTGAGCAGTTCTAATGCTCTTAGTAACCATGACACCAATTTTAAGGAACATTGCATAATAAAACTTGCAAGATTAATTTAAATGCTGCGATCTATGTTCCTAAACTTTCCTGTGACTCAAAATAGATCAAAACTTGCAGACTAATCGGTACATAACTGCTTTAGAGAAGCATTTTTATTCAATTCTTTAGAGGAAGATGTAATTATATACATTATTTGTAAACCATTAATGTAAAAAATGAAGATTTTTAATTCTGCTTGGATCTTTAGCATTATATATGCAAATTTTAATTTAGCATTTATGATGCATTTATTGTCTAATATCTGTTCACATGAAACTGTAGTACAAACATACCTGTGCTGTGGATTGTGTTTGAATAGTTCCTCTTTCTCCCCACATTTGTTGAAACTGAACTCGTATCTCATTGAATGTTTCAGTTATTACAGCAATGAAAACATTCTGTGGATATTTAAAAGACACATCTTAAAATAGATGGAATACTTACATATCTAAAAAGTCAGTTAATTTACAAAAAGGTATAGTACAGTATATTTATGATTTATATTGAAAATTTCAAATGATAACCAGATAATGATTTTATTGTAATCTTCACTAATTTTTAAATGAAATTGTGTATTTTTGGTAGTTCATGTCAATTTCATAACAGTGCAAAAAATATTTTTTAAAAATAAATATTGCTTAGCTGAGAGAAGTACCATTCATTGCTATTTCTTATGAACACATTTAAGAAAGTGAAAACATGATTTGATAAAAAAAATTATTATAGCATCAGATTATTGAATGTTTCTAAGCATACAGAATGAATGAGATACACAATGTAAGAGATTGAGCAATTCCGTGCAAGACCGATTACAATTCACACAGAATAAAAATACATGAGAACATCAAAAATTCATTGTATCAAATAAAATAATGAAACAAGATTTTACCTTTACTAACCAAGCCAAGAAAAATATCATAGTTGTGAAGTAACATATAGCTCTCCATGCAGGTAAACTATCCATGGCTTTATACATAAGAAGAGCCCAACCTTCTTGAGAAGCTGCCTGATACACAGTAAAAAAGCTGTGGGCTGAAATATATTAATAAATAAAAAACAAGTAAATTAATATACAAGCAATTTACAAAGTAAATAAGAATCAAACTTTGAAATAAGAAACAACAGTAGAAATATTATATCTTAAGAAATAAAGGAACATTTTAGGTTGATTTGTCCCTCTTAAAGTTTTTTTACTACACAAAAACATTACTTCATAAGAAAAATTAAAAATAATACCCATTAGTTACACTTACTTACTACTAATATAATAATCACTTAACATACTTTCAGAAATGCAAGTTGGAAACCACTGGTTTAAGTAATAAACTGGAAGGCTGAATTTAAGTTATTTCATATCACTTAAATATCCATATTTGGAGTTTTAAAAAGAAAATTTTTTTGCAACTATTTCCTTATGTATCCAAATAACTCATTAATACTCATTCCAAATCATTTATAGGTTGTTTACTAGAATATATATTCATTGATTAACTTGACTGACAAATACTTGATCAATAAATGAGAAGAGACAATACTCACCAAAATCATCGAAACCATTAAAACCAGAGATACTCTTGGGTAATTTAAGTTCCATGCAAACCATTCCTTCTGGACAATGATAACCAGCATCCGGAATATTAGAACAATAAGTATCAGGAATGGCAAGGTCATCAAGGGTCACATTTCTGAAACATATTTATTAAAAATCAAAAACTGAAGTCCTAAATATAGAAATAAAATGAACTAGAAGTTTTTCTGAAAATATAAATGGAAGAATGAATCATGCAGTTTAAGAAACTCTCAGTGGAACCCATTAAAATACACCATTTCAAAGTCTTCAATACATTAAATAACAATTGAAAATAATAGCAATGGAACTGAAATAATAATTGAATAATTATGATTGTAAATGGTGTGTGCATGTAACTCATTCATCAATAAGCTTATTTTTGATATTAAAACAAATTTCTGGAAATTTTGCTATAGCATTCCAATTAATTTAGTAACACCCTATAATTTTTAAAATTCTTTTCTTATGATAATCTTGCCAAATGAAAATCCATTTTGCTACCTAAAGCAAAAAGTAAACAGTAAATTAAAATAAGAACGTTAACTAAAAATTAATGAAAAGTAAAGAATTATTTGCATAAATTAAATTAATTTAAATCTCAAGAGAACATCTGCTTGAATCTGAAGAAATGGGAAATGAAATAGCAACAATGTTATTCAAAATAAGCATGACTTTTCTTTTATATAAGAAAACAAAAATACATTCATGATGTTTTGCTACGGAACCGGTGCATATTGTGTATTTGATGGATGTTTATTAATAATGTAAATAGATTACACAACAATAGATTACACATAAATGTGAACTATTAGATCAAAGTCACAAAAATAATAACTTAAGATAAATAATTAGATGTTGGTCACTGCATAATCACTACCAAACATAACATTTAAATATAATTTTGTCAACACAATTTTCTTTGTACTAGGTTGTATTGTCATATCACAACATATCCTACCAAGCAAACAAATATGCAGATACCCTTTTATTTTCATTTTGAAAAAATAGCAACTGTCAAGAATTAAAAATGTGTGTTATGTAATTTAGATAAAGGTAGTCTAAATAAAAAAAAACAATTAAAACTATTGCAATAAATTTCTGTCAATTGTGCATCAAAAGTTATTTGATGGGTAAAGGATAAATGGCACGGAATGCTTTTTAAGCTGGTGGAGCAACCAAAACTATACAAAAACCTTACCATAATAACAATTATCCCATTAGTGTAAAACATTAAGTTCTTTTCACGTCACTGAGACGGTCAAATGGTTTATTCACATTTACATAAGCATTGCACTTTTTTACAGTTATGCGTGCTTTCCCATTAGTTACTTAGTCTTTAACATGGGGAATATGGTAACTAGAGATGATTGTGGATACAGGTTTCGACAAAATACATAAAACTAAAATATTTAGATGAATATTAAGCGAAAGAAAGATTTTATTGATGAAGTTTGACATTTTTAATGCTAATGTACAAGCTTCAAAAATAACTAATAAAGAGTATAAAACAAACTGATTGGTAGAACAGTGTCGAACAAGTAATTCATCAGCAGAACAAAAATAATACAGAGAAAAACTTTTAATCTCGTTGCATATGAAAGATTTTGCATATAATCTTAATTCAATAATTGTAAGGGCATTCTGTAATATTACATGGAACAGCCTCCAATCATTTTTAAAAAGCAGTAGATGAAAATATTTTAAAATTAGTTGTTACAGAACAGGACAAAAGGACAGAAAATTATTTATGTATATTGTCAAAGTACTTTCAATGAAAGTAATTGAACCATTATAGAAGAGAACAAATTAAAGTCATCTTACACAGGATCAGTGCCATTTACAACACAATGATTTGACATTTCACCAAAGAACTGCACTCCTAAGAGACCATAAAGGGACATGAAGAACAGGAAAAATAAAGTGACATTGTAGATTTGTTGACTTGAACGTCTATAAAAAATAATTGAATATTAGCTAATAACAATTTATTAATCATGCATTTGTTTCATAAGATAACTGGACACTAAAATAGTAAATTAAATAAATAGGAATAAATATATCAACACACATGGTATGCTCCAGCAAATTAAGTAAAACTACTTACTTGAAAATTTGATTAATCCTTGATTTTGGCATGGAGAATTTCAAGAAAACTCTTATGAATCGAATCATAATCAAAGGTCGAGGAGCCCTTAATATTGAAAGATACGAAAACTTTGGCACAACTAGCAACATTTCGAAAATCTAAAAGACAAAAAAAGTTTATACAAATGTGAAAATACTAAAAGATTTAATGAAAAAGGATTTCAAAGCAATGTTAGATTTTGTGTTTGAATAATTAATACTAATTGCATATAATTGTAAGATTATTCAATGACAAAGATTTTCTGTTATTTTTAAAGTTAAGTTTTAAAGATAAGAAATTGAAAATTAGAAATCAAAATAATTGTAATTAAGATAAAAAGCATTTTCAATGTTTTAAAGTATTCAAAATTATTTACAAACCTTTGAATACTTTTTATTACATACTTTTAAATCAACACACAAGTATAAGAATTAAATTTGTAATAATTAATCTCTCAAATCAATGTTTCAATAAAAATTTAGCTGATATTTTTTTGCTCTACATATGAATCAATTGATATAAAATATAATTAACCAATCAAAGACAAAAACATTCAAGTTTTGAAACAAATTTTACATACAAACTTTAAATGGATTATTTAAGCATACTATACCTGTAAAATAACAGAAATCCACAGAAAAAATACCATAGTTGCATCAAATTGGCACCAGCGGTCTTTTAAATAAGAATAATCACCCTTTGAAAGAAAAAAGGATATTATGAATTCTTTATACCAGTTGTCTTAATAAATATTTTGCATTTATCTATAAAATTAGCTCTATTTCATGTCTATTGGACAATCTGGTCAAAAGATGTAGGTGTTTATGGGTACGAATATTTTTTCTATGAACACATGCATGTCCCAACTTTAAACTTTCAGAAAGCAAAGACAAATAGTTTCCCTATACATTAAAAAAGCATAATCATGCATCATTTTTGCAATTCAAGATCAAATGTAAAATTGAATAACCTTGAAACTTAAAAGGTCATTCACAAGGTCATTTGATACATCATTAGAAAGGTTGTTCACTTATCTTCAGTAAAAATATTTAAGCTAGCTAACACAAAACGTTTCCAAATAAAAAGACAAAAATATGTACCATAATAAATTTTAATAATTTTTAAATTGCATGCTAAATACATAACTTATAATTATTACAACTCACCATAAGAAAGCCACGGATATACATCTTCACAATCATTTCAATAGTAAACAGAATTGTGACTATGATGTCGCTTACAAAAGTAGCATAAAATAAATACTCATAACGTTCGAATGTACGAGTAGTATTTAAGCTCACAGACACCAAACTCAATAGAGCACATAGGCGCAGCAGTCTTCTCACCCATAGCTGAAATTTTTAAAAATATATTATATAAGACAACAAAAGTAAAGTGCTTTTCATATTCAAAACTAATCCATTATTTTCCATGTTTATATAGGTTTCTGTTAGAATACACATATTGAAATTCATATAATACATGAATTTCAAACTGGCATATACTAGAATACTAGGTATCTAAACAAGTAAAGAGCACATAAGATAACTTGCTGAAGCAGGACAAGAGCAGTTTGGGTTATATTAGATTATGCGCAAGACTTCTAAGGTATTCAAATTATATATATAAGGTTTTATTTTAAAATAAAATATGATTCTGTACTGCTGCATTAGTAGAGCTAAACACAAGTATGAATGCAAATGACCATAATTTTGCAGGAAAATGAAATTTTCAATCATTTAAAAAAATTTATAAATATATTTCAAGTCTTAAGATACATGGTATTTTTACAAGAGGTAGTAGGCATTATTTCCTTCAACATAAAAATATTTGAATTATTTTATATTTGGATATAGATTACTTGTGCTTGAAAAAGTTTTTGATGTGCATCACAATTTTAGTACAAGTTCAACTTCTAGGTATCATTAATAACTAATCAATATGTTTAGATATTCTAAAATTTTTAATTCAACACGGCTAAAGTAGTTACCCATTCCACATCGCCCGATATACCCAGTTGAGTCAAAGTTTCACCAGCACCATAGTCTGCGAGAACTTCATCTCCTTTCATACTCTGCTTGCGACCCAGCATTGTGTCTTGTATAATATAATCTATAAGAGGTAGATGTACACAAATTAAAACAGTAATAACATTATTAGCTTTTACATTCTGATTGGGTTTTTTAATGCTGACTTTAAACACGAAAATATCAATTAATTGTAAAAATCACTATTACCTGAATATATATGTGTAATATATATATTTGTTCTGAAATAATATTTTAAAGCAATAAAAGAAAATAACTTGAACAGAAATATAAAAAGGAATTAAAAGTTTAGCTGAACAAGCTTGTTACCCCATATAGGAGTTTTAAACCGATAAACAAACAAATAAATTAGAGAGCTTAGTGTACTTGAAATGAAAACATTTTGCAGAAAGTGAAAGTGAAAATAAAACTTGTGTCTGTTGAGATGTGTTTTGCTTCTGCACTCAAGGTGCATTTCTCATTGAAACCTAATATCTATTAGAAAATGGTTGTATGATATCAAATCGTGAATAAGATACAAGGCGCATATAAAATTGAATAGTTAATTCGTTTTTTCATATTCGTGCTCATTAAGATAGTTATTAAAACAATTTCAAAATTTTGATCTTGGTAGGTATTCAATTAACGTCGCACTCGACCAACATAACGAGTTATTGGCGATGGTCTGGGATTAAACCCGAAGGAAAAGATTCGAGGACATCACCGCGTAATTTTGAACAACGGTCAGATGACAAGGTCACACCTGAGCTGGTACCCCACTCTCCAAACTTCCACACCATGCCAATGTGTGGACATTTGAGGCTACAACAGATTTAGCGTGAACCAGCCCCCCTTGTACACGACAGTCTTTGGTTGGATTCGAACTCGCAACCCTCCGGTTACCAATCCGTCATTCTTCCAACCGGGCTACCGTTGCCTTTTTTCTCAAGGAAAGCTAATTGAGAAAAAAATATTTTTTTCGCATATACTCCTTAGATATCAAGCATAAAATGACAACTCTTCAAAGTTGTTTTAATGACAAAAATTCGCGTTCTTTTGGAAATTTTTGTTTGAAAATAAAACATTCAAAAATTGAAATCGAAAGAATTTGAACAATTAATCGATTTCATCATCATCAAGGAAATTGTTTTTATTCGTTTTATTAGTAAATGTGAAATTTATAAAAATCGTTCATTTCATAAAACAAATACAGATTTACCACGGCATGTTGGTCAGAAGCTGAAAAATCATTTCAGGCCAATTTTTGGTTTCAAATCCTCTTTCAATTTCATTTCTGTCATCTGAGTATATTGCTTTGTTTGCTTATTTAGAACGCTCAATTATTTTAGTCAGCTACTTTAATTTACGTTTAACTATTAAACAATATGGGACGATCTAGAAGTGGAAGCAGATCGCCTTCTCGTCACAAGCATAAGAGTAAACATTCCCACAAACGGTCACATTCTAAAGATAAAAGAGAAAGAAGTAGTAAATCCAAAAAGTCCCGTTCCCGTGAGAGATCCCGATCCAGGTAAGTTGTTTGGAATGGCATGTCTTATTACTATCGGCACTTGTGTTTTGCACTAGCTACATATTCTATTAATTATACATGGGTAATTATATTTCTTCCGTGCTTCGTCTATCTCAATATATGACAAATCTGATGTACACTTGTTTAAAATGAGAAAACCTTTCAAAATACCTAATTTGCTGCTCTGATAAATCAATGTCAAATTTTCTGACATGTGATAACATAATTTACAGTTTAATCATAGCTTTTTTAAAAGTCATATTCCTTTGATTGAAGACTTAAAATATAGCCAGAAATAATACTGGTGTTTTGGACATGGTTAAAGCTTTTGACCATGTTTGGCAAACAGGACTTATTTACAAGCTAATGCGACTTGGTTTTTCGTTCCATTTTATTAGTCTCATCAACTCGTATCTCACTAACTGCTCATTTAGCATATGAGTTAGATCTAACAATTCTTCCAAATGTCCAATTCTATCCGAAGTCCCCAAGGGATCCTATTGGGACCGAAGCTCTTCAGCCAAAGCCTCTTCATTAATATGTGTCCAATAATCTGCACACGAAGTTGGTTATATACGCCAGTGACACCACATTTCTTACCCAATCTAACAATATTCACCACATGACACTTTGGCTCCGATTGGAAAATCAAAATTAATGTTTCTAAGTGTGCATGCTTGCTTTTCTCCAGGAGATATACTCAATTCAAATGTGGATTTAAATTTGATCTCAGAAACTCAGAATATATGAACATCCCCTGTTTCTCTCTTTGGCACACCTGTTTACTGAGTTTACAGTAAACAGGTATAAATACTTTGAAAGGTATAAATACTTTGAACTTGTCCTAAATCCATAATTAATCTGAACCGACATGCTCTCCATGTTTGTGGTATGGCCCATCACAAATTATATCAGCTTATTACGTGCAAGAGTATTCTCTTGAAAATAAAATCCTCTACAAAGCCATCATTAGGCTGACTCGCATACAGTTCTCAAATCTGGGGATCGACTTGTACAGTAAATCTTAAAAATTACACATTTTTCAAAATCGAATGTTACGAACGATGTGAATCTTCCGTAATAAAGTCCTCCATTCAGACCTCAAAATTAAACCTGTAGCTGAATTCTTGCTGCATCTTTTTGCAACCTTTTGATATATTATCTCAGGTTCAAAAAGAAGCAGGTTACTACCACCTTACGACCCAACTATTAAAAGCCTGGAGAAAAGACAAGCTATCCTGTATCAGCAGTTTCAAGCTTTCACTCATAGACTGAAATGCCGTTGTGGAGTGTTCCGTTTGAATCCTGAAGTATATGACTTCAATTCCTCTAATTTTCTAATTTATCCCTTACATTTGCAACTTAAACATTTACATGTCCAAATACAGGACCTCGTTCTGCCATGTGCAACTTGGGATAGAACTCAACTGGACCATGAAGTATATCACAATTTAACTTCTATTGAATATCTTCAATTTATCTTCTATTATTTATTTAATACTTCTACTCAACTTTTATTTGACCCCATACCTAATATTTTAATTTTAACTTGCTAGAATTTTACAAATATTAAAGAAAATAAAGGAGCATTAGTTTTGATCCGACTCATTTTTGTAGTTGATATGCCCACATTTTTAAAAACCCTATGGGACCTAGGAAAACTTCCTTAATGTAAATTAAGATTTGTTCGATGATATCTGCTTGGAACATAATAAATTTGTGTAAAATGGTGTTGATAAAATCATGATTTGTCAAACTATGCATTAACTATATGTACTATTGGACATATAGATAGGACTAATATGATTGATAGATGTGAACATATATGTACATATTCTTTTTTTTAACACACAATAGCTATGTATACAGTATATACACTATTGCAATAACTATGCCATACAAGTGTAGCTGTAAGCTCTTTGTAATTGTTTGGGGACATGTTCATGCAGGTCCTATCTATAACAAATATAAAGACAGCAAATCTTTTTAATCTTCCTCCAACTGAGCTCGAAAAGGAATGAATTTTGGTCTACACCATTGTGAATTCGATTGGTTACTCTGATAACCATGCGAGTGCTGCCATTCTTTGATTGGAATGAGCTCAATTGAAGTGGTCACACAAATCACCTTGTTTTCAGGCTCTCAAATGTTTTGATATGGATACCAGGAAACACTTATGCATAGATTAATTGTAACTACATTCATTAGTCTCTGCATGGGTAACAAAGTCTGCCACATTTGTTAGATTTTGTATGTGATATTTTTAATCACTTTAGTGATACGTATTGATTGTAGTTGTATATTGAATGTAATTCTTTTCAGGTTATCCAAGTTAGAATTGAATAAACTAGATAACAGGCATTCACAAGATGGAAATAAGAAAAGGTAATAAATTTGAAGTAATTTTTTTCAGAAAGAATATCACTAACTGAATGAGCTATAAATGTAATAACCCTATTGATTTATAGAAAAGATCTATAACAATCATAGGAAATCACCCTGTATAGTACTCATATCATGCACTAAGTATTAGGAACTGAATTTTTTATTTCTATATCACAGAAATGACTCAAATATTTATTCTAGATGTAGTTTAATCTTGTTTTATTTGGTTGTGTGCTGGTCTGTTCATTTTCTAACTTTACGATCATGTGGTAGTTTTTAATGGTATCTGATTTTCTGTAAATCTTGAAGTTCTGAAAGGTACAAATCTTGTATTTGAAGTAGAATTTTCAAATATAAATAACAAGGGTGATTAAAACTAAATCTTGGTGCTCTTCCAAAATATATGTGAAATGTCTTACCATCTAGTATACATTTTTTACTGAGTTAAATCATAATTTTTAAAATGAAAAAGGTACAGGTAACCCCCGTTTAACATGGGAGTTATGTTCCAAAAAATTACCGTGTTATGCGAAACAAAGAACTAGTACGAAAAGCGGGGTTAGGTTCCAAAAATTAAAAAACATGCTATTATGTTTTCATAATTAAAAATTTTCTTAAGTAATACATATTAATATGAATTAAACAATGTTTTCTTCGTCATCACTAAGTACTATTAACCGAGGGTGTTTTCTTTTTGGCAAGATATCCTCATCCTCTGAGTGACAGCTACGAGATCAGTGATGCCATTTATTTTAAGTCCTTTATTTCTCAATTCCGTTTTCTCCCTCGCTCCAGTGACGCTCATTAACTATGCTAAGAATCTTCCAGAAAGTTACGTCATGCCATGTCATGTGTGTCTGTCTAACAAATTACGGATGAGCTAGTTTAAAAACAGCGAATCAGGAAGTCCAGCTCCCTTGATTGACAAGACCATCTTCCCTGATTTGCAACCCCCTCAAAAACTGATAAAAAGCGTGGAGAGGAAGAACACGCTCTCATTTTTTTCGCCTCAGTCCAACGACCTTGCAGTTTTGTGAGGAAACGCGTTAAGCGTTCTTGCCATTTTTCTTTTTGATGACGAGCGTGGATCCGCTAGAGACGCCATGTCTCTTCTAAGCTAAGTTACTTTCTATTTAATTTATCTCGAGATAATATTCACGTGTGTAGATCTTAGGATATTCACATACTATACCATTTAAATTAAACTTTCATAATGCTCGTCCTTTTCGCATCGCTGTTCCAATCATTCCATAAAAGCACCGTGTTATACGGGGATGTTCCCAATTCTCGAACCGCGTTAGAGTGAATCCGTGCTATAGAAGTGCCTTGTTATACTAGGGTTATCTGTACTTGCGTATTAACCGCTTGCCATTGACGAATATCAGCCAAGCTTCAAACATCATTATCATTATAAACTGCGAGTAGGGACTCAAGGTAGTGGTGAGATATTCTTCGATGTTTTTTATTTCGCCATTTTGCACTTCCCCAGATGCGTTCTATATTCTGTGTGTGTGTGCCAGTTTCAGAATCAATGAAATTGTATTAGTGGTTCACTTAGCAGTGAATATAATCAGATTGTTCCAGTTCTTCCATCTTATACCCCTTCCAACAGTCGGAAAAAATGGTCGATCCATCTTTAATGTGTTTTTTTATTTCTTTCATTAATGTGGTAGCACTACAATCGGGGACCATAACAAGAAATGTTTCACGACAAATGCCCCCAAATATCCATTGGGATGGGAATATTCTTCCAGTATTATTTCATAACAATCAAGTGTTACGTAAAAATTTACTTCGACGTAAAAACAGAGAAAATAGAACACGAGTATCTAATGCAACTATGCACTGAACACTGAACTGTGGTTCTAAAAAAAGTTTTTTAAAACAATCAGAATCAATGAAATTGTATTTGGTTCACTTGGCAGTGAATATAACCAGATTGTTCCAGTTCTTCTGTCTTGTACCCCTTCCAACAGATTTGGCAATTAATCGCTGGCATGCAGTTAATACGTAAGTACCTGAAATAAATGCATTTTCAACCCTGTGAGCACTGAGTTTGTTATTCCTACTGTTATCTATAATTTTCTAATTATAGTTCCTAACAAGTTTTAGATTTGATCAATTGTAAAGTTTCATGGGATGCTTTTACCCAGTGGCTAAAATTAGTGTAATATATAATAATATTTAGTACAATATTTGGAGTAAAACTAATACAGTAGAAAGTAATAGTTTCTTAAAAGCTCCTAATGTTCAGATAGTTCATCTCATATTGTATTGATTAGACTTATTTTAGACTTGTTGGTAAGTTATTCTGTTATTTCTGTAGAAAGCGTTCATCATCATCATCTAGTAGTAGCAGTGACGATTTAGATGGTGGTTATAATTCTCATAGAAGGCGACTTAAGAAAATGAATGAGGTAGAAAGACTTGCAGAAATGGAGAGATTGAGGTAAATTCACTAATTTTTATAATCTATTCTCAATTTGGAAATTTGTTACTCAACAATTTATTATTTAAACAATGTTCAGATGTGTTTCATTCATTCCAAAACATTTTCAAGTTAGCATGTGATGGTTTTCTGATTTTTTGCATTCGAACTTTAAATTAAATAAGTATTTTATTTGATTGCTAATTGTATTGCAACTATTGTGAGTAATATGAATAGAATTGAAGGCAGTTGCTTACTAAGGGTATAGTTATCTATGTGCTCTACAGTACATCATTCGTAATCTGATCTTCATTTACAATGAAAAGGGAAAGTTAGGGTGTTTTGGTGATGGATTTGGTTAAATTGTACATTGCCATAAAATTTCGAGTTTACTTTTCTCTTTATTCTCATGTAGTAATTTTCCATCAAACAACTCAATTTATAATGTAAGAAAATTTTTCAGATATTCTTATGTTTAATGATTTTCCCTTTCATTATTCTTAATGATTGTTTCTGATTCTTTCATATATTAATTGTTCTCAATTAGATTTTGAGACTGAAAGATTGTTTTTATAAGCAAGCATAGTGTTTTTTTATTGAGTTTCATTTTGATAGTGGAAAGATAAGATAAATTATACGTAAATAAATTTTCCCTTGCTTTTAAGTAAACTTTAACTAAAAAATATTACATTTAATAAACAACTGCTACAATTAGTAAGTCAAAATTTACATTAGACATGTACGATACATGTGTAAGATCTGTATCTGACTGGAAGGAAAATATCGTATTCACTTTTAAGTAAATTAAGAGCAGTTACTCTGCAAAAAGTTAATTTGAAATCCTGTTTTCAAGGTACATTTCCACTTTGATAATCATTTTAAGCTGTTTGCATGTACAAATTAGTTTATAATTAAATTTTTTTAAGAACTTTTACACTCTTTAAATCAGCCCTTATAAATGCAGTTAAATAAGTGACATAATCAACTTAAATTTTATTTTTAATCTAAAAAATTATAATTTATGTTCCCTTAAGGTAAAATAATATGGCAAATATTCTTATATCAATATCTGCAGTGTTAAGTGACCATTCTGTGTCATTGTTATTCTTTTGGTATGTAAATTTACTGAAACATGTTTCTCTACATTGTAAATCTTGCTATCCTAAAAATATCAGTAAAGATTGTCAGTGATGTTTTTTAAATGATTGAAATATATCTTAACAAAATTTGATTAAGTATTACAAATACAAAAAGTAAATGTATTGACAACTGATTGAGAAATATAATATAGTGCAGAAATAACTTGAAAATTATATGCTGCAAAATAAAGTGAACATCATTGTTTCAAAAATATAATGGAAATCAGTAATATAGTTTGATAAAAAGAGAAGGAAATCTTTATGAGTCATATATTGGTATGCAAGGACACTTCGTTAAAAATATACAGCTTGTGCCTTGAACGAGTAAACTATGTAGAGATATTTTTATTGGTGGCTTCATCTTTGACAACTATGGTGGAACCTTTGGTCTGGTTTGTTGCTGTATGATCATTTTTGCTACACAATGACTAATTAGACCTGGACCTAAGGCTTAAAGGATTTCAAACCTCTACCAGCATCTGTGCCATAATCGGGATTCAAACCAAGAGCCTGTTGAACAGAAGGTTAGGGCACTAACTACTCATCTACCAGGCTGGTGTGAGAAAAGATACCTTTGGAAAAGATGTATTCAGTTTATCTGTCCTGCCAACCTAGAGACTCACTTTAGTGTCATGAAGGTTCTCATGCTAGCTTCATTTCCTATGTAGGCACATCACGAATGGGTTTGCTGGGTGAATTTGATTCTTCAGTGAAGAAAATGGTTGACCACTACTTCATTGGACATATTCATAACCTAACCCAATATAATCATTCCCTTTTGTGTAAAGCTGTTAATTGCAAATGCACGTTTTAGATAATGCATAAATCCTGTTCTTGTGAAGATGTCTGGTCACTGTCAGGTTGCTGCCAGCCAGCTGACAAGGTGTCATGCTCTCAAGTTGCATCAAGTAGTTACATAATGATCATCTTTGACTGACGTTGTCATTAAACAAAAGCATGCTGGTTATGCTATTAACTGTTTCTAAACTTTTGAATTATTCACCATCATCCAGGACATCCTTGCCTTACAATGTAGGATTGTTTGCTGTATTTTAGTTTCTCAAACACCCCAACACTTGATGTTTGATGTTTTCTATGTACATGTGTACACCTGTTCTTTTGTCAAGGCTCCTTTTATTAAAACATTGTAACATCTGAGTTGCTATTAACTGGGCCCACAGAATATTATCTTAATTCTATTGACTACAAAATTCATCACAGTCTATGTTATTTAAAAGAGGTTTTTAACTTAACTATTTTTCATACTGGAATATTATGGAGCATTTTTGTGATTCAACCAGTATTAAAAACCAATAACCGAGATGGTTAACTCATTTCACATTCATTGATGAAGTCAGGTTAAAAGTTCCTCTGACATTTATTTTATATGAATATAATTCAAAACTTGCAATAAATAGTTTTTCAAAGCATTCTACTTAGAATATCAACTTCAAACGAAAAAATATGTGTCACATTGCATTACTTTGTGAAAACTGGAAATTTACCAAAGAGGAATTGATGAATGCAATAAAAACGATTGCCAAATTCTCACAATCATTTTTAAAAATGATTCATTGTGTTGTATTTAGACAAGGGAATTTCTATGATGAAAGGTTAGAAAAACAAAATCAAAGAGCTGTTCAAAATACTGGTTCAAATGAATCTCTTAGTAAATATTATTTATTGCAAATGAAAATTTGATTTTTGTCTCTATGAAGCAGTGAATAGTATAATTCATGTGTATTGGCAATTACTATTTGAGTACTACAGAAAAGTTTCAGAAGTATAATTTATCTATACAATAAAATTCAGAGTGAACAAGTAAAATTATTTAGAAAGAATGAAATGCCCAATATTAATTTCAATAAATATTCTACTGTTTTAGTTCATTACAAGTTTCTATTCAGTATCTTTAAATACTTAAAAAATCATCCGAATAAAATAAAAAACATGAATATTATATGAAATAATCTTTCTAGGAAAGTTGTGTTCATGCTTTTGTAGGAATTACATAATCAAATTTTCTGTAAAGTTAGAAATGAAATACTTTTTTAATCTACACTGGAAGATGAAGTGAATGGGAAAATTATTGTATTATGTGCAGTGTTATTTATATAATTTTTCTTATTCTTTCCAGATACCTCATTGGTGATAAATAATGTATTCTTTATTTTTATAGTTCACAGCTAAAAATAAAGTTAAAAGACCATTTTGCAAAATCAAAGATTTGTTTGTAAGTAGGAGGTATATTTAAGATTTATTGTTTTGTGAAGGTTTATGGTTGCTGTGACAATATTTATTTTTCTGAACTATCTTTTACCTTTATAATTCTCTCATTTTATATTTCAGAGTTCTCATACTTTCTGGAAAGTCAGGGATTGAAATAAGGTCTGGGAATAGCAATTTTTAGTTACTTATCTTGAGATATCAAAACAATTTCAGAGAAACTGTTTTAATCGATTGCTTTGCACTGAGATATAAAATATATCTACTTAAATTTACTATGCTTAAAATATTGAAATACAAATGTTCATGTACAGGAGTTCTGTTTCTGTTTAGGGACAATTAGATTATGTACTTTTAGGTTTAAATCAAGGGAATCGACTTTAGAATCAATTTTGTTATTTTTGGGGAAACTTGCAATCAAAAGTAGTGTTATAATAAAGTATATATTTTGTTATTTTTTAGTAAATTCAATATTTTAATTTATAGGCGACAAAAGGAATTAGAATCTAGATTAGTAGAAGAAGAAACATCAAAACGAATTGAAGAAATAGTAGCAAAACGAGTTGAAGAGGAATTGGAAAAAAGGAAAGATGACATCGAAAAAGAAGTCCTACGGCGAGTGGAAGAAGCTAAAAAGATTATGGAGAAACAAATGTTGGAAGAAATGGAACGGCGCCAAAAACTGGAGCTTGAAGCTCAAAAAGCAAAGGAGGTAATAGCAAGTGCTATACTCAAAAGTACTGAAATGTGTTTTCTCTTTATTTTGCAGGCATCAAGTCTTGTATTGAATTTGAGAATACAAATAAAGATGTATAATGTTTTGTAACCTAGTTGGGATTTCTAATATATCAGTGTTTTAAAAAAATATGTAATGTTTAAAGTCCTGGTTCTTTTGCATTGAAAAATTATAGTTTGAAACTATATATGAAAGAGCTAATGCATTTACATTATCTGCTGTTCCAATTTTTCATTTTGTCTCATCATTTCCCAACTATCAACGTTTAGAATTTGTTTGAACTTCTTGTTGGACATGTAGTTACTATATTACAAACGTTGTGATGGGCAATTAATGTTACACTTTTCAGAAAATCATGGAAGGCTTACTTCAGTTATTTCTGATGGTAAAATGTCTTCAGAAATTTAAGTCTTCTCTAATTAAACATTTTTGTTAACAATAATTTTGAATTTTATTTTATTGTAGCTATGGTTACGAAACTGTTAATTTCCAATTTTAAAGTGCAGTATGCTAAAAATAAAAAGCAACTGGTTGGATTGAGTACAAAATGTAAATACTTCATATGCATCTTACCCATGTGTTTTCTTAGGATAAAATACCATTAATTTTATTAACATAATTTTAACCATCAGGAATAGTTAATGAAATATATAATTTAAATAACATTGAACTGTTTTACTTTAATTAGTTGATTCTGTGGAAGTTACATTATAAATACTGTCACGGGGTACCTAAAAATAATGAGTGTTTAAAAAACTCTTATCAGGTTTTCTGCTTTTAGAACTAGTTTACTTCAGTTCTCTATGCTTGTTTCAATGCACTTGTTTTGAATTTTTTCCAATGCTGGAAGTATTTCTGGAATTCTTCAATAGGGCCTCCATCATTTTCTGTTTCGCTTCATCATCATGAGGAATATTTTCCTTTTCTTGTCTTGTTTCATATAATGGAACAGAAATAATCTGGTAAAAAAGGTGGAGGCATATATTTCTATACATTTAGCCAGAAGATTAACTATCCAAAGGCAAATTTTTGCAAGAGCATTATCATGATGGAAAATCCAGTCACTGTTGCTCCACATGTTTGATTATTTTCTTCATACTGCCCCAGACTGCTTACCATCTCAAACCAAAACTTGATTTAATGTTTCCAAGACAAACCAGTCATTTTTTGAAATCTCATGTTTGACAATCTTCATTAATTACTTGGCAAACTTGGCATCATTTTGATTTTCTGAAAGTTGGCAATAGTTTGGTTTCTAAAAGACTATTATCTTATTTAAAATGTCACACTTTTTATTTAATACAAGTCAATACTTTCTTCCTTAAAAGTTGGAAGTATTAAAAATAATTTCTGCAGTTGTTTGATCTTAAAGAAAACTTCACATGCACCCTTTTTGTTATCGACCAGCATGAAATTCGCAGAACTCCCCTGCAGACTTTTTATGAAAAATACTCAAAAAATGCATGTCACTTGTCAGACTTAATATAGAATAGTACTGATTATAAAACCTAAAATTCCATAATACAACTGCAAACAGTTTCCTATTGCATTCAAATTCTGGTTATTTTTTGGTACCCCTTCACATGTTGCAACTATCAGTTTGAGATTGAAACTAGGGATTTTTAAATGCTTTACTTTTTGCTGTGTTCTAATACTGGGAAAGGCTGGACACACTTTCCTTCAGGGGAAAAACTGGGTTAAGTGGCGATTCTGGAAAAAAATTATACTTTTGGAATTTTGAAAAACATAATGTTTAATTATAAAATTTAAGCAAACACTGTCTAGATGACATGAGCCTCCTTGTACACATATGTATTGGGAAATAAAAGTCCTGAAGCATTTTTGCTGTTTTTGACAATTGTCTATAGTGACAATTGTTGTTCTGATAGTTTATAAAACTTCATTCACAGGTAGGTTGTTTCATTTATTGATGTAATCTTCTGTAACAATTGACACAGAATGTGATATTTAGAATACTCAAATGTAATACTGATAGATAATGATAAATAGAATGCTCAATAGATTTAGCATTAAATCTATTGAGTATATTTATTCTCTAAGAAACAATGCTGCCAAATACGTTTTGTCTTTCAAATGAAATAATGATAATCAAGGTATAACCACTTCTGTTATAATAGATTTTTCATTCATCACATGTTAATTTACACTTTAGTTGGCCATGATGCACCTGAATTTTCTATATATTTCTTTTCTCCTGAAATTTTAAAGTACACTGCTGGCCATCAAAAATGCAAACCATGGAGGACAAGAGATCAAAGCCATACTTATACAAATAATATTTGGCACAAGGGTAAAACTATTGAAATTACAGCTTCATTCGACTTGCACAATGCGAAGAAATTGGTATTTTGTGTAGCTGCCATGGGCAGTAATAATGGCTGCTATATGTCTTGGCATTGATAGAAAGAAGTTTTGGATGTGTGTTTGGGGTATGTTAATTCATGCTGCTTCCGCACATTGCAAAGTTCATCTGGCATAGCCGCAGGTAATTGTGTGGTCAGTCATTGACCAGCTTTGTTCGATGGACGACAGATTTGGTGAACTGGTAGGCCATGGAAGAAGTGAAACCTGAGGGACGAATTGTTGTATGTTGCATTCCACTTTCTGTCACCATTTGTCCATATGCAATGTTCACACACTATTGCAGTCATAGACGATGTTGAATTGTGCATGCTAATGCAGGTTGTTGTGCAGCACACCCTGATTCTTAAGTTTGGGTTCTTGATGTTGCAGTATGTTCCGTAATATCCATGTGCCCAAGATCTTTCCTATCTTTCTTTGGTGTGTGATGAGGCTGTTGCAATCATTTGTGTCGGTCATTTCATCTGTCCTGCATCCACCAATTCTATTTTCACATCACTGTGGCTTGATTTCATCCAGCATGAGCACCAATTTCTTGTAAAGATAATCCACAATTCCAATACAGCTCTGCTCTTTCTTTTTATACTGTTTACAGTGTCATTACTGGCACACATGAAGATTTGCATTTATGCTACATTGTTAATCATATGCATATCCTTACATGATCTATGCATCGTGTAAATTTCAAAGCTATTGGATGCTTCCTTCATGTGTTGCATTTTTAATGGCCAACAATGTAGTTCTATACTTAGTTGGTAAATTTCGATTTGATAGTTCTTAGGGTAAGTTCCTTTTGCTTGATTCACAGTTTTCTGTTTATCAAGTCGACTTTAGCAAAGTCTTTGTTTCTGAGGGAAAAATAAAAAGAGGATTAGTTTATTTTTTTGCATGTTTTGGTCATTTTACTTTTTAGACAAATTACTTATCAATATCTTAATACTTTTTATTTTTTCTTTATTATCAAGATAGAAATTGGATATTTAATGAAATCCAACTATATCTTTTCTGAAAAAAATTTAATGATAACAGGATTATTAATTTTTGCAAGCAAAAAAAACGTATTTTTTCTTAACTAGTGAAAATTTTTATGTAATACAAGCTATCCAAAACTAGCTTCATACATTTTAAATTATGCACTTCTCTAATGATCTTATACTTATGATCATTATATCATAAATATATGAAGGAAAACAATGTTAAACAATTCTTGAATGTTAATAAAGTTTCATGCTTAAGTGGGTCTTCTCAAAATTATCAGAAATTGTCTTGAAAGATAAGGGGTTCCTTAATGAACTCTTACTTATTGCTTATCATATTTAGAACTTGTATTTCTATGTGGGGCATATCTAACAAATATATTGGGATAATTTTAACTGTAGAAAACGAAATCAAATGAAAAAAAGGGTTGCGTTATCTGTTATTTTTTTTAACATAAAATAATTAGATCTTACAGGAACGTGAAATAATTGTTTATGTATTCAGTGTATACATGAAACTTAAATTTAGGCATATTTTATTGAAACATAAGAGATTCATTCAACTGACCAATTCATACAACAATTTAATTAAATAAAATTTTAATTACAAATAATCTTACCTTGAGAAGTTTAGAGTAGAAACACCATTATTGATTTTTAAATAATTGTATCATTAGTTTCTATCCACCCTGGCTTTATAGCCATGATTAAATGTGCCTTGTTACAGCAAAACATTTTAATTATTCTGGATTGCATTCTCGAACTGTTTTGAACATTTTTTCCACTTCCTGGTGATGCAACTGTGTAGAGCTCGTAGCCATCTGGAAAATGCAATTTCCTGTGTTGAAGCTGCTACTTCCATTCTACTTGACTCTTGCCAAAATGCAGTATTCTGGCTCTAAAACTTTTCCCAGTATTCTAATCAGTGAATTAAAATAACAGAATTAACTATGAACTAAAATAGCAAAAAAGGCCAAGATAGGAAGACTTTGCGTTAATCACTTGGAAGTAAAGAACTTTAAAGTGTCAGGATATTTAAAAAGAAATGGAAAACACGTTGATGCTATTACTTGGGTAAGTTGCAGCATTTTTTATAGCCCAATTTTGTGATCTAACTCTTGGTGTTGAATTGTATTTTCACATTTGTGCTTTTCTTAGTTGGTGACGTATTTCGGTATTCTAGGTTTCACATGACATTTATCTAAACATGCTTAGTTTCAGATGTAGTCACTGAAATAGTCAGTAAGTTCTTGCTGAAGAGAATAATATTTATGTGAAAGGCAAAACATAAATTATTATGTACATAAATTCTGGGCTTCTCTCTAATGAGTGAAATTCTCATTTGTTTCAATTACAGGCTAACTGAAATGTACCTTTTTAGATAAGTATTAGGGGCCCCTTTAACTTTGCATGTTTTCCCGTATGATTGTTCCTTTTAAATTACTTGTATTGTAAGATTCTGAAGACTACTTCAACTTTTGTGTCTTTTGATTCTCTTTCGAGCATTTAGGTACAGCTGTTGGTGTTACTGGATTCTGAAATGGAGCCATTTCATCTCAAGCGACAGTAAAATTGTATACCAACTAAAATTTACAATGCACTGAAACTTGCTGTTGACTTTTTCTCAAATTTATTATCAAATGATTTTTGCTGACATTTTTGTTTGTGTTCAGATTCCACTCGGTAAATTCTTTTCATCAAGTTCAATGAAAAATTACTTGAAATTGTTTCAAGCTAGTTTCACTGCATTTGATACATTTTTTAAACTAAAATGTCTGATAAAAGAATACATCTTTTATTTATGTTTTTAACTTTTATAAGTATTTTAATTTTTATGATTTGTATCAATTTTTGAGAATGAAAAATGTTTGTGAAGAAAAAAATTTTAATATATCACTTTAAAATATATCACAGAAAGATGTTTTTAGTCTTATAAAGTTATGAAGTGTTTTAGATGGGAAATAATATATGTAATGAGTTCAAATGTAGCTATTTTTAAAAGGATGTCAATGGGGATATTAGTTGTTTATTGGTTTAAATTTAATATTTTTAAATTTGTAGATGTAATTTATTTTTGACTACATATTTTAAAACTCATATTTTGCATATTTACAATGGCTAAACTACTCTATTAAGGTGACATGGCATAATTGTCATAAAATGGCAAAAAATTCAATATTGATTTCATTGAATCAATATAAAGAGGTGATGGCTGTAGTAAAATTTTATGAGTTATATCTTATGTTAAATTTGATTTAATCACAAGATTTAATTTAAAAGTATTTTGGTCGTAAATTCTACGTTCTCAGCTAATCAAAAGTTGGCTCTTGCCCCATCTGTCCTCGCTATGCTTTTAGTTGTAGTGCATGAACTCACTGTCATGGGATTTTTTCTGATATTTTACATCTCGCTCCTTAGGAAGAAGAAAGGAAAAAACATGAACAACTTGAACAGATTTTAGAAGAAAACAAACGAAAAATTGATGAAGCTCAGAAAAAATTGGTAACTAAAGCTTTGAGTGTATTCTTACCTGCTACTATTTTTGCTATTGTTATTCAATTTATTTATTAACTATTATAAAAATATATAAAATTTGACAACTATTACACCAAATAAGGATTCACTTTTTAGTATCTTTTAGCTTTCTAAGCATTTTTTTATGAACTAAAATTTTTGAGAAATATTCTAAGAATATTTTTGAATTGTGTCAAAAAGCTCGAACCCAGAACACCTAAATATTATCAGTGCAACAAATGTCAGTCATCAAGTCACATATTTTTAAAGGTGGAAATATTTATTAGTTGGAAATTTTCCAACATCAAAATCTTTCATCTGGGCAAAATATAAAAAAAATTACTGGAATTGAGGATCAGGGCAGTCTATTGTTCTCAAACCTAGTAATATGGAATACTGGTTCTTTGGAGGTTCACATTGCAGTGTGAAAGTGTTTGTTTTGAAACCCTTGTCTCATGTTTTTTAAAAGTAAGTGATCTTTAGGTTTAAATTTTAATGTGAATAAGAGACAAGGGACTGCTTGGTTTAGGTGTCTAGAATTCTCATATTGAAGGTGTTCGTGATTATAGCAGATCATCAACGTTAAAAGCTACCAGTCTTTTTTATGTGCTTCTTAATCTTGGAATTTGTTTCTTGTAGTTTCTTTTTGGAGAGAGTAAAGTACAGCTAATTATATAAAAAATAATTTAATAGTAGAAACTTACATAGGGCTCCCGACATGTCAAACGAAAAAGCATAGATAGTCCTCAAAAGTTTTTAATGTTCTACACTTGAACCGATCTCACGAGCGTCAGCTTTCGCCTCCCGAAGAACGTATATACATCTTGAAGCGCAGCAGATTTGTGCACCTCACAGGCGCCAAATAATATAAACACAGTTCACTGGCGACGGTGTAGGATCAACTCCGAAAGGCTTCTCAGCACAAAGTCTGATCAGGTTGCGACAGTGATGCCCCAAGAAATAGTGATTCATCTACCTCATGCCCACAGAACAATCTAAAGGCACACATTGAAAGCACAAGCTCCTAACTTCGCACAAAAAAGTCTGCATTCACTTGTAATGAACTGCT
Organism: Meta bourneti; assembly: GCA_933210815.1. Classification (NCBI taxonomy): domain Eukaryota; kingdom Metazoa; phylum Arthropoda; class Arachnida; order Araneae; family Tetragnathidae; genus Meta; species Meta bourneti. The sequence goes on along the minus strand of OW119923.1, from coordinate 79,781,415 downwards.
ATTTAAAATTTGGTTTCATACAATGACCTGGCACTAACCAATTGCGATGGCAAATTTTTCAAACCAACATCATTAGAATCGATTTAATAATGCAATCATCAATTTTACACTGAATACTTTAAATTGTTGATGATCAGAATTATATATGTCAAGGTAAATCAGCAAAAATTAATTTAATGATGGCTTGAAGGAATGATAATATGCTACAATTCATTTGTTCAATGATTTATAACTAATTTAAACATAATTTTATATTTGTCAACTTGCCAGACAGGAAACATAAATGTATGAAATGAAAAAATTGGAAAGGTATTTACAAGTAAATTTGGGATCTGGTCCTTGTCTCAAAAAAGAATTTATTGGGCCGTGATTTCACAAAGGTTGAGAACCAATTAGAGTACTGATGCTATGCTGAATTTAATTAAGAACAATATATGTGTTTAAATAACCGTATAATACACTGTTACCATTTAGAAATATGTCTTCTAGAGGATAAAAATATTTGCTTTCAGTTAATAATTGAAAATAACTCAATTTCTATTAGAATTTTTGGATCAAAAGTTCTATTTATAACTTTCTAATCCGGAATAGTGGATATTTGTGCAATTTTCTGTGAAACATTAATCTACTCTTAAATATTTTTTAAAGTTACCGATTGAATAACATGATTAATGGGTTGCATGTTGAAATGAAATTTGTTCAAGAATATTCATGATAGAGGAAACACAACTTTCATGATTTTAATCAAGGTATTCCTTTAAAAATTGAAAATTTTTCTCTGAGGTTTTTGAGTGATCAATTTAGGTACTGTATTTTGTTTGTGGATCAGCTATACTTAAGATTGAAACTAAAATTTTCTGCATTAAAAGAATATACCAAATACTATAATTTGAATGATCAAAAGCTGAAAAAAAGGTTTTTATATGATGATGTATTACTTGGATGTTAGTTGAAGGTGCTGCTTTTCTTAAAGTTTCAGAGATAGTTTTGAGTCTATCAATTCAAGGATTTACCTTGCTAGGGATAATTGGAATCTTTATCACTCTTGGCATTGCCTTCAACCGTTTGCACTTGGATGTCGCCATATTGGTAGCATTACAGTTACCGTATATTTCCGTGTATAAGCCGAGAATTTTTGGAACTTTTTCTAAAGCTAAAGTGGGGGGATCGGCTTATATACGGATCCTCTAATTTCGCAAAAAACGAAGGTACTTTTCCGTTAGCCGGGCGCAAGCTATAAATCACCAAATATAGCACACAAAATAATAATTGAATACCGTTATTATTTAGCACATAAAAATAACAATTGGAAAGGGAACATTTTTTGATACAGCTGTTGGATTCGGATCTCCGTCAGACAGCAGCAACTTGGCGAAATTTTCGAATTCTTTACGAGCGATTAACGATTTTTATAGCAACTCCAACGGGTGTTGGGAAAGCAACCCTACTTTTTTACTTCGTGCCATCTGAATCCAACAGCTGTTCCAGCAGACAGCAAATGAATGGAAAAACTGTGCTGGAATCAGATAGGGTTACCGTAGCTGAGATTCTTTCAAGGGTCATAATGAGCCTGCTCCCCCTTTTGAAACTTTATGTTCCGCACATGTTTTAGGCTGCACGGCAAAGAAAAGTGGCACTGATAAAAAAATTCCCAAGCCCCAGCCGCTCCCCTTGACCATTGTTGAACTGATCATCTGTCAATCACCCAGTCAGAGGTCCGGCATCAGGTGCGGGACACTGGGGAAGATCATTAGTGGTCACCTTTGTAATAGCATGGAAAGGAGGCGAATTAGACAACCTCGCAGTGAAACCTGCGGCTTAAAGCTCAGTACGCTCGTCATTGCACATCTTTACTGCCAAGTTAAATCGTGGCGACTGGTTGGAGAGTTCAATCTCATTTAGACCCTACCCGAGTTTCTTTCAAGAGCCATAATGAATCCCCTCCCCCTTTTGAATCCTAATGTCCCGTACATCATCACCTGTCAATCACCCTGTCAGAGGTCGGATATCAGGAGCTGGACCGTCTGGACATTGGGGAAAATCATTAGCAGGTTAAAACTATCATCGTTGGCGAGTGGCGTTTTACTTTACAGCAATTTGATTGGAAAATATTCCACCCATTTTACCTTCTTGGCGACATTTATGCCCTCATGGCGTTATGTTTGAACTTCACAAAAATTTTTTAAAATTTTTATTTCGGCTTATATACGGGTTTTGAATTTTGGGTAAATTTGTGACCCTCGGCTTATACACGGATCGGCTTATATTTGGAAATATACGGTAACTTTAATGTTCGGAATGCAAAGGGTTAAAAATTAATCTGACTATCTTTCAAGGATGCAATATATATTTAAAATTTACTAGAGGTGATGCACGAATTTTTACAAACTAAATTATGAATAATGTTTTGATAAAAACTTAATTATTTTATTGCCAAATTCAAATTGATTTAAAATTGCTTTTGGATGCTATTCGTATTAAGTTTTTCCAACTGATGTGTTTAGTGCTATAAATGTTTTCTGTCATTTGTAACACAGGATGAAGAGCGTCTTGCAATTATTGAAGATCAACGTAAAATAGATGAGGAAAGAAGAAGACTAATGAAAGAGAAAGAGAAAAAATTAAAAGAAGAACAGCAAGTTATTTTAAATAAAGGAAAAGTAAGACCTAAACTATCTTTTTCATTAAAGCCGGTGGGATAAAGTTATTAAGGAAACTGATACATTTAACCAAAAATTTGAAGAGGACTTATCTTTGTGGATCCTGGTGATGTGTATTTATTTTCCATAATGACAACACTAGATGTAAACTGTAAGATATTCAGTCCTCATTCCAAGCAAAGAAAAGTTTTGAAGATTCAAGCCATCCTTTTCCTCCTGGTATGAAGTGGAAAATGTGAAAAATAAATAATTATTTTACTGTAATCTTCAACATTTAAATATGCTTGGAAAGCCATGTAGATATGTTGTTTGTTTATAATGAGCCATTGTCTTGAACTTTGTTGGATGATATTTTATAAATACTTCCAGTTTCATATTAAATGGAATTCTGTTTAATAGTGATCTCAACCAACTTCATAAATTGTTTGTATAAGTAAGGCGAAAATGCCGACCAGGGTCCAGATTTTGTTGACCCCATAAATGCCTGAATTACAAATGTGAAGTGACCTAAATTTAATTGATATACCTTTGATTAGCAAAATATTTTGCTTTTGACAAATGGTCTGTAAATATGTTTTTACACATTTATATATAAGCATTAAAAAGCTGTGATTCTCATGTTTGGATACTTTTCTTTACAGCTCAAATAATAATTTGAGAACCTCAAAGTTAATGTTTCAGAGCAGTGTTTCAAGAGTTCTATTATGAAATCTACTTACTGAACAAGTGATAATCTAAACCTTGTGCAACACCACTAATCAATTTAAGTTTACTCTTGACTTTTTTGCAAGATATTTTCATAATACTTTCTTAGTTTCTGTCCTGGAACTGCTACTAGGCAGCAGGCCACAATTTGAGAAATACTGCTTTAGATGGTTTTTATCACATTATAATTGCTTTTGACATTAAACATATCGGCTAGTAACTAAAGGACCCAAAAGTCAAATGAAATACTTCCATTTTATTGTCAAGACCCCCACTTGCTCTTACCCTCTTTACAGTGTCCATGATCCACCCACAATTAGAAATGCTTAAAAAGGGTTTGTTTTGCAGTAGAGGGTAGATCACTAACTTTTGGCGCCAGAATTTGGCAGATCGGAGAGAAGTTATTGGTATTTTGTAGTTAGAACAAAACTATGAATGAATGATTGCTACTTAAGAATATTTCAACAAAATTTGATTAAAACCCAGGACAAAACTAAAACATTCTAAAAACTCAAAATATGCCCTAAAAATGTCATAAAACTGCTTATCTCGTTTTAGGAGATCGTAAACAGAATTTCTGTTTATATGGGCATTGGATAAGTGCTAACAAGATAACCTATCAACAAAATCTGGACCCAAATGATAACATTTTGGTTATAATTTGTAGTATTATTAGAAGACGTACAATTTTGTCCGGCATTAACTAGTCGTTAAGTTTACTTATCTATAAGATTTTGCTTTCAAGAGAAAAGCGGGAATAAAAAATTTTGTTTCTAAGAGAAAGCAAAATAATATAACATTTGATTTACCACCTAAAAAAAAAATTTAAAATAGCAAAAAAAGAAATTTAAAGTTTTTGAATTCTATGTTACATTTTGTTACTACTTTTCCATTAAATATTACCTGATTGAAATCCAAACTCAGCACCTCAACATAGAGCTAGATTATGTTTTTAACTATTTCTGACATTAAGACCCTTATTGTCAGGGTCATTGCTCATTTTGGCACATGCTCATTTCCGAAACCAAATTTTCTCAGGTTTATTTTTCAGTTAAATAGAAAATTGAATATGACAAGGGAAATAAACATCCTTAACCTTCTGCTACTTGCATGAGTTTTCAGAACACTTTGTTATGCAAGGTTATATGCTCAAATTATGTTTCTTGTGGGTCTTTTGCACCCATGTGACGCACAGAAGGTTAATGGAAGATAGACATTACTCTTAAAACTAAAATGTTTCAGTAATAAGAAATTTTTAAACATTCCTCCTGCATTATAAGATTACTTTGTATATTCGCTGATTGATAGGCTTATAAATTTGGTATATCAAAAAAATTTGAAGCTGGGTTGGTATTGTGATCGAATTTTGTTTGCATCTTGTTCTCAAATCAGGTAACAATGGTAAAGCTAATATATTTTGTGTTAGGAAATTATTTTTAAATCGATGGAATTAGATCATGCACTGAAACAAAATTCTGCTCAGTATAATTACGCTTTTATTCAATCACTGTTCATTATTGCTAATTTTAATTAAAAATTTTACATTATGAAGTTTTCCAAATTACTGAAACAAAATATCCTGTGTTAGACAAATAAAAAATAATCTTCTCACTTGAAATGATAACAAGTATATGGTAAGTCGAATATAATTTGACTCAACTTGCTACTTTTTTCTTATACACTTAAACGTATCCATTTTTGTTACTAAAATTGCCATTTTTACGAGTTATGTAGTTTAAAAACCTTGTTTTTATTTTTTTAAATAAAGTTATTGATATATTGATATGGCTGAGTTCACTATTAAAGTGAGATATATCTGAGTTGTAATGACAAATAATTTTTGAGACAAGTGTGAAAATCGTGAAATTGCATCCCTCTCAAACTAGAATTGTTAAACAGAATTTTTGTTTTGTGAAAATTAATTTGAAAAAGAAATATTTAAAAAATACCATAACTGATAAAACTTTCCAACAATTTTGTTATTTTCCATTTTTATTTCCTAAGATCAAAGTAAATACTTCTATATTTTTGAAATTTAAATTTGAAAAACGTTTTTAATGTGCATACTTGTTAAATGTATTAGTCTGTGTTGTTTTTCATTAAGGATAATTAATCTTCAGCTATATGTGTTTAATGTAAAAAACTACATTCTGTAATATCTTAAAATCGTGCTTTCATGTATTTTTATTGATGATTAAAATTCTTATATGTGGCTCACACCTTTTCATTCTTATATTTCAAAGTAATCTTTTTTCCTATTTATACATTGTAAAGGATGTTACCCATGTTGTCTCAGTTATATTTTGTTTGAATCATGAAACTTAAAAATTGCAGTACAAGGAAAACAGGTTACATCTGATTTGCCAAATGTAACTTGGTTTAAGAGTTATATCTTAAGAAACATTCTTTACGCAAAACACATCCAGTTTTGTCGTATAGATCTTGCAATTTGGAATTTGAACTGCAGAATAGTTAACTGAATTTTGCTCTATTGTGCATTAGTTATTGCAAGCACAGGACTGCCACAGCCAAAGCACTTGTGAAATAGTTGCATAAATTTTTTAAAATAGCAAAAAGGCTCATCTTAAATCCTATTTTAGTTGCTCAGATACAAAATGAATTGGCTAAAACACAAAATATACTAATTAAGTATGAAACAGACATTGAAGATATTGCCAAGAAATTTAAATTTTGAAAACTAAATATTTTCTTAAGGTTTTTCTGACAATCTAGCAACCATATTGTTTTTCTTTTGATTGCCATGGCTTGGAGCCAAAACTTCGAAATTGGCATCCCTTGGAAAATTTTCTCTCACTATAAGATTAAAAAGGTACATTTTTATTGATCACTGATGAATTTTCAAAACAGTCGTCAAACTTCTGAAAAGCTTTTGCTTTAAAAGAACCCTAGCCGAAAAGGTTGAAACAGCAAAATGTTGCTTGTGGCTGCCCAGCAAGTATGTATGCATTGTTCTTTCAACCTAAATTAAAATAGTGAAAAATAATTAATGAATGAAAAAATAAAGTTACAGGTGCACAATTCAAGGCCATAATTTTTATAGTTAATGCAGGTTACCAGTTAATTGATACCTATTAGTTACTTGCCAACCTGTACGATTCAGGTGTACAACATAGATTTTGGCTAAATTGCATGGGTGTATGGTTAGATTGTACAATTTTTGGCAATGTTTATAAATAAATCTTGAATTATATTTTCAAAAGATCTGATTCTTGTTTATAAATATTTGAACTAATTTGTATTAGGTCATCCGGAAAGTTCTGCAGTTTTTTTATGATAAAATATCAACGAAGCAGTACAAAAACTTAAGAGAATGTTATTGCATCACATAAGCACCATTTTGTTCTGACTTTTTGCTATCTTTCTGGCAGCTGGAAAATTCCTTTTTAAAAAAAGCTTATTTGTAAAGTTATTGAGGTGCTGTTTGATAGTCTCCAAATAATTGTGAACTCCAGTGACCTGAAGAGATAAAAATCTGAGGGGGCAAGGTCTGGTGTATATGGGGGTGACACAAAACATCCCAGCCATACTCTCAAGTCTGTCTGACATTCATTGTCATGCTTGAAGACACCTTGATGATTGGTCAGTTTTCTCCGCTTTGCTTCGATTTCTTTTAATACTGCCATTTGAAAACAGTATTTTTCCGAATTTATTGTCTGATTTTGTGGCAACAATTCATAATGAACAATTCCTTTGTAGTCCCACCATACACAAAGCATTACTTTTTTGGGATGCAGCCCCCTCTCGATGTTAGTTGGGGAGGTTCATTTGGCTTACCCCATGATCTTTTTCTTGTAACATTGTATAGTATCTACTTCTCATCTCCAGTAATGAGCCGTTTCAGAAAAGGAGCTTCATTTCGTTTCAGCAAAGAATCGCATGCCGAAATTCGAGGAAGCATATTCTGTTGTGTTAAAGTATGGGGTACCCATACATCGTAGCGGCTTACATACCCAATCTTCTTCAGATGATCATGAACTGTACTTTTTGGAATATTTAGTATGATAGTTCCTGAACTATGTAACGTGGATTTTCAGCGATGGCATCTTTTAATAGGTCCTCGTTTACAGAGGATGGTCGTCCAGAGCGGGCATCATCTGAAATTTCCGCGCTTAAATTTATCAAAACGTCTTCGAACTGTCATCAGAAACAGCACTTTGTCCATATACAGCACAAATTTTACGAGCAGTCTGACTAGCATTTTTTCCTTTCTTTAAATAAAAGAGCGTAATATGACGAAAATGAACTTTTTGGTTCTCCATTCTTAGCACTACAGTGAAACAAAAATTGTACAACACAAGCTAGAATTATGGAGTGAAAGCAGTAAAGACCAAATTCACACATCTGCTTCAATCAAGGTCACTCATTATCAACGGTAGCAAAATAGTAATAAGAAAGCGTGCTTCGATTTGAAAAACTGCAGAACTTTCCGGATGACCCAATACAACTCCTATTGGATTAAATGTCAAGAAACATATCGCGAGGAAGCATTAGGATAGCTGATGTAAAATTTTCATTTTCTGCCTGTTAACACTAAATACCTCAGATTGCACTTTCCATGGGTCTGCATGTCATCTCGTAAAAATTGAAATGTCAGGTGTAGGGTAAACTAGTTATTGACACCCTAATCTTTAATTAATAAAATAAGTTTTCATGTCAATGTTCAGTTTCAAATAAGGGCAGGAAAAATTCCTTGTGAATCAGAAGTCAGTTGTGTTAAAAGATTTTCAAACTAAACATCAAGAAAGGTAATACAACCGTAATTAAGTATACAAACAAGGTACTAGTTAAGAGGACGGTTTCTACTGTTTTTGCTAAGAAAAAAGTATGAGCATGTTTTGTAAGATAGATTATAGTCAGTTTCCTTTGCATAAGTCCATTTATACTCAAAAATAAACTAAATAAGAATGAAGGGATATCGATAACAGTGGTGTCAATAACCGATTTTGCATTATTTATTCTCAATATATTGCAAAATACCTTTCAGGGATAATTTTTGTATGAAACCCTTTATATATATATATATATATTCAGCTTAAAGTAGAGTAATTCAGGAAAAGTTACAATGAATTTCAACTTGGTTAAGCTATTTTTCCATGAATTTATAGTATAAATATTGCCATAAGTGTATCAATAACTGTCTTGTTTACCCTGTTATTGTTCAAGGATCCTCTTTATACTCATGATTATCAAGAATCCCAAGGATATTTTTTAATCAATTTAAAATTCATGCAAGTTTTAGTTTAACATTATACACTGAAGAGCAATTGAATTAGGGATAGCTGGCATGTAAGCGGCTTAAATGACGTAAGCAGCTGTTTGACAATATAAGGAGTGCTGCTCACGGTATTAGTAATAGTCGAAAGCAGTATGGGTAAGAGTGCGGATCTAAGCGCATTTGGTATTTTCAATTAACGTCACACTGGAGCAACACAACGGGCTATTGGTGACGGTCCGGGATCAATCCCAGAGGGAAAGTCCGAGGACAACACCACGTAATTTTGAACCGCGGTCAGATGACGAGGCAACACCTGAGCTGGCACCCCACTCTCCAAACTTCCACACCACGCCAACGTGAGGCCACGACAGATTTAACGTGCACCAGCCCCCTTTGTACACGACGGTGTTTGGCTGGATTCGAACTCGCAACCCTTCGGTTGCTAGTCCGTTACTCTTCCAACCGGGCCACCGCGGCCCCTAAGCGCATTTGATTGTGGGCAAATAATCGGGGTCCGACGAATTTGTCACTCCATCTCGGATGTAGTGCAGGCACTCGGATTTTCACGCACCACTGTGTCAAGGGTGAACCATGAGTACGTCGATTCAGGTAAAACCATCCCTGCCAGGGTCAACTGCCGCGGACAACAGCGTGTGAATGAGCAAGGTCGTCGTCGGCTAGCTCGCATTGTAACAGCAGATAGACGGGCCACAGTGCAACAGATCACCCGTCGATTTAACGCAGGTGCACAACAACGTGTAAGCTGCCACACCATCCAAAACCATCTCCTCTCTATGGGGTACAGAAGCCATCCCCACGAGAGTCCCTCTGTTGTCTGTGCAACGATTAACATCGCCAATGGACCATCGAGATGTGGAAAAATGTTGCCTGGAATGAGTCGAGATTCACTTTGGTACATGCCGATGGCAGAGTACGTGTACGGCGTGAGCCACATGAAGCGATGGATCCTTCCTGCCAGCAAGACTTCAGGCTGATGGAGGTGGCATTCTCGTCTGGGGACTGTTCACATGGATTGAAATGGGACCCCTGGTACGTGTGACATCTATCTCTCAGGTGAACGTTATCGGGATATCCTTGACGACCATCTGCTCCCGTATGTTCGTTTTCGACAGCCCACTAGAGATTGTCTTTCAGCAAGACAAAGCACCGTGCCATCGCTCCCGAATTGAATCCGAATAGTTCGATGACCATTCCAGACCTGCACGTAATTTCCTGGCCATCAAGGTCACCTGGCCTCCATCCAATCGAGCACATCTGGGATGCAAATGAGATGTTCGAGCCTCAGACCACCTTCCATCTAATCTTCGTGAATTGTGGGAGATTGTTCAGGAGTCATGGATACGTATGGCTTCCCATCGCTTCCAGTGTCTTGTCGAGTCCATGCCAAGACGAATCGCCGCCGTCATCAAGGTGAAAGGTGGTGCTACGCGCTACTAGACAGGTGTCCCTAATTCAATTGCTCTTCAGTGTAGTTGAGACTGAAATTCTGGATATTTTAAAATGAATCCAAGATATAAGAGCAGAAACAGTAGTATGTATTTGGAACTTAACAGTAAATCTAAAAAAAACAAGCTTAAAATAAACAAGATAACTGACAAGAGCCCATTAAATTAATATTGGAACTCATCAAGTGGCAATTCAACTTTGATAGTCTACCAGCTTGGGCTTGGGAAAAGTTAGTTCTATTAAACTCATTTTCAGTTCTATACTAAATTTTAATGCGATGTCATGTCACAGTTAATTACCCATGGAAGTAAAATCAGCTAGCCAGTGGCGATTGATTTTATTCATCATTTCAAAATTGCATAAAGTAAAGCATAAATGTAGAAATTTTTAATCACAAAGTGCCAAAATGTTTCCTTCATAAAATATAATTGACTCAATCTCTAAAATCCATTATTACTTGATTCATCTTATAAATATCTGATCTTATCTTTCTGGATTGAAGTTTAGGGTCACAAATAATCAAGTTCTAGATCGTCCAGAACTTGAATCATAACTATTGGTACTAGAAAATGATTTCAGGATTTATACAAATGTCTTCTTGAGTCAACTACTTAGATTAGGGTTTTGGTACTAATTTTTATTGGAATTTTAGTAAAATAATGTTCAATGTATTTTCATTTATCAAACTTTAAATGTTGCAAACTGGAAAGTTTTCACATTTGCAGATAGATTATAATAGTTGCCTTGTGAAATAAATAATTGACAGTGATTTAAATTGTTACTTTTATTGCTGTTTAAAAACAAATTGTTAAAATATCCAATTTGGATACAAAATGAACCTATTAGAAATACATTCCAAAGTAATATAAATTATACCATATAAGCTTAAGTATAAAAAGCTAACTAGGTTCATAAAAGCATACAATATTAAAAATGCATCTATTATATAACTATCAACAAAATGGTAAAATAAAGCTTAAGTTAGAAATAAATCACAAAATTGAAATTAGTGTAATTTCAGCCACTGGTTGATGTTCTAATATTTAATTCAAATTTTTAAATTGCAAGAATAAAATCAGTGATAGTGTGCACATGTTAAATTTAATTATGGACATATTTGGGCAATCAAAACAAATGTGTAAATTATTAGTATATTTACAAAGTAATCAGAATTGTTTTAAAGCCTAACTTGACTCAAAATATTGCTTTTCATAAATCATCTTCCCTACTTTTGTGGTCAGGGTTCTGGAAGGTTTTATTAAAATAGCTTTTTGAGAAAGACTAATAAAAAAAAATAAGTATATTTTTGAAGCTCATTTTCAGTTAAATTAATTTTAAATTTATATTTCGATTAAAATTTGTAATCTTATTTTCTTATGAATGAAAAAGCAATTCAAAGTTGAATGAGAATTATAAATATTTGAACATCACAGAACACTACAGCAATTAAAACATGGCGAATGAGACCATATTTTATACAAACATTTTGAATGTATATACATTAACAGTTTTGACCTTTATCACAAATTTTTGTGAACCAGTTTACTAAAACACTTATGATTTTTAATAAGTTAAACACAAAGCTTGTTTTTGCAATATATCACAATTCCACCTGTATTTATAATTAACTCTTATTAAAAGGCTCATTATAAAGAGATCACTTACAAAACAAGAACAGAATCTGACAGCGACAACCAACATTAGTTTGATAAAAATTAAATACATAGTTAAAAGTTTAAATACAAATAAATAATAATTTTCTTACAATCAGTTAATAAATTTGAACATTAAAAATTATTACAGATCAGGTAAGATCATGAAATCAATGTTTCAAGCACATCATAAAACACTAAGTAGCAAAGGTGAAACACTTATTTGCATGTTTTCTCACATTCCAATTTCATAACAATAAATTGGTATACCAAATATAAAATACATGAGTCATTTTCACAGGTGGACAAAGAGCTATGGACGTGAATGATTTTAATTTCAAAAAATATACAAGAACAACATTAACACTTTAAAAAGTAGGTATTAAAATAGAAATAGTTGCACAATTACACAAGATGGTGGCAGGAATTGAAATTTTTTAAAAATAATTTCTAAACATTTGTAACTAAAAGCTATGAATGCAATAACTAAAAATACTTGTTTGGTGATATTTGCAATAATTAAAATGGTTTCTTTTATTATTAATAAGCATTAATACTTTTGTTTAAATGCTAAAGAGGAGGGACTATTGAAGTAATGAGACTGATGAAAGATAATTTTGTGTGTGTGTGATCTGTTTAATTAGTTTAAGTATGAGACAAAACTGGTTGAATCTATAATCTGGGGTACTCTTGTAGTTCAATATTCATTTTTACTGAATACAAGGAATTGAAAAAAAATGTTTTAGAAAAGCTTTGCTACCTCTTTTAGTATATGGACAAAAGAAAAATCTTGCATTAAAAAATTTGTGAATTTAAGACGTAAAAAGTGAAATCATAAGATAACGGCTGCTCTTTAATCTTGTCTTGGCTGAATATTGAATAAGCACACAATTTAATCTATGCATGAATACTCAATTTCACTAAGTCAAATAAACTAATTAGTTATCAAACTAACGTAATTGATTAATGTTATTTTATTTTTACAACAGCTAATTAATGGCTAAATAACATAGTTGTAACAATATTTTGAATGAAGGCAGATCAATTACACACAAAACTGAGTAAAAGGTGAAAAATATTTTCCAAATGCTCTTAAGGTTGAGTTGTAAAATCAACTTTTGATGTAACCCTCAAAAGATTAGTGATACACAAAAGGAGCATATTAGTAGTGGACATTTTAAATCTGCAAAATTTCCAGCCATGTTGAGTTATAGAAACTTTTATTTGATCCAGTTGTCTCTTGGAGTATAAGGCATGAAGTAAGAAATAAAAGAAAAACCTTTTGTCGTTTTACTGACATATTTATACAAAAGTCACTTCATTCTATTATTCACCACACTAAGAAATGTGGTCTTTGATAATGGAACCTTTACCTTTTTGAATTCTGTAGCTGCCTAACACGAACAAGACAACCTAATACCACTCAAGAATTTTATATTTTTTATGCTGTTTAAAAATATTAACCATTTAAATTTGTATTAATTAAAATTTTTACAAAGGGGTCAGTATTTATATTGTGATTCCCTTAGAAAACTTAATTTTAGAATTCAAGTTGGAATCTGTTAGGTAGTCTCATTACTTTACGAACAGTCCATGTACAGTAGTGGTCAAATTATCATGCTAAAGCTATTTTTAAACAAATTCTTGAATGCCACAAACTCAATTTTTGGTTTTAAATATTTTCATTATCAGAAAGCCTGAATACATGGCAAATGACTTTCAATACCGTGTAGAATTGTCAGTCACTGAAAACTTTTTGCCATTTGTCAGTACCTCTTAGACTTGCTCTTTGTTGCAATGAGAACTTTAATTTAGTTTGGCCCTTTTAAATGAGACAGATAAGCTTTACAATTTAATTTGTTCTTTACCATTTTGAATGTTGTGTACACGCAAAAATTACCAATTCCTGGTGACAGATGGAGCAACCTGAGAAATGCAACACAAGTCTCGTTACTTCTATTCGATGCGACTTGGCTCACAACCTGAGGGGTTTAGTTGAAGTCTGGACACCGAACAAATAACAGCGCTCCCGTATCTATATCTGGTTAGGGTGTACTCCACAGTCATGTATAGAAAAATAAGTTTTTAGTTATGAAAATTGTTGTATCTTTTATTATTCTTTATTAATTCAAAAACTTTTTGAACTTAACTGTTTTTCTTCAAATAATCTTATCCCCAATTTCTTTAAATAAAACACTAATATCAAGCCATTATGTATGGGACACAATATGATCTGAAATCCAGATATACTTCTTTGATTAAAAAAATTCAGTTTGCTGGAGACTTGAATTGGATTTTTCCCTGAATCTTATACGAGAACAAGCTTAATAAAAAGAATAAAATTCAAAAAATATTTTTGTTTTTTGCATGTCACGCGAAGAAAAAGTGTGGGACAAAAAAAGACACTCTATGGGATGTCTATATTGTATCATTAAAGAGGTACATAATTTAACTAAATTAGACTTAAATTAAAAGTTCATTAAAGTAATATTTATTTAGAAAAGGTAGCTTTTCTCTTAGATTCTTAATTTTATCAAACTACTGAATCAATATGAATTGCTTAAGTTTGAAGAACTGATTTTTAATTTCGTCTACAAAGCATTTTTCTATAAATTAAATTTCCTTGAATAAATACTTTTCTACAAATATATTTATTTCAATAATAAATAGATTTCATTTAAACAAGTATTTGAGTTTCATTTACTTATTTCCCTTTAATTGAATGTTTTTTCACATTAAAAGTTTGAAACTGATCTATCAGCTTTCCCAGGATTCTTTTCCGATAAATGAGACCAAGCATATTTGATATATATTAGCTTGAAAATAAACTGCTTTTATAAGTATTAATCAATTTTAAAAATTATGCTAAGTTCCTTTTTTCATGAAATGAATGCTCCTGAGGAAAAGTGAATCACATTGAAACAAAGAGAACATCACCATTTTACAATGTCTAGTGTTGGTACATGGATGCAAAATTATAGACTGCAGCACCCTCTGTAAGTCAAAATTTATAGCTGAGAGGTATTTCTAGCTACAGTAAAAATTGGTCATCAGCAAAATATCTTAAGAAAATTGTTAATAAATACAAAGGACAAACTAGCTTTACCATAATAATTTGTGTGGCCACTACTGTAGTTCTTATAATGACTAAGTCGAACAAAGCATATTAGCAATAAATAAAACATGCAAAACTTAATTTCAATTCACATTCACCCCTGCATAAGAGTATTATGTGACTATAAGGTTTCTTGGTCACAGGAAGAAATGTCCTAAAGTAATCTTTGGTTCTTAAAGGAGATATGCTTTGGTTAGAAGTTAAACTCATGAATACATTCATGAAACTGGAACAAGCATTGGATGTCTTTGTTGACAGTTCACCTCTACAGCCAAAGAATCATCATCACCCGATAGCAAGACTTCAGACTCAGAGCAAGACTCTTGATCACTTCTTTCATAATGAATTTTGACTTTACCATTCACAACACACTGTTTCCAACGTCCATGCTTTTGCATGAGGAAATTGTCAACAACCCAAAACATGAATACCTGAAAGAAAATGTTGAAAAAGATCAAATACAGTCAAACCTCCCAAAAGACAATTTCTGAAACCCCCAGCTCTTTGAAATACGACAGGTATTTTCAACCCTTGGAGCTTATAAAGATACAGATGGCAATTTTAAACAAATTGGCATTTTCTCAACAGACAATTTCTCAAAGACCTCAGGTAAAAGGGTAGAATCTTAGTAGAGTAAAATGCCTTTCAATTTGAATGACTCTTGTTACACTTAGCCTTCTGAAAATCTCATTTGAAAAATGAGGGTAAACAAGAAGCAACTCACAGAAGTTAATATTTGATATCTGGAGCCTTGTTCGATGAAAAGAAGCTCAGCAGTGAGCCATGCTCCACAGAAAAAAGAAAGGAATTTGCAAAGATAAGTAATGGTAGGCATAAGTAAACTGACAACTCTGTACCTCAGAACCAGACAAACATGTCCAATAATGATTATTTTTAGGCTATTACAGTTTTGCATGTAGAATCTGATTTTGCATCAAGCCATAACGCCGCAAGTCTGTAAATATTCTCCTTTTATGATTTACTAGGGTTATAAGAGAGTAAGTCCTAACCATTGTTTGAGCCAGACAAACGTAAATCCACTTAATACATAATGGCTCTGAAGCATTAACCAATACCTGTAAAATGCAAGTCCATTGTTGCTTTAAAAAAAGCCAGTGAGTCTGGTTTGGTAACGCCAGACCTTAGGAGAAAACATATTCCAGCAAATAAATTACCGAGTAATAGCTTAGAACGGATCAAAAACCATATTTCAAAATTTCCTGTGTATGAAAGCAACTACAGCAGGGAAAGATTCAAACGTAAATAGTTGGGCAATCACCTGAACATTTCCATAATGTACTCACTGTGTAGATGAGTGCGAAAAAGAAAAAATTAAACCAGAGAACCACACTATTTTTACCAAATGATTGGGCCAATTGTATTGTGCTTTATATTAAAAAAAGAATCCCTTTGCTGTGAGAAGGATGTTCCTTGAAGACTTTCTTGATTTTCTCTACTTGAGGAGCAAAGAAGCTCCATTTGTTTCAAGGAAGAAACACAAAGAACCATTTTTGATATCCAATGCAGTGTGGTTATAGCTTTGCAAAGGAGACACCAAGTTGTACTATAAGACCAGTTTCATAGATACCTTTAAAACTGTTGAATTTAAAAGAAATCAGAGAACAAAGGGTTGTTATGCCAGCGGCGATAACAAAATTGAGTAACCCAAAACAAGATAAGTAATGAGAAGTAGACTTCATGAATTTAATGCAGTGGGTCCTTGAAGAGTATAGACCCTTCTTTGAAAACCTTCCACATGGAGAGAAGGAAGGAAACTTTCTTGAGGATGACTCAACCACTCTAGAGTAATGTTTTCACTTAATATGTAGCTTTTAAGCCATTTACAACACTCAATCTGTACAATATTAAATATTTTTATACAATATTAAGCCGAGTCCACACCGACAGCACAGAACCAAACAAAGGCGAAAGGGATTGCGCGGGCTGATCCTACGGTACACCGCACAATGTTGTGCAACTTCAAACATGCGGCAACGTGATCCGCTCCATGTCGGTACATCAAAGAAAAATGTGGGCACTGTATTTGGACAGCATTTCAGTTCACTCGCCGTACGATCCGGTTCGTATTCACTCTGCTGATATCATTGTTTCGTTTAATAATAAAACCTATTCTTAGTCGAACCACTAGACATGAATCAACAGTCAAAGTGCGATTTTGCGCTTTCTCCCTTTTTGTACGGGAAATTTTCTTGTCCCCAATCTGGAAAAGTGGTTTTTCTTGCGACCTCGGTTATACCTTTTTCCGATTCGTATAGTTTTTAGATTCTGGTCCCTAGATAACATACAATTGGGGTTTCGATATTGCTTGTATATGCCTTTTCCTTGAACTTTTTTCCCCTTTCTCTTTAATAAATCGTTAATGACAATATACGTAGCTCTCGCGATTATGTGCCGACTTTGTAAAGAACTGGACTTTTAAACAATTTGTTTTAAACAATAAGTTTTCAGTTTAATTTCGTACACACGACCTCCAACACGCATGCGAGCACAAAGGAACAAGCTGAGCACGAGCCATCCCACCACAAACACCTCGCTCTGTGGTTCGTCCTTCTCCTTAGTTTTGTGCATTTTCGTGCAGTGACGAACAGAACATTTTGCACGGTGCAGTTCTGCGCTGCCAGTGTGGACCCGGCTTTATATATTTTATACAATATTAAACATTTTTGTACTTTATGTTTTTGATAGTATTAAAGACATTGTTACTATTGCTTGTGTAGTTTACTTGAAACACCTTTTTAAAGTGCTATTTAAGGCCTAAAACAGGTTTTGATGTAGAACCACAATAACAGTCCAGTATATCTTAATAAGCTATAAAATTACATAAAAATTAACCAACAATGGATAAAGCATGTATATTTTTAATGTTAACAATCAATTTTTGCAGGCTAATTCAAATACTTTGTAGCCAGGCAACGAGATCCTCCTTTTCAGTTTTTATGCTCTCCTAAAAAGTTGGCATAATGTGACTTACGCTCGTCTGGTTCTGAGGTAAAGAACTATACAAATGAGTTTTTCTTATTAATAAATTTCAGTAAAAATGTCTAAATGAAGTATATCAATTATATAACACATTCAGCATAACACTTTTTTACTTGTCCCCTATGAACTTCCTCTCAACAGAGCAGAGGAATTCTCATATTAGTCTCAAAAAAGTTAATATTTGTTCTCTGAATCCTGTTCTTCCAATGATATTTACGAAAATTAGTAAGTAATAGTAAGCATAAGCGAACTAAATTATATTGAAATACACTACCAAAGTACTTCTTGAACAATGGAGACGTTAAGTATTAGTATTTTGGCGATTTTATAATTTCTACATACCAAATTAAACATTTTTAGGTTCAGTAAAACTGCTAACTGCACACTTTTCCTTCAATAGGTGCAATCTTGTCTGCAATTTTCTAGGCAACAATAGCACATTTTTGTCTCCAAACAGTGAAAATGATCTAAAGAGCCACATTAAATGGAGGTCATTTATAATTTTCAAAATTTCTTTCAGAATCCCAAGATGAATCCCGATTCTACAATGTCGGTGGATATTCCTTATTTGAGGGTGCAGCCCCTCTGCTCCGACTAGCTGAAGTCACTAAATGTAGAGAAGGCCCAGAGAAAAATGCAAAGGTCTCTACAAATTTCTTACAAGAATCATTATTCATAAGGGTGTGAAACTGAAAAATTAGACATCATTACCGACGACTGGACGTAGGTGCCCTTCAGGTCAACCTTACATGGACCCTAATCGGTGTCTTTAAAACAGGGGACAGAGAGCCCTTATCCCAATTTATTCTTCCTACCATTTATAGCCTTGCTCGGACTTAGGGCTGAATTCAACTACAGAATATTCAAACAATTCGTCTTGAAATTCGAAATGGGAGGAGCGAAGCTGGTATTCTACCATCACTGCACTTTCACTTTTCTTTGAATTTGTCTCCTCTTCACCAGGCGAATCATTCGAATTTTGCTTGGTGTTTACGTTGTTCAAACATGGCTGATGTTTTGTACATTATTTTGAGATGTGTTCCTCATCAGTTACGATTTGGAGTTTTTGGATTCTGAGAATTTTATTTCACATATCGCCTAGATATAGGTGAACTTTTTATATCTGTTAGAATGTTTGAATCTGCAGTATTTTGTTTGGTCTTTAGGTTGCTCAAACACGGCTGTTGTTTTGAAGATTATTCGAGGATGTATTCCTTGTTAGTTATGATTTCGCAAGTCTTTTGGATATGGAGAATTTTATTTCAGTTATCTCATATATAGAGCAGCAAACTTTTAATATTTTTACGATACTTAAGAATTTTCAAATATGTCACATTTTATTTGGTTTATAGGTTGCTCAAACATGGCTGTTGTTTTGAAGATTATTCGAGGATGTGTTCTTCATCAGTTATGATTTCGATAGTCTTTTGGGAGAATTTTATTTCAGAGATCGGTAAACTTATTATATTTATGCGATATGTTAGAAAGCCTATTGAAGCATGGGGCAAATGTATTTTCTGTTGAGATTCAGGAAAGCAATTCAAGTGACATTTGCATTTTTATGACAAATATTTATATTTTAATAATGTTGAGTTATTCGCATTGAGCAGGTATTGAAAATTAATTGTTTTTCACAATTCTCTTAGTTCATAAAAGAATATTAGAAGGACAATATAATTGCTCCTGATTTTCTCAATCAACTGATATGGTGCATTGTTTTCGTTGACAAATTTGATGAACAATATTTTTAGTTGACAGATCAAGTTTTTTAATTATTACAATTGTATTATTTTCATATTTTTGTGAGGAAAAGTTTCATGTTTTTTTGTTTCAAATGTGTCTAATTATTATCAAAATGTTTCGGTGTTACGAGCATCGAGACTACTACGTTCTGAATACTTCAAATCGGGTAACTTTTTTCCAGTAATCTGGTTTCTCATTGGTCGATTCGCAATTATGGGGAGTGAGCAATCATTATTGCATTGTGGTAACCCCAACCACTTCAAACGATTAACAGGGTTGATGAACAACTCAAGTTGAAAGGGAAAAAAACCAGTTCGAGTAGGATTTTCGAATTTGAACAAAATTCATTGAAGGAAGTTGAATATGGCTCTTAAGCTGGCAGGGCTTGGGCAAAATTTCCACATAAGCATCTCTACCTTATTTCGGTGACTGTCGTAAATTTGACTTATGTGAACCTACATGACTTGTCATGATTCTGATGCCTGAACTGTTCTCCAAACCATTGGAGTTGAGCTAAGAGTTGTTTTCCACACAAATTTACTCAAGTGGCTTATCATTCGGAGACACTTTGGGTGAAGCTTAATGCCATTGGGTTGATCAAATGAATTGAAGTCCTTCTCAGAGGTGCAACGAAAGCCCGCAGTCTGGTATATAGTGAAGAGAATCACCTACTTCACCACATAAACTGGTGCCTGACATCAGGTATCCCAAGTGGAAAAATATTTGGGTTAAGTTCCGTAGATAGTAAGTAGTGAACACTTTAGGGATTTCACATTGTGCGAGCAGAGCCAGGGAAAAAGATTAAGATAACTACATGAAGCAGGAGACTATAGTCTGAGAATTCCTATGCTACCTGTAAGAGAAAATTCACTGGGGGACGAGTAGAAACGACAGAATGTGTTATGTAACAAGTGGTACTTCATACAAACATTTTTACTGAAATTTTATAAAAATCTAAAGCTTCATTTATATTTTTGTCAAATGAACATGTAGTACATATCAAGCAGGCTTTATTGGTTAAAGAATATCTTTACTTACATTTATAATGAATGGGACAATCAGGACAACAATTGCCACTTCCACTTTAGGATCCTTAATAGGAGACATGATAATTTTACGAACCTAAAATTACAATGATTTTTAAATAAAACAAGGAAATGTTAAAAAATAAGTCACATTCAAGCATTATGGTAAATTGAAAATACTTTCAGGTACAAATAAAATAAAAGCATTGAACAAGTGCTTAAGATCCATTCATGTAGAAAGAAGTTGAATAAATCTTCTCTACTTGAGTATAGCATATGCATTTGAATGCAAGTTTCTATAAAAAAATTAGTGATAATTTTTAAAAAATACCCCACTTAAAAAAGTATTTGTAAAATTTCGTTTTGATAAAATTCAAAAATTATATCAAGCTATATAACCAGTTGAGAGGAATAAAGTGTTTGGCTAACAGGATAATCAAGAAAGTAAACCAATTCAAAGAATTGCAACTTCTGTTTCTACACTGGTGTTCAAAATTAAGAGAATTTGCATATTTTGTTGAATTTCTCGAAATGTACTGAACAAAAGGTAAAACTAATGCTTCTAAACAAAGATGCAAATCTTTAGTGTTGAATACATAAGCATACACATGCGTGTGGTGCATTTAGAAGAACAGGCTTTCTAAGCGCACATGACAATTTCTGCACTTCGTTCGCTCGTACACCTCGATGAATTTCATAGTGGTTTTTTTTTGCAACATTCGGTGAAATTCAAAAGAAAACAGTTAAAATGAGTAACCACCAATATTTGGATGATGGAATGAGGTGGTGAATCGTGGGAGACTGGAAGCAGGGCAGTCTCAAGTGCAGATTGAGAGATTTGATGTTATGCCCAGCTTATGGAAAGAGTTGAAGGATATCGGAGCTGTAGAGAGAAAGCCTGGGCAAGGTCGCCCAAGAGCCACAACAGCCAATGAAAATCGATATTTATCTATTACAGCGAGGCATAACAGGAGTACCACAGCTTCTCAGCTCTCTTGTGAATTCATGCGGTCACAAGAAGCCGAGTTTTAAGGGTTATTGTTTCCTGAAGGCTTAGACGAGAGAGGCCTGTTTGCAAGAAAACCTGCTGTTTGTGTCCCACTCACAGGAGAGCCCATTTAGTATGGTGCAGAGAACGACTTCAGACAGGGTCAGTGAGGGACCGTTCTATTCACTGATGAGTCCCGGTTTAGCCTAACCACTGATTCTCGACACACATTCATCTGGAGAGAACCAGGGACCCGCTACCCATCCTCCAACATCCGAGAAAGAGACCACTATGGCAGAGGAGGTTTGATGGTCTGAGCAGGCATCATGTTGGATGGGTGCACAGACCTCCATGTCTTTGACAGAGGCTCTGGGATAGGGATGAGATCTTGGAGCCCTATGTTTGCCTTTTCAGGGGTGCAGTTGGCCTTGATTTCATTTTTATGGATGACAATGCTCGTCCACAAAGGCTCACCTGGTTGACGAATAAATATCTGGAAAGTGAAGATATCGCCGAATGGATTGGTCAGCCAGAACTCCAGACGTAAACCCTATAGAGCAGTGATTCCCAACCTTTTTATACTTGAGTACCACCTGAGAATTTTGTAAGGTCATGGCGTACCACTGGTTATGTTATAACTTTTCGAGGGAGTCAAATAAATTCTATACACATATGAATAACTTTACAAAATATATTTAAGTATAAATAAAACAAAATACAGAAAAAAAATCCATAAACCTAGAAAAGCCGTTTATATGTAATTGTTATTAGCAAATGGCAGATACAATTTTCAAACACTAAAATGTCTTTATCAGGAGGCTTAATGACAAACTTGCTGTTGCTTATGCTTATTTCTTATTAGAGCTTCTGTCAGGTTCAATAGCGCTATCTCAAACTTTAAGTCGTTTTCCATGCAGTCTATTCCTGTACTTGTTTTTCACATACACTAGCTCTAAAAACCAACATTCACATAAATACGTTGTTACAAATGGAGTTAAAATTTTTAGTGCTCGACTAAAAAGAGCAGGATACTCATTTCTTGTAGACATCCAGAAAGAAACAAGACTTTTCTCCTTGAAAGAGTCTTTCATTGAACTGTCACTGATTAGTTCTATGAAACATTCCTTTGCTTCCACATCTTCTGGCATGCCTTTTTCTTGTGAAAACGGGTTTCTAACATACTTGGAAAAGTTTTTGGGAAAGTATTTTCCAAAACCCTCCTTTAGTAACTGCAAGTGTTCCTAGATGTCTCAATCAGATCATTACTGGGGATCAAGTCATTTTCTTTCAACCAGGATAAAAGTGGAAAAGGCAGATAGGTCATTTTTATTTATTTGTGTAGTGAAAAGATCCAATTTCCTTTTAAGAGAATTTATCTTGTCATCGACCGAAAAGTTTGTTTCACATGACCCTTGAAGACTCATATTTAAAATATTCAATCTATCAAAACTATCCATAAGGTAGGCCAGCCTTTGAAGTCAATTCTCATCCGTAAACAACGACTTCATGTCATCTCTGTCAGACAAAAATATAAGTACTTCAGACCTAAGTTCAAACAGACTGTTTAAAATTTTCCTTCTTGACAGCCATCTTACCTCTGTATAGAGTAGCAGAATTTTCAAGTTGCAACCCATATCTTTACAAAGTAATGCAAATAACCGTGAATTTAGAGCTCTAGCCTTAATAAAATGTATAACTTTTACTGCATCTTTCAAGACATTAGTCAACAATTTTTCAGGCATATTCCTGGAGGCTAATGATTCTCGGTGTATCATGCAGTGCGTGGCTTTGCACTGAGGGGCGACTTGTTTTATTTTTGCTACAAGCCCAGTTAGCTTCCCGTACATAGCTTTAGCTCCATCTATGCTAATGCCTACACAATTTGACCAAGGCAAGCCTATATTAGTCAAGTACTCATCAATAAGCTGAAATATGTTTTTTGCTTTGGTATTACATTGTAGTGGTTTGCAAAATAAAAATTCCTCTATAATGTCGTCTTTATGATTAAACCTTATGAATACAAGTAGTTGAGCAATGCTTGTTATATCTGCTCTCATCGATTTGAAGGGAGAAAAATTGACACTCCTGAAGATAGAGAACAAGCGTCTCTCTCTCCTCTACATTAAATGCCATTTCATCAATCCTTCTTTGAACAGTAGTATTAGACAGCGGTATCTTTTCAATTTCTTTAGCTGTCTTTTCCCCTAAAACTGAATTAACCATGTCCAGTGGCTGGCATAATGACTGATTCACCAATAGTGTGTGGTTTTTTACTTTTTGCCATTCATAAACTAGCTAGATATGAGGCTTTCAGTAAGTTATGTCAGTGTGTGTAAAACTTTTCATACAAACTGATTCTTTTCTAAAATTTGTAACTTTTCTTTGAAAAAATTCTATAGGTTTATTTTGTGTCAGGGTGCTTGGTTTGTTGGTGCCTTTTTAATAATGAAGGCTTCATACTTTGATTAGAAAGGCATTCCTGACAATAATACACTGAGGAATAGGCAATTAGATTTTTCGGTGGCAGCCTTCGCACGGCGAACCTAAATTTTAAATAAGTATCATCGTACTTACGGTTTGGAACATTTTTTTTGTTTTCTCACTTGAACTGTTAGAGCTGCTGGAAATTGAACAACCTTCCTCAGTCACAAAAAATCTCTTCATATTTGATTATAGAAATGATTTAATTACACATCACAAAACTTAAGCCTGACAAAAATTATCATCCAAGCTGATAGCAAAAATAACACCAAAGCATGCAAAATAGTTACAGAGTATTCAATTAATAACTAGACCTTTTTGATTATAACAACAAACTATTTCTAACATCAATCCATTCAGCACACTGTACTTGTCAGCTCTCGCTACGACTGATAAGTGACAAGAGTTCAACAGACTCGTCCAAACAATAACAGACAGGGATGACTCACGCGCCACTTCCGATTGCAGGGAGTACAGGCAAGAAACCCATCCCATTGCACAGTCAGCGAGGGTAGTTGTGAGTTTTAACCCAGTACTTTTGGTTTGTATTATTATTGAACCCTTCTGAGTACCACCAGTTGAGAACCACTGCATAGAGCATTTCTGGGATGCTCTTGGGAGGGCAATTTCAACTTGCCTCCCAGAACCATCCAGGACCTGAAAACAGCATTGCTGGAGGAGTGGAACCAACTGCCACAGGGACTCAAACTGCCTCATTTCCAGTATGAATTCATGTTGTAAGAGATGTATAACTAAGAGGCGATCATGCCCCTATTAACCCATTTTTTGTGTCTCTATTGTAACCTGTTTTAGACCTTCGTGCGCTAATAAGTTTTACGCACGATACAACTAATTTCATTAAAATATGTTCAGTAGTTCTGGAGGTAATCGCCCAAAAGTGAAAATTTTCTTAATTTTGAACACCAGTGTAATTCATAATTTTCATTCGAGAGCTTTTTCATGTGCTACAAGATATTTCCTGTCTTGTAATTGCTAAGTGATTTTTTAAGCAAATAAATTAGTTCACATATAACAATTCAACTTAATAATAAATAGTAAATGAAAAACATTTTTAAATGAGACAAATTTAATTTTGAGTCACCCATGGCATGGGGTTTTTTCTATTACATTGTTTTGAATATATCAAAAATGCAATAACTAGTCTATTAAAGATGAATTTGCTTTAATATGTAAGTATTTCATATTTTTAGAATACAAGAAATAAAACAAATATTGCAAATATAACTATACAGAAAATGTAAAGTTTACAGAACAAAAAACATTTAATTGTGAATTTAATAACACACAATATCTACATCAGCAAACATTTTCTATGGCTTTATAGAATTTATAACTTGTAAGATAAAAACATACAGAAATCTTTGTGTACAATTAAATTTTATAGATAAAAAAATAATTTCATTGTTACTTATCAAAACATCTTTTATTTTAAATTTAAAGGAAAGAACAATAAAATATTGGCAAATAAAAGCATATTTAACATACTACTTCACAATAAGTAATTAAGAGCATGTTTGATACATACCTGATCCCAAAACTTCAACTGAATAATAAGAGTAATGAGAATTTTTTCTATAAGCATAAGCATTATATATACAGCACACTGAGAAAGCCAGGCATTTACATACGGAGCTTTACCTAAAAATAAAAATTTAAAGATATTAGTATAAAAACTATTACAAAAGTATGTTACAGGGTAGAATTATAACACTATCATAAAATATACAGTAGTAATCGTTAAAAGCAGATGATTGATTTTAAACAGTGAAACTTGGGTTCACACATTTTAAAGGTGGAATCTTCAAAATTACACCATCTACAATAATACAATACAGCAGCTCCTTCATAATACAGGTTTGTTTAGATAATGATTAAAAAACGCAAAATAAAGCTCGTTCCTCATTTTTAATTATTCTCATTTCATGCTTAATGAAAATTCTAGAGTTAACACTGGAGGCACAACTAATAATATAAATCCTAAACTTGCAACTATCAGACATCGGTGCAAAATCAATGTCCTTTAATCAATTATATGAGCATTAATATTAATGCATGAAAAAAGTCAGATATGCATCCACACGTTTCACTGTATTAACTAAAAGAAATAAAATTTTGAAAACATTCATTGAAACCTTGTCTCATGAGCAATGAAATATTAAATGGTTACAATTGATAATCAATAATACAACATACCATACTCTCCAAATACCAAATGGTCCCACCCTTTTCTTCTAGATATATGTTGAGTAAGTCGAATGCCAATAAAAATAATCAGCAAACCAATTGATGAATCAAGCAGAAAGCTCACAATGTACCTGAAAATTTCACAAAAATATAACATTAACCAACATAATCAATATAACATAATAAAAGGAATAACTAACATAAAATTCAACACTTTAATATTTTAAACACAATTTAAATTAACACAAATGTAATAAACATAGAAAGCCCTGCATTTCAAATTTAAAAAGGTCGATAACACAAGTTTTCAAGGTAGTTCAAATGTGATAACCGTACAAGTTATAAAATATATAAAGGAATATAAATTTATCATAACTTTCAAAAATCAGTTTAATTTGTAAGTTTATCAACTTATGAGAAAATTATTACTCGTGTTTTTATCATGTAGCCTTAAATTTACTTTAATTTTCCTTCATGGTTAAATATTTAAGATAGAGTGACAATATTCTAATATTCCTTAACTCTAAGGATAACAAATTAATAAGCAAATAATATTTGTTGTAACAGTAAAAATAAATTTTTTATACACCTTTCCACATCATTTTGAGATGAGTATTGCAAATACACAAAGTAAATTAAAACAATGCAGAATTTGAATACCAACATATTTTCAATCTCTCCCTATGTGAGAGAAATCAATAGGAGAGCATTCCATTTTAAAGTTGGTTTATTTTTCTTACACAGAAATGTATTTAGTCTACTTACAATCAATATCAAAGTGAAAAGTTTTTCTCATGCCCAAAGCAGCCACTTATTAGCAAATATTATCAACTATCATGCCTGGAATTTAATCATTATAGCATCAAGGGAGGATTTGTGAATCACATAGTGATACACTGGTATGCCAAAGGGGGAGGGTTAACATTACACATCACATACATTCTATGCTATAGAGGCCACATTCTAGATAGACAAATGTCCATGATCCAGGAATCTTTCGATTCAGAAGTCAACACCTTGACCATTAGACCGATTGGCCATATATCAATGAAATAATATTTCATTACTCTTGACATTTATTAGATCAAAGGTTATTTTCAATCAATATAGCAAGTTCCTTGCAACCCAAT
Organism: Meta bourneti; assembly: GCA_933210815.1. Taxonomy (NCBI): domain Eukaryota; kingdom Metazoa; phylum Arthropoda; class Arachnida; order Araneae; family Tetragnathidae; genus Meta; species Meta bourneti. The sequence goes on along the minus strand of OW119923.1, from coordinate 79,754,008 downwards.
TCTATGCTCAATTGTGTGTTCTAGTTGTGTGTGACACTCAACACCAAAAGTAGACACAGCACCACTCAGCGGAAACACAATCAAAATAAACATGAAATATGCAAATTCTCTTCCAATCTGCATGTGAAAGTTCGAATGGGGAAAGAAAAATTAAGTATAGGAAATCAAAATAACAGGTAATTCAGACAAAATGTTTTCAAATTTCAGTTTTCATTTAACAAAAGAAATAACTTAACACCAAGAAAAATGAAATCAACATTTTACCAAACCTATGCAATCAATTGTGCATGTATATTAGATTGAAATATATAAATAAGAATGGAGTGTTAGTACATTGAATATTTTAGCCTTATTTCAAGTTATTTATCCGTTTTGGGTCACTGCACAATCAGTGGTTTCCACATTTGGTGTCTGTATGTGTCTGCAAAACTTCAAAACAGCTGGGTATATTTTCATGAAACTTTGCATACTGTGGGTACTTGCATTCATTAGTGATTGAACATTACGTTAGTCTGTCCATCTTCCAGTTTTATGTCAGTATTTGTGCAGGTATCACAAAATTCATTTAATATAATTTTATTAAATGTTTAATATTTTAGAAAACGTATACTAGCTTAAGGAAGGCAGTATTTAAATTTCCTCATCTTACATTTTAAGGCTAAAACAGCTGAATACTCATACTTAGTCAATCTTTATTCAGCAGTTTTGGAGAAGATGGGATGTATATTGAGCACTGCGATTAACTCAGATTGCTTTACCAGTATTGTTGAAAAAATAATTTATCCAAAAATTATTTTTACGGAACTTAAAAATCTAATACTTCACTTATTTTTGAAATATAAATAATTTCTAAATAATTGAGACAGATGATATTAAGAGACTAGACTTTAGAAGAAATAAATGATTTTATGTTCACATGGCACTTTTTTTAGTACATTTCAACCAACTTTCCTCAAACGTCCTTGGTTTAACGCACATGGTTGCAAAATTTCTTTTTTATAAAAGTCAAACACATAGCACAAAACCCTTTGAACCAAGACTGATACTTAATTGAATTTATAGAAAGTATTTCAAGATTTTAACATAAGTTTCCATTACAAAATGATTTTAAACTTAAAAACTTGCAATTCTTTCTCATATTTCCAATAAAATTACTTAGTTTTATTTGAAAGCTTCACTCGAAAGGCAAGTAACCACCATTCTCATTCTCAACAGGTATGTGACATTAATTCAAAACTATATAAATTGAAAAAAGTGCTTTAAAGTGTAGCATGTACTAAGCAAAATGAAAACTAATTAATCATGTTCAGCAATTTTATTTTCAGACTTTATGCTTGCAGTTAATTTCGCATATAAAAAATAATCAAAACTTGATCTTTAGAAAAACTTTTTTCTGACTAGTTTTATTTCGCTCGATTTTCTGTGGTAATAAATTTAATAAACATGTATTTTTTTAATCAACTGTAATTCCTATTCATCACACATAACCCTACAAAGGATTAAATTTAAAGCTGCATACAAATAATGCATACCGATATTGAAAGAATGTTATTGTTAGAAAAAAATCTGAATTAGGACTTTTTAAATATTATTTGTTATAGTAACAGGAGGTCAAGGTTGCTTACTTTAAGAGTCAAAGCTATATTTAAGCAACTTATACCTGTTTCACATTTGTTGAAAAAATTTAACAAGTTGCCATTGCTTTGTCTGCACTGAAGACATAAGGAAAAAAAACAAGTTCCTTTGTTACTGCACATGTCACAAAAGAATTTTCAAGATACAATGTATTCGCTTTAAAACAATTAGCCATGAATATCACATCAAATTAATTTGATATCCATCCTTTGAAGTTGGTGAAATTCGAAAATGTTGCATGCTTGGTACAAGTGCAACAGGAAAGAAATATTGCAAGAAAACTATAAGTGCTCGAGTATTAGCCACAGATTTGTCATTTTTAAGAATTGAGTTATGGCAATTTTTCAGGAAACGAACTTAAAAAGGAGTTCCTAATCTAAAAAAAAATCAACTTTTGTAGATTTTTCATATATATGTGCTATGTATGTGAAAAGTATTATATGAAGATATGCATGTATTCAATTTGCATCCAGAGTAAGTTGTAGAAATTATAAAAATGTCAAAATGCAGTTAAAAAATTAGGTACTTGTGTAAAATCCCGTCGACCATGAAAGTTGGCACAATTCCAGTCAAACTTACTCCAATCATTTCGGCGTCAAAAATCGTGTCCGTTAACACACTTTTTTTATGCCAGGATTCCATAACTTTGAAAATAGTCAACTGCATTCTGTTCTGTAGTAGGCAGATCCCAAATTTTAACCATTTTTTTCAAAATGTGAGGTGAAAAAAATAGCGAAATAGTGGTTAATAATAGCTGATAGAACACTTGTTTTAAAAAATGACTAAACAAGGTTACATAAAACCAAGTTTGTTTGACGTCATGTCACTATGGCGACAACCAGAGGAGATAAATAGGAAAACCGTGTTTGATTTCATGCTTTCCATTATTGGTGGAATATCGCATCGTTTGGCGAGAATGGTCGATGGGATTTTACACAAGTACCAAAAATTACTTTCCTAACACGTTTTTTTACGAAAGAAAAAGTTATTATTCTGGTCACTTTTTCAATCTACAGAGAACCAATTCAACCCGAGTAAGATTGGGTAATTCTGCTAGTATAGCATAAAATGCATACTAATAAAAAACCAGACAAATACTTACCATGTACAAGGGTCTCCTTGAAAAAATTCAGCTAAAAATATATTGGCAAAATGAATTACCAAAGCCCCCATACCCTGCTTAGAGGTATCATAAAACCTAAAAGAATAATTTGACTGTAATAATAGCATATAAATAGTTCACAAATATGCAAATAAAAACAGCTCATAAATACAAACCAAATAAGCCAAGGTCTTCTTTGCCTCCATGGTTCACAGAATCTTTTTACTAAAACAAGAAAATCAATTTGAAATTTCTGTTATCAGCTTGGAGAACATGCAGTTTCATGTAATAATTGTGAAAAGATGGAAAAATAAAAAAATTCTTTTTAAATTTTTTTTCTTTTAGAATTCTTTACCAATTGTAAATATACATATGTATCTGAAGATAATATGATAAAATTGCTTATCAGTTTGAGTCAATACACAACATTAAAATTTATACTGACACCCAAGTTTATTGTTCTTGAAAAGTCTAAATGTCATTTAAGAAAAACTGCTTTTGAGATCCTGAAAACAAAAATATTTGATTTATGTTCTGTGCCTACGAGGACAAACCAGTCAGCACTAATGTTTGCAAGTCCTAGAAGACAGAACAAAAATTCTCAAATTATGATTTTTCTATTTATTATTGTAATTTTTAAAACGAAAATTCTTAAATATAAAATCTTTGATTTCCATCAAGATGATTAAATTGGCGTCAGCAACTAATATTAACAATTCTTTTGAAAGTTCTTCGCAAATTCGATGTTCAGGTTTTATATTTTGAATGACATTTTGAAAAACTTAAAAACTGACAGCTCTAAAATGAGTACGTCAACTGTTAAAACGAGTACGTCAACTGTAGGGTCAAAGGTTGAATACTGGAAGAGAAAATGAAGTTATAGATTTGTGTTATTGAGAGGAATTTCTAAGCACGACAAAAGGAAACAAAAATAATATTGATAAGGAGACAAAAATTAGTAAGCAGGACAACAAAAGAAAATCAAACACATTGCTTAAATTAATAAGAAATATTTGCCAAGAATTCTTACATATAAGACATGTAAATGCCAAACATGCCAGTATTCCTTGAACTAACCATCCAAAAGAATCTGTTAAGGCACCATGGGTACAATGTAATTCAGAGCCCATATTAAAATTGTTTATTTTATCTTACAGGAAAATAAATACGTATTTTCATTCATTCTACACGCAGAGTAAATCTATCGAGCATAAATAATAGTGGTTGACGTAAGTGAATACTCAACCGCACGACAGGAATCCATTTACACTTCAACACCATAAGATAAAAAAATTTTAATTGGAGTGAAAAACAGAAATCAATTTAAAATATTAGAGATTAATTTCTTTTGAAATCAAAACTCGTAATAACATTGGCATTTGTTGAATAGAGTTTAGATGTTGTGGAAACCATACAGGCAAGAAACAAAAAATGTTAACAGAACTGCGAACAGGTTACATTTTTAGCAAAACTCGAGCGAGAAAGCACATTGGAAGACAGTAATGTGAAAGGCACATCCGGTTTACTTCCTAGTTGGAGCGAAGACTGTTTGCAATTTGGTGTTTTTATCGCCTAGGAGATTTTACAGAACGCCAAGCAAGATTGCTTTGTGAATACTGATTAGCTGATGGTTTCGAACCAGAGAGGATTGTCCCGAGCGAAGGCGGATGCACTTGCGAAGCTTACTTAGTCACGTGACCAAAACCTTACAAAAAGTGTCCTCCAGTAAAATGTTTTCCTATGTTGTAAGAACTGCTCCTAGAAATTGAAATTAATTTGTACTTGAGATACAAAATGTTACAAAATATGCAAGGAAAACTAATCAGATAATATCTGCAAAATTATGCTTCTTGGAATAAAATACGGATTTCTATTCGATTTTTATATTTTAACGAAGACATGCATGCATGAACCTCGGCTAGTGTACCTTTATTACAATTCTAAACTGGCAATATAATTCAATTCGCTATTGTAATTAAGTGTTTGCTGCTTATGTTTCCCGTTTTCCTTCCTTCTCTGATGTTTGCTATAATAATTATATAGATGCTCAAACTGTAATCGTCATAAAAGAAAGGACATTTGATTAAATTCAAAGCAAGTTTTTTTTGTTGTTTCTCGGGGTTTTACTGTTTTTTAAGTAAAATTTACTGCTTGTTTGATAAAACTTTCTTACCTTGACTTAATATTTTAAAATATTAAGTCTATTTAAAAGTACTATTTAAAAATTTATTAAAGTGAATAAATTGAGGAAACAACTCATCCCTCAAAAATTGAATTGAAACAATTAAGTTTTCTGTGAATGTATTAAAAAGAATTTTAGTATACTTTTTTCTGACTGGAAAGAAGTGCAATGTTAGCCAAAATTATTCAAGTAAATGTTAATTTTCAAGATTCCTTAATATAAACTATTATTTCATTCTTGTGCTATTGGTAAAACTAATTGGTCTACTTTAGCTTGAATGTGCAATTTTGTTGTTTTAATTTAAATCACATACAATTAAATAAATTTTTTACTACTGCATAAGGTGCCATTTTTTATTAGTTGCAACTTTGGCATTTTGTGCACTAAAAAATAGACATTCAATTTTTTATAATAGAAAATTGGTTTTTATTGTAAATATTTTTCTTCAAAAAGAAGTAATTTTGAATTTTTTGCTTGTTTTAATGGTTAAGCTACTTGATTGTGTTATGACATGAAATAGCCATGAGTAGTAATTGAAAGTTTCATTTAAGTCTCACTGAAATCGGTTATTCTTTTGTATCATTGGATTATTTTATACTGAAGATTTATTGAAATGTGAGTAAAATTGTAACTTCATGTTCATGCTTGAGACAATGAGTTTGAACATTTTCCATCCCAATTTAATGATCTTTCAAAATTATACAGCTTAAGAAATACATATAAGTTGTAAATTGATAAAAATTACAATTATAAAAAATTCAGTTTTAAGGAAAATTTGTGCTTATCAAATAATTAAATTCCATTAAAGAGGGGAATAAATACTAAAAGCAGAACTCCTGATTTGAAGCACCAATTAGTCTTCACAATCATGCTTCCTGTTAATCTCAAAAAGGCTTCTTTCAGTGAATGTCTCCTATTAAGATATTGACTGTACATATCACTCAATGATAGTATTTACAAAAAAAGGAAAATTATATGAAAGAATTACAAAACATATCAACTGGCAATAATATCCTTTCCAAAGTATCAATTATTTCCCAGAAACCTTTAAAACAAAATTTATACATCTCAAAATTTGGATGCTGGATCAACTTTCTTTACTTTGAATTAATTCAAAACCATCTTAGTGCCCCATAAAGTTTTTCTTTATTTATTTCCTAATTATATGTAAGCAATGTAATTGTAAAATAATATATTTATTATAAAAAATATTCATTTAAAACTTTTATGGGTTTAATTCGTGAAAGCCTTTGTTATGAATGTTCAAACAATTTTACTTAGATACATTTAACTTACTTTTTCCCATTGCAATAACATTTTATTTCAATGATCGCTAATATTTGTTTTATTTTTATGTTAGGTTTGAAGACTGCTAGGATTTTATACAACATAGGCGATGAATATTATGGAGTCTCCTCAAAAAGGTAAATATATTTTTAAATAAGTTGTTTGACGTGCTTTCAGATTGTATAATTTATTGTTGTTGCTAATCTCCACGTCTAGCTCCAGCTAGACCAAATCTACAAGTCCACCCGCACAAAGTCATACACCAATTTATTTTTGGCACCAAAAACTGACGGCAAGAAGTTATCAAAATCTTCACTTTTTCAGCGTTAAGAAAGGGATAAAGTGCACTGCTAAATTTATTTTATTACAATTTAATTAACCAAGAATAGTTTATTATAATTTAGAAGTTCATACAATTGATAAAATCTCAGAAATAAAACAATCAACTCTTCCATTTGTATCTTCAGAAAAGGAACTTCTCAACCAAATCCCTATTAGCAGTTACTGGGTAAAGGGCTGCATTTTTTAAAAGATTAATTTTTTGCAGTGCTACAGTAAAAACATCTCTTAACAAATATTTCTGATTTCACGGTCTAGAACAAAAAAGTGCATTAGAATATTTAAATACTCAATTATGAAATAAAAAGAAACATTACTTCAGCAGACAATAAATGCATATTTATTGGGAAAAAAAATAGAAGTTTAGGCATTCCTAGTTTTTTCAACTGCATAGCACTTGAAACATTCAAAGTGCACATTCTTAGAATATCTGGTTTGAAAAGGGTGAGTACTTCAAAAGTGAATTCCTGCAAGACCTCTTAACTTATTTTCTGAGGAATGATTATTGTTCCTGTTCCCTCAAAGAGAGGATACCCAAAAAGTGAGCAATTTGTTCCAAATAGGAATAATTCCCAATAAGTTCCAAATATTAATAAGTAATAAAGGAATTTTATAATCCATTTAAATCAAAAATTAGCAGTACCCGCACGACTTTGCCCGTGACATTCTTGTTTGTCCTCTCCGATTTTGAAAACATTAAAAAGGAAAAACAATAATTTTAAGAATGAGTCTCACCTGGCATGACACGGGCATGTCGCCTCATTCCTTCCACCTCACTGATTCTTGCTTAGAGAGCTTCATGATACATTATGTTGAATGTTCTTCCATTTGGGATGTAAGATTCTCGGCTTTTCCAACTCTTGAACAACTCACATCCAGTTGACCATGGGAGAAACACGGTTTAATGAGATTGAGTCTTACAACTTTCAGCTATTGTCCTTGTGGATGCTCATGGTGAAACTTAAACGAACAGGAACTGAAGTCATTTAAATTGGAATGGGTGATCTGAAGGGATGATTGGGATCTTTGGAATGAATACATCTTTGCCTGTGGTATGTGCAGTCATGATGGTGGCTTCAGTGGCTGAGAAGCATAATCTCTGCCCCAATTTATAGCTGTAATATGTGCGAGGGTACCAATGTGTTCAAAAACTAGGTTTTGGTACTCCAGATGACTCCAATGTGTTCAAAAACTGCTGCGTAGTTCACAGCCCCATCTGTGTCACATGTAGTGTCGATAGATTTATATTATACGAATGCAGAAATTATACAAATTCAAAAGTAAGTTATGAAAACCACTACTGAAATAAAAATGTGATTGAATCTTTAAATATAACGCTATATTTTTAAAAAGTCTTGCTATGTCACCTTACTGATTCCGACAAACAATCTAAATGAATCACAATGTCAGCAAAATCAAAACCAAATTAAACAGTAATAAACACTGTTACTTCATTTCATGTAATTTATTAACCGAGTTGCAGAAAATTTTTTGATGGTAGGAACTTGGCATTTGGAGTCGAACATGTAGGGGGTTGGAGCTTCAGTGGTTTGCTTTCCATTGGTGGTACGAAAAAGGACAATACAGAGAAACCAATTTCATATAAATATGCATAAAATCAATTAAATTTTTTTAAATAATTGTGTTGAATTCAAAAAATAAAAGGATGAAGTAAAAGTAAGTACAGAAAAATTGGAAGTATTAGTGGATATTTACTATTTTTAAAAACTATAGAGGCGAAAAATAAAAATTATCTGTTGGCTGGGTTCAAATTCAGGTCTCCCTCCAAAGCCTGCGACTAACCGCAACTTCAGTGCGTCGCTTTACCGACTACACCATCATTTCAATGTCAGGAGGGGTGTTTTTAGTGAAAAGATAGCATGCGCGATAAGTATCTCATATTGATCTGCGCAGATACATCATAGTGGAGGGGCTACATGTGCAGCCCAAAATATTAATTAAAAAAATTTCTAGATTAAATTTTAAAATTCAGGCTTTGAGGGACATTCAGTCATCTTTAGGAATACCTGTGTGTCGAATTTCATGGCTGTAAGTGCTATAGATTCGTCTGGTCACCCCACAGACACACACACACACATACACTTCCTTTTATAATAGTAGAGATGCTTGATCTAGTGAATATCTCCTATTAGAATACTTGACTACTTTACTTAATTATAATATTTTAAAAACAATAGCAAAATTAAATGAAAGAATTACAAATATATATCAACTGGCAATAATGCCATTTACAAAGTATATCTCGGGACGAGACTGAGGTGCTGATACAACCTACTATAAGAGCCACCTACACTGCTTTTATTCGTCCTATTTTGGAATATGACTTCCCTGTTTACTGTTGTACCTCCGCCATTTGTCTCCACAAGCTCGAGCAAGTACAGCTGAGCACGTCTCACATCATTATTGGCTTAGGTAATAGCTGTCCAGGCGAAGTGGTCCTGTATGAGGCCGATCTTCAGCCTGAATCTTAGAAGAAACTGCGGCCTGGTAAAGTACTATAATATACTATTCAGCTATAGTCCTCATAATCGAACCTCGGGTTTCTCACAGCACTGGTGTAATAACCAGACTCAAGAGAAAAATAGTCCATTCAGTCTGAGAAAACACCAATTTGATTTCCCATACTGTAGAACAACATGGGAAATCATTTCTTGAAGCATAGCATTAACCCCTCTGAGGGCCTTCCTTGGGTTTGTTTTTATACTGAGCTTCGGACGCAGGTCTCCAAGAAATCTGATATTCCGGCTTGTCTCCGGCAGTTTGCCTTGGAAATTATTAATAGTATTCCCGGTCAGGTTACTTTTATTTATACTGATGGTAGTAAAGATGAACAGTCTCGATCTGGCAGCAGAATCTATATATATATATTTCACTAACTTACATGGCACAGAAATCGCGGTTATTTGTCAATCACCGAATGGCAACGAAAGGAACGAAAACAATCTACGATTTTGAATCCACTCTCGAGTGTTTTGCAAATTTTGCTCATATTTTAATTTTGGAGCTACAGAGTGTTATTAGAAATGCCCGAAAGAGAGTGAGACGTTCTACTGAAACCTCTGAACTTTCAGAAGAGCGAAAGTCGATTAGAAATCTCCAAGACAGAAATCGTCGCAGCAACGAAAGTTTCATGGAACGAGAAAGTAAGCTTCGGCGTCACTCGAGTCGACTTCCTAAAGATTCTAATGCCCTCACTTTAGACGTTGAAGAGCATAACTGTGAAAACATGTCGGAGGTGTCCTTTTTGCTGTGCATATTGGAAGCTTGAAGTGAACTCCAATAAAAAATACACGAACTGCTGCCACTATGGTAAAGTTAGCTTGCAACCACTTTCGAAAATCCAGAAGTGTTAGCTTTTGCATCAATGGGAGCTGAAATCAAGTCACCTCCTGGAAGAGGGCCATATTGTTTTCGCATTCATGGTCAGATCTACCATATGGTTTCTCTATTGTATAAAAATGAACACAATAAACCTGGGTATGGTCAGTTGTATATATATTTATTTGATTCTAGCAAGGCAAACTATTGCCGTATTGAAAATAACCCAGGCTGTTTACAATCTGTAATGGACAAACTGGATGCATTATTACGGGAAGTAAATCCATTTGCCGAATCATACTTGCGGATGCATCACTTGACAGAACTAAATCCTGCCGTGAATGTTAAAATGATTTTTATGGAGCATCCACAGAATTAGATATGCGCAGATACAATGCTCCTACTTCTAGAACAGAAGTTGTGAGAATTACTCAGTATGATGTAGATAATAGATGGGTTGTACCTTACAAATTTAATGCTCATATTATCGTTGAGGTATGTGCTTCAGTAAAATGCGTTAAATATCTTTATAAATATGTGTTTAAAAGTCACGATGCTGCATCTGTTAAACTGCAAAGGGATGATGGTGTTTTTCATCGTGATGAAATTTCGATCTTCCTCGATGGTAGGTATGTTAGTGCTCCTGAAGCTATGTGGCGTTTTAATGAGTTCAGTATGTCTAACAAATCCCATGTTGTTATGAGACTAGCAGTTCATCTGCCCGAACAGCAGCAGGTTTTTCATCAAGGTCAAGAGGATGAAGCTATTGCTCGGGCATCAGTAAAACAAACAGCTTTAACTGCATGGTTTCAATTGAATCGAACTGATGCAGACGCAAATAACATTAATTACTCTGACATCCCACAGAATTATGTGTTTCACAAAAATGAAACAAGCTGGAAGAAAAGGCAAAAAGGAGGAGGACAGAACATTATCTGAAGAATGCCAGTGGTTAGTGTGCAGGACACTGAAAGGTACTATCTTCGAATGCTGTTGCTGCGAAAATCTGGTGCAGTGAGTTTTGATGATTTGAAATCTGTATGTGTGGTAGTATGTGACAGCTTCCAACAAGCATGTAAGGAGCTTGGTTTTCTAGAAGGAGATCAGCATTGGCATGATACCCTTGCTGATGGAGCTAAGACACAAATGCTAAGTCGTTTGCGAGTGTTTGCTATAATGTGTGGGTTTGGGGAGGTTGAAAATGTTTCTGAACTTTGAACTCTCAACATAAAAACTCCATGTGTGAAGACTTGGTTCGCAGATACTCCGAAGGAACTGGGCCTCAGTATGCTCTTGCTGAAATCAATGAACTTCTCAAGGCATATGGTTTCACTCTGGAGAAGCTTAAATTACCATCTTTAACATTTCGTATTGATATGTTTCTATCTTCCTGGGATGTTTTACATGAGCAAAACAAAGCTCGAATAAACATGGAAAAGTTTAATGCTGAACAAAGATTAGTTGTTGAAACTACTAAATGCAATATATGCAGATCAAGACAATCTTCCAAGACGTTTCTTTTTAGACTGACCTGCAGGAACAGGAAAAACTTTTGTGTATTCAACATTGTTGCACTCAATCAGAGGAAGGGGGAATCATGCTACACCTGTTGCATCAACAGGAATAGCAGCCACTTTGTTAGATAGAGGGAGAACTGCTCACCCTGTTTTTAAAATTCCTCTCATTCTGAATGAAACTTCAATGTGTAATTTGAAACCCAATACACCAGAAGCAAAATTATTAATGGAAACTAAACTCATATTATGGGATGAAGCTCCAATGACACATGTGCAGGCATTTTTAGCTGTTGACCGACTTCTTCAAGACTTAACAAATTGCCAGGAACCATTTGGTAGAAAGGTAGTTTTATTGGGTGGAGATTTCCGACAAGTATTACCTGTGATATTAAGAGGTCACGCTCTTTAACCGTTGCAAGTTGCATAAAAAAAAACTGGTCTAAATTTCACGTTATGCATCTTAAAAATAATATGCATGCTCTTGCTACTGAAAGAGAGTTTGCAAGTTGGCTCCTTGAAATTGGAGAATGCAAACATGGAGACAAAGTTAAATTGCCCTCAATATGCTATCCTCCCCTATCCAAGACCCTGTTGGACAACTGTACAATGATTTAGATTTAACAAATTAACACCTCAACAGCTTAAAGGGCGAGCCATTCTTACAGTTACTAATGAATTGTCTATTGAAATCAATCATCAAGTTTTAAATTGTATGCCTGGATCTGAAGTCATTTATGAAAGCGTTGATAAAATCATAACTGATGATTCCTCAAGATCAACTTGCATACCCCGAGGAATTTCTAAATAGTTTAACGCCAACAGGTATGCCACCACATAAACTAAAACTTAAACAAGGAGCCATAATAATGTTGCTTAGAAATTTAGCCCCTTCTAAAGGTTTGTGCAATGGCACAAGACTTATAATTTCTAACTTGCAACGAAATATCATTGAAGCAAAAAGAATTGATGACAATGTTAATGAAATAATCCTCATACCTCGAATACAGCTCATTCCCTCAGATGCTAATATGCCTTTTAAGTTTAAACGTAAACAGTTTCTTGTTCAACTAGCTTTTTCAATGACAATCAATAAATCTCAGGGACAAACTTTTGAAAAAATATGTTTAGCTTTATCAAAGCCAGTTTTTAGTCAACGCCAATTATATGTTGGTCTATCTAGAGTGAGTTCTTTTGACTCAGTATCTGTTGTGTCTCCAACTTCTGAAATATACAATTGTGTTTATACAGAAATTCTAGAATCAGAATAACATAAAAATTTCATACTCAGTTCTATGTACCCCCACATACCTCATTTAAAGATGAAATCAGTACCATGAACGCTGATGTGTAAATAGATTCAGATTACAGGAATTATATTAACTGTTAATTAGACCTTAATTTTGTCTAATTAAATTTTTGTTTCATTTCTGTATCAATTGAAGACATTAACTCTGGTTTTTATGCTAAAATCCAGCTGTTTTGTGAACTCTTACAGACGCTGGCTTGATGGCTAGTTTATTAAAGCTCCAAACAGGGGTACTGTGAAAATCAAGAAAAGAAATTCAGACTTCTGTCCAGTTTTCTAAAGTGAGTTCATTGCCATTGATGAAGGGCTTAACTACATCGTCTTTTCCAACCCAAAGGTTGTTTGGATTTTGTCTTGACAGTCGCAGCTCCATCCAACATCTATCTAATTGGCACAGTGTGGGAGGTAGAACTGGCATAGCAATCCTTAACAAACTCAAGCATGTCTTATCTTTCTGTGAGGTGCACCTACAGTGGATCCCTTTGCATGTGACATCAGGGGAAACAAAGTAGCGGATAATTTGGTGAAGGAGGGTGTCAATGAACCATTGTCCAATACCCACTCATTGGCGTTTCTTGAGCTTTATGCTATTAGAAAAAATCTTGATAAGAAGGGATGGATCGTCCCCCCGGTACACTCTTGGTATTGTGGGGATCACCCTGGAAGATCTCTTGCTCTCAATTGGGACACATAGTCAGACTGCTCTCCCTCTTCTTCAGTGGCCATCTGAGGTGTCTCACATTTCAGTCTGACCAGGCCTCCCCAGCACACATTCTCGAGTGCCTGGGGTTTTCTCGAGACTACCTGTTTTCTGAACCTCTTTTGGCATATGACTTTGTGCAGATAAGTAGACTCGTGGATTTGGTGTAGCTGGAACTAGATGTGGAGATAAGCAATAACAACAAAGTATATTTCCCCAGTAATCTAGTTGGAAAAATAAAACATTTTAGCTGGATTTGGATTGCTCAATGACAGCATTGTTTAACAATATTAAAGTACAATTTAAAAATGGAAATAAAATAAGATTTATCAAAATTGCAGCTAAATAGATTTATGTAATATGATTTATGTTATGCCTTTTGATTTCATTCCATATTATGGAATGAAATCAAGGCAGGAAAACAGCACAAACAGAAGAGGCCTTAAACCTCTCCTCAAAATATTCTTATTGAATTAATGTTCTTTAAAAACTCAATTTGAAGAAGCTTTTGACTTTTTCTCTTTTATTTAATCAACAAGTATTTCTATTTTTATCCCATATTCAAATCTATCCCATCAGTAATTTGCAGGGATGCAATAAAATAAAAATTTTGGGAGCACTAAGTTCTTTTTTATGAGAATCAGGCTGCTTTTTGCCTTCAATACATCTTCATCTGTTTTGGAGTTCTGTACAACTTGTTTCTAGTGGCACATTGTTTAATTTTTCTGTATGTTACAAAATAAATTTCAAAAGATCCACCCCTCCTACATTTATGGTATGCTTGGCTGTATGTCTTAATCATCTCAAATTACTACCCCCATGTGCAAAGCTCTGAAGCCAATGCAGCCCCTACATATTTATATCCTGGATGAATTCCACTTAGTTATGTTGCAGAAAGTATTAATTTCATAATCTTTTTGGGTTGTTTCTTGAAATGCTTTTGTTGTTTGACTGGCTAAGATATAATTTGCAGGAGGTAGCTAGTTTTTGGAAAGCATAATGTATGGAGTTTTCTATTTTGTCTTTTTTTTTCTATTTGAGGAATTTAGGGTTGAAAGTTTTTTCCAGATCTAAGTTAGGTTCCTCCGTAAGGTTACTCGTTTGTTCAGTAACCTTAAATATTGAAGACGTCATCTCTTGCTACATCTGTTAAACGTTTATATTCAGATCCAGTCTTTTTTTTCCAAGTTAGATAATGTAAGGTCACTTACCTTCTCTTCAGGAAAGTGAGAAAAGAAAAATATATATTGAAGGAGATCAGAGGCTCTGAAGAACCTTCAAAAAAGAAATGAACGAGCCTTCTTCGCTTTAAGTATAAAATTTGTAGTTCATACTACGCTACTAAGTCTGACAGCAAAATAAAGAGTGTCATCGAGACACCTCACATATTCATTCTCAAATCCCCGTTTCAAAACTTATTTTAATCTTATATTTTGTTTAGTTTGACCTTTATTTAACAATTTTTGGGAAAGTGGAAATGCCGATGAACATACTCAGAGCAATTTTAGATTGATTAATGTTTTTTTTACTCTGGAATTTTCTTTATCAAAACACATCTAAACCCGTTTATCTGAAATTTTGTGAATAACTTTGTAGTTGTAGGATATGCATATAGATATAAAATTTTAAGCAAATTAAAAACCTAGAATTTCCAATTCTTTAATTTGATTGCTGTTTTTGATCAAAATGTCTATTATTCAGGAGGTTCAACTTCACTTGATGGAACAGATCCAGATTTTATTTGGCAGGACTATCTTGATGACACAAAATCTGTGGCTGCCTCCTCATCTGCTTTCACTCATGTGAGTAATATTGAAAAAATAAATTAGTCTGCAAAAAGTTGTATACAAGTGATAAAGCTCTGACTTCGATTCAGATGTTATATATTCGTATAGACAGTGATTGTTAATATGTTTGCAATGTTGTAAAAATGTTATAGTGATATTACAAGGATTGTTTTTTGGTATGTAAATTTATGTTATGCAAACAGTGTTATGTTGGAGTTTTGTTTTTATTTTTTATGCTTTGAATCTCAAGATAAAATTATACGACAAAGATATGTGTTATGTGTATAATTGTATGAAAAATTAGCTGCTTATAATCTGGCTTCTATAAAATGCATATAGTTTATAAAAATTTGTCCTGATTCAGAACTAAGAAGAAAGTCTACCGTGATTCTTAACTGCGTACACCTCACATGAAAGAATCAATTTGATAATAATACTATAAGGAAAACTGAAACTTATCATTAAGCTTCCAAGAAGGAAAATTTTTGGACTCAAAATTGAGTCATTTCAATCTGTCATTTAATGTCTGATTTATTGATGAGAATCATGAAGAAATATGCTAAGTACTGTGACATAGTATCTGGGCAAGTAGGCTTTGCAAAACAATAAAACAGCCTACATTCAAAATTTACGATACTTTAATTCAGGGTGACTGTTTGCATTTATTTACAATGATGGAGAACAAAATCCCATTCAGATGTTTGACATCAACTCATACTCAATGCCTTAAATCATTCAAATATTAAAATGGAATGATATATATAAGCAGAGCATCTGCTCCCTCAAACATGACTGAAACTTCTGTTAGATCCAATGATTCCTAGAATCTGGAAAATATAGTGAATAATGCCACCTTCTCTGGGCTTCTGCTCTTTTCAGTGGTACGGTCTTTGACCATTCTCTACCCCTCTATGGCAGCCCCTAGCTTTGTCAATACCCAAAAATTATGGATACAGGGGGCTTCTTGGGATAAGAAGGAAAATGTGATCTTGCATATGGCTACAATACCTTAGTTTGGCTGGTTTGGTAAATTACAAATATTAAACCTACAGTTTTTATCATACAAGTATTTATTTCACTGTATGTATTTTCATTTTAAACATTTACCATTATCACTCTTTTTTTTAGGAAATTGATTAGGTTCTAAAGTATGGTAATATATGATAGTACATAGGTATAGCAAATGTTAGCAGTTAGTCCTTTGTTGAAATAGTTCATTATTTTTAATTCTTTAAAAATTCTGAGGAATTCTAGACCATAAGTACTTATACATAATTAATACAAAAAGATAAGAAAATTTATTTCTGCTTTACTACTTTTAATTAGTGTTTTGTTTTTATAATTTTTTGAAAATCCAGGATAAGCTCCTGACTGGCATTGAAATTTTATAATTTGAATAACCTTGTACTATTAACTTAACTATTAATAACAGTGCTTTTCTTGTGTTACATAATTACAGGTAGAGTATAGTTTAGAAAGTGGTTTTAAGGTTGGAATGAAATTGGAAATTCCAAATCCTGATGATGGGAATACATATTGGCTTGCATCTGTGGTAATGATATGCGGAGACTTGCTGACTCTACGGTATGCCGGATACGGTGATGATAGATCTGCAGATTTTTGGTTCAATATCAAATCAGGAGAATTCCATCAAGTTGGTTGGTGTTCATCAAATAACAAGAAGTTATGGCCACCCAAAAGTAAATTATTACTTATTTTATTTTTTAAACTTGATAAATTAATTTTTATACCTTTTAGGATACCAAGATTCTGGCTGAATTTAAGAGATGTGTTCTAGCAATTTTTAAAAATTATTAAATTCAAATATCTTAATATAACACTTGTAAATAAGCAGCTATAGGGGAATTCTTCTAATGACTGGCACAGCTTGTCCTTGCACCCCAAAACTATCTTTTGATGATTTATTCTTTAAAACTAATCAGCCTCATTTCTGTTTCTAAATTAGGTTTTAATCTACTATACAAATATGAACCTTTTAGTTGAAATTTTGGATTTAAAACCACAAGCACTTTCTTCACTATCATTAATTAGGATTAATTCAATTACATAAGTTTTTCTTCTAAAAGAAAAGCCGTACCTAAAAATTGATTATTTCTTCAGCTAGTGTAAATGTTCAATTACACTAAATCCCTCATTAAATTTATAACCATTTTGCAACAGATTGTATTAAATGTAATTTAATTATTGAAAATAAAATTTTGTTTTACTACAATAAAAATTTTCATCTACCCTTCAGCTTTAACTTGCATAATTTTGGCTTATTTTAAAGTAATTCACATGATAACTACATTGTTTCAACAGATTAAATCAGTATTTAAATATAAATAAAGAAGCTGCCATTTATACATAACGCTGCAAAAATAATTCAATCACATCTTAAAATTGGTGTTAACACCTAAAGCATAAAAATTATTTGCTCTTATCAAAAATGACTGTAAGGTACACCACTAATCTCAATTACAATTATAATTAACAATTATTCATTTTTGAAGTCTTAAAAAGATTTGTCTCATGGTTTTTCTGTCATTATTTTAGGTGTTCTTGAGAAGCATCCAAATGTGAATGCATTGTTAACTGAGGAATTACAAAACACTGAAAGCATCCCTGCTTCTCTCTCTGAAGATGTAAGTCAGTTATCCACGAATGGTTATTGAACTTAAAGTAATATGGTATAAGAACAAAGTAATATTTTGCATCTTTTAAATTCAGAAAATTGATTTTAGATTAGGGATTTATTTTTGCTTTCTGTTTATAGGTATAGCTGATTACTATTTATATTAATCACTATGCTAAATATTTCCATCTGTTTATTGATTTTGCATTTTGCTAAGCTATTCAATATATGAGGTGATCAGAATCAACTGCACAATAATCAGTTTCCACAGAATTGGCATTCCAAAGATAGTCACATTGAAAGTTGTATGACATCACCTTGTATATAAATCAACAAATCAGAAATGACTCTTATGCTAAAAAGTTATTTATTAACTTTTAGCATAAACTGGGTGCATGCTCGAAATGAGCTCTGCCTAATGAGTTATATTATTAACTTGTAGCTCTTCAAAACTTTCCCATTGTCAAATATGTATAATCTCTGCAATTTTCAATTAATGGCTATGTCAAAAAAAAATGTTTTAAATTTCCTATACCAGTTAACTCTTCTGTTCCTTTTCTCCTTCAAGTAAACTTAAATGATAGGTAATATTTATAAATTTTTCTAAAAGAAAACTTCTTAAATTTTGAAATGGAACAATCAATACTTTCTATTAGTTAGATAATTTATGTAACTATCGAATTCATGTCAATTTTTAAAAATATCAGATATATTTCGACTGTTCAAAAGTCTTCTAAATTTTGTGGGACTGTTTAATTTTATGTCATTTGTCTATCTTTTTAAGCTGAATGCTGGATTTATGCCTATTGATCAGATAAAATGTGGCATGAAGTTGGAAATTAGTGAAGAACTCAATCCAGAAAATATTTGGATAGCAACAGTATGTATTATGCTTTGGCTTTTAGTTTTTAAAATAAATAAATAAATAATTTGATAGAATTTGTTTTTTCTGTTTTAATTTAAATTTTTTTTATCTGTTAACATTTATAATAGTTGTCAAACTGTAGTATGTAACATACGAAATAGTCATATCACAACTTCCAAAAGTGGAGGAAAGTAGAAGATTCATAACTAACTGAAACTGGCAAATCACAACTTAAACATTGCATCAATTTTCATGTACCATGATTAAACCTAGCTGTAGAAGTTGTGGTTCCGTAAAAGCTAAACACATATTTACCTCTTAATAATGTTATTAATTTAAGTTAAAGACAATATTTTTCATTATTTTCTTTAAATATTATAGTATGTTCATTGGAACTAAATTTTTTCCTTATGATCATTATGTTTTTAAACTGTTCTCTATGTTTGATATCTAAATTGTATTTTGTCAAGATCATTGAAGTGGTTGTGTATTTAGATTGTGCAGAATGTTGGTGGTAGGCTGCTGTTAAGGTATGATGCAGGCCATGAAGCACCTTATAAAGATGTATGGCAGTTTTATTTATCTGATCGATTGTATCCCACTGGTTATGCCAAAGAGCATGACTATCAGTATTGTCCTCCTACAGGTATAGTAAATAAGGTTTATTTAAATATTCAATTTTTGATTCTGTTTCCATAATTTCATACATTACACTTGTTTTATAGCATTTCAGTAATGTTTTTAATCTTGCAGCTCTTCAGTAATAGTATTTTATACTTATAGAGACAGGGTAGATTTATTCCTTATCAGTTTTTATCTACTTAGTTTGGTTGGTCCTATACTCAATTTCTAAAAATACATTTAGAAATTTCGTGAGATGGCAAATAAGACATGTTTTAGATAAAATTCATATGGGTGGTATGTTAAGTATTTATATTTGGAAAAAAAAGTAAACTGGAAAAGGAAAAGTGGTTCGCGCGAATCTGATGGTGCCACATATTCTGTTGTAGTCATCCATAGTACCCCTGCAATTTGTAGACAGTACTAAGTTGATTCCTCCCTGGGTGTATTTCTTGCTTTTTTGTCTAAAACTTTCCTTGCATGTGTATGTTCATTATTTGATTTTGTCTGGTGTTTGGCATAGCTTGGCCAAATATAGCCTTTGTGCCTTAAAAACCCAACCATCAGTTGTACCTGATGAAATTTTAAATTTATTTATTTATAATAAAATTTAAGAATGCGGAATATACCTGACAACGCTCTGGCAAACTTCAATTTTATCAGTAAGAGGAACCCGTAGTTGTTTTTCGCTACTACTCGGGTTTTTTTTCTCTTGTCTTTCTGATATTCTCTCAAATGTTTCGGCCCTTTGAGATGATTTCTCGCAATTTTTATAGTTAGACATACGGTCAGGTAGGAATTTGTAATGACACCATCAATATTTTTTCGAACTCCAACCACTAACCTCTTGGCCTTTGGTACTGCAAAGGGCAAATTGACTGCTATTTGTGAAGGAGCACTCAATGGGTGAGCCTTTGCTGCTCCTAACAAGGGCATTCACTAACGTCCATGTGCTTACAAACCGGGACTCAAACCCGCGACCTACTGGGTGGCAGACAAGTCCTATGACCACTGTACCAGTTACCTGGCACACCATCAATATAAAAAGAAGCATCAACGAACACAAAGTATTTTTATAATGTTAATGATGTTATGTAATGGGATTTAGTATGCTTGCATTAGATAAAAATTTTGATATAAGATTTTAAGTATTTGTTTTTAAACATTTGGTAAATAATTCTTTTTCATGCAAGATAAAATAAAATACTGTTAATTGATGGGTTTTTTATAATTTATTCTTATTTCTAGTTCTCTATCTTGATATTTATCTAAACATTTCTTATGTTCTTAAAAATGGTGGATAAAAGTATTTAAGAACTACTAAATTTTAAAAATATTTATTTTTTGCAATGCGGTAGGATCGGCATTCGTTGATTATGTTATTATATTAAATGCCTGTTAGTAAATCAATTCCATTAAATTTAAAAATAAAGGAACATTACATTCTCTCTGTAACTAACTGTCTTGAGTTGTATTTCTTCAAAAAAGGTTTGTGTATTCTTTCCTTTTATTAAATTGGTCTAAAATCTAGAAATAGAATCTATTGATCCCTAATTTGTTCTATTTGCAATAGGCTTACTTAAGAATTTCTTGGATGTTTTAATTTAATTATTCTCTTATAATTTATAAATATATATGTGTAAAAGTGTATTTTCATTGTAGAGCTTAAAGATAGTTATGTTGAAGAACAGTGGAATATGATATTGAAGAAATCACTGCAAGAAGCTAAAAAAATGCCATTTCCTGCTCATATATTTGAAGTAAGCATCTTCATTTGTGTACAAATATGAAATCAACTATAAATTTCCAATTACATCATGTAATTTTCTTTTGTTTTTTAGCCAAAACTTCCTCTAGAAAAACATGAGTTTAA
The DNA here is from genome assembly GCA_933210815.1 of Meta bourneti. Classification (NCBI taxonomy): domain Eukaryota; kingdom Metazoa; phylum Arthropoda; class Arachnida; order Araneae; family Tetragnathidae; genus Meta; species Meta bourneti. The sequence goes on along the minus strand of OW119923.1, from coordinate 79,732,820 downwards.
AGAAGGAATGAAGCTGGAAGTGGTCAACACACAAAATTACACTGAATTGTGTCCAGCAACTATTTCTAAAGTTATAAATGAATTTTACTTTTCAATCAGTATTGATTCTCATACTATAGATGAAGATTTTCAATGTACTTTGTGTTGCCATTCAAATAGTCCATTTATATTTCCTGTTAAATGGGCTGAAGAAAATGGACTGGATTTAACGATTCCAAAAGGTAAGTTTGGAATTCCTTAAAATTTTGTTTTTAATTTAATTTTGAAAGTTCATAGTTAAAATCTGAAACTTTTTAACTTTTGCTATTTAAAAAATGTACGTATGATTTTATTCGATTCTTAAAATTTTATTTTTGTGATGTTATATTAAATACTTGTTAGTTATACTTGTTAGTTGTGATGTTATATTAATTACCAATTCATATGGGTGGTACCATTAAATTAGAAAAAGAACATTACATGCTTTCTGTATGTCTTGAGTTGTTGCATTTCTTCAAAAAAGAAGTTTGTATTCCCTTTATTGAATTTGTCTAAAATTTATTGTATACAAATTGTTCATTGTATCAATCTATTGTGCGATTGCATACAAAATTTCAGTATTGCTATATTATTTACCTTTACATATCAATCTGTTATAAAAAATGATTGGTGTGCTGTAGGTTATGAAGTTGCTGTATTTTCATGGGATAAATATTTAGAATTCTGCTCTGCAGTAGCAGCACCAACAGAATGTTTCCCAATGGTTAGTGAAATTTATTTTTGATTTCAGAATTATACTGTGATGTTGGTATGTTTCTCACTAATTCCAATATATGATTTCTTATTTAGATGCATATGAACATGGGATTTGAAACTGGTATGAAATTAGAAGCTGTAGATCCTCTTTGTCCAAGTAATGTAAGTATTTTTCAATTTCTAAATGCATGTCATGTCCTTGAAATTTAATTTTGTGGTTATAGAAAATAAAGGTTTTTACCTTTCTATGTTGCAGGAGTGACTTTAAACATTTCAGGGACACCTCTCCTTGAGATGGTTAAGGCTAGGTGTATAAATATTCTAAGATATAAATATTATCAAGCATTTAAGAGTACTCTAGATTAGTAGTAAAATGTAATTGGTCTCAAAAGCACTGCCCTTTAGAAATTTGCTTCTACTGAGGAATTCAGTCTAGGTTAAGGGCTGACACCATTTCTTATCTGTGTAAACCTTTAATTTTTATGGGAGTGCTTTGATTATCAATCAATTCATTCTCTGTAGAAATAATATGATGTTGATAAAAAATTATTCAACTTTTCAATTGAACTAAGATGGATGGCTAAAATTTTGCAAGATTTCTTGTACCTACCCAATGCAGAGCTACCACAAGCAACTTTTTGCTACTGTTTTTCAACCTTGGAGACTAGGGGTATCATTTAAAGAAAAATCATTTCAAGTGAACAAAAATTTAGTCCCTTTTAAGAAATAGATGACGGAAAAAATATTTTTCAGATTTTCTTTGAGAAATTTTTCCAGTGATGCCAATTTTGAAGTTTTGGCGCCAAGCTGTGGCAACCATGAAAAACATCAGTCTGTGGTTGCTAAATTGTCATGAAAATCTCATTAAGGGAAAAAAAGTCTTTTGATTTTAAAATGAAATATCTTGGTGAGATCTTTGACATCTGTTTCATACTTAGCACATTTTGTGTTTTAGTCGATCATTTTGTATTTTGAGAAAGTAAAATTGCTACTAAAATAGAGTTTAAGAGGAGACTTTTTGCTACTATTTTTTAAGAATTTATGCTACTATTTCACTAGTGCTTTGGCTGTGGCAGCACTGCAATGGTAACATTTTCCCACATAGGCTAAATTAATAAAAATAGAAAATTGTTTGCCCATAGTTTATCGCTCCACCCTAATGTCCATATCCATGTTTTGAGCTTGCATTTATGAAGGCTATAGATGACTTTGATGTTTTAAAGTTGTCTTTCATTTTATTTTGCTTTCAGTGTGGTACAAAATGGTTACATTACCCAAAATTTCTAAAATGTTTTTTATTTCACGTTTAATACAAAAGACATTTTTACTGACATAAATTTTTAAAACAGTGAATTTATAATGTTCTCCAAATTAAACTCTTCTAAATAATATACTTTTGTACTTTTCAGATCCATGCAGCTACAGTTGCTAAGCTTGTTGATCCTTTGATGTGGTTGCATTTCGACAGTGAAGAAGATAAGCATAAGTATACTATAAGCAGCATCAATTCTTTGGATATTTATCCTGTAGGGTGGTGTGCCAGCAATTTTTATCCCCTTCGAACACCTAGTGTTTACAAGTCTAGATCAAAAATAAGTATTGCAGCTCAACCAAAAGAAGAAACTACTGAAAAGTAAATATGATTTTTTGTGTTATATATAGTAAATTATGAATGTGATTCATTTATATTTTATTGTGTTTGTATAATCCTTATATAAAACTTTCCACTTGTTGATTTTATTCTCTTGAGCTATTTCTAATTTCTTTTCAAATTCAAACAATCTATGTACTTTATATATTACATGAGCTCAAAATGAATTAGTTATATTCTTCAAAGTTTGCTATTACTTTAGCAAACTATTTTACCTGGAATTAATAAGCATTTTCTCATTTTTGTAAATTGGACATCACTACCATTTACAACTTAAAAAGAAAAATATTTTCACACTTATAGCACATGTATAACAAATTGAATAAAAATTTTAATGTTATTTATTGTTACATGTTTAGGAAGATCTGTTAATTACTTTTAACACAAAAAAATTTACTATAATTGTTTGATACAGGTTTAAGTAGTTTAATTATAATATTTTAAAGATGGTGTACATATATTCAAAATGTGTTAATAAATTAGTTAATTAATAAGTTATGTAGACTTGGCTAGAATTGATTGCCCTTAAAAAATTTAAAATTGTTATATTTAAAGGTGAATCAAAATGGTAATGTAATTTTGTGTATTGCTTCTCATTTTTTTACTTCCAAATTGTTTATCTAGTTATAACCTTAACATCTTTCTAGAATCAAATGAACTTATTCATAATAAGAGGCATCTGATCATTGATCCTGAACAAAAATTTTCTAACTTATCTGATTCTACCAGTATTTGATTCTAAAAGATATCTTGTTATTGACCATCAATTCCCTGAGATAGGACACTTGTATCTAGATTCAAACTGATTTTGTCTGGATAAAAAAAAGTTTTAAGGGAGCATGAAATGATATACCTACCTGAGCAATAGTGAGAAAATCTTCGAAAATAAACCCTGTTACGGATATGAGGAATCATTTTCGGGATTTAACAAATCTATCAAGTCAACTTAATCTGTTAAAAAGAGAAAAATGTCCATAAAAAGAAAGTTGCTTTTAGAGATGAGGTGAAATGCACCGAGTGGATGAATTTGGATCATATTTATATAAATAAAATTACGTTTTATGTACGCCATTCAAAAAAGGTTTCAATTCTAAAAAATGAAAGCGAATAATTATCCAAACATTTGAAAATATATCTGAAAAAACTTGAAATCTGAAAGAACACCTCATTTTTGTCAAGGAGTAATTCCATTGATTTTACATTGAGATTTTGGAAACAAAGAATATGGTATTCTTACTAAGAGAAGAACAATATGAAGAAATTTTTCTGTTATAGATCTATGTGTTTAATATTGTAATGAAATCTTAAATGCTCTTAATACATTCTTTCATCACAAATGATTTTTAGTTTATTGAAATTGTGGGAGGTGTTATGTACATCAAAGTAAAAAGATTGCGGTAATTTCTAAAAAATTCGAATTTTCTATGTATTACATCTGTAAGACTTACAAATGACGGCTTTATAATTTTGATGAATAGTGGGAAATAAAAAATTCACACATTCTGAGATAATAGAACTTACTAAAAAATATCTATTATCTCAGAATTTACGATTTATAACTCCCCTTCATCCACTTGTGTCTAATTTTTTCTATTTTGTTTTGTAATTAGATAGTTTTATTACAGTTTACTTACAATGATATTTAACACAAATATTCTTCATTAGGTCTAGTCAAGATGTGCCAACTATAAATCCAACAGGTATGTTCATCTATAAATACATTTTCATACTGTCATAATTTATTGGGTTTGCCCTATTGTACAATGGGTTTACCCACTGCGCTAGCAACCTGTGAGTCATAGGTGGCAGAGGTACGATTCCTCTCTGGGTATATTTCAACTGTATGAGTAAAAACTTCGCTTGTGTGTTGACTATTTACTTGACATTGTTTGGCCAAATATGGTCCTTACGTCATAAACATCCCAATCAACCACAATGTATTTCTTGGTATAATAGCATCAGTTAATATCTTCCTTTTTCTAATTCTGAATCAGCATACTTGATTATAGTTGTTCTATTTATTATATACATAAGTAAAAACCTGTTAATATTTTATTTTGATATGAATTAGCAATGTAAGAATTTAATATGAATTGCTTATCTACCGTATTAGAATTAATTTTGATGTGAGTAATTCAGCAAATAAAAATTATATTTGGTATTGGTTATTCAAAAATAGTAAACATGCATGCAAAGTATGAATGGTTTTTCAGTTGTAAACATTTGTAGACTAAATTAGCATTTTTAAAACCAATTAATATTTCCATTCAGTGTTTGATGTCAAAATTTAAAAACTAAAATATATTAAACATTATTAATTTTTCTATTAAAAATTAATTTCTTCAAACAAAACTTAGAAAGAGAACTCTGCAGTAGTCAACATTATTTTAGAAAAGGGTCCAAAACTTCAATTTAAGAAATGTTTTAAATAGTTGTATATGATCATGCATTTTGATTTTTTTTAACGAATTCATCAAAATATAAATAAACTTGAAGTTATGTAATTTATTTAAAACATTTTTCTGCAATTTTAATGTATGAAATATTAATAGGCTGATACTTTTTACACCAAAATTCTAATTGGACTTTATCATCATGTTATTCTTGATGTAAATATGTCCATAAATTATTTGACCCTTGAAGTATAATTTATTTAATTGATGCATAAATCTATTGATTTGATCTACATAGAGTTTTATTATTTCACTGTAACTTCCATTGAGCCCAAACTCATCTTTGTATTTATTCTATTCCTTCAAAAACAGTTTTTTAAACTTTTAAGATATATAAACTCTTGTTAAATAAAATTTAGTTTAGCAGTTTTTAAGCTAATTTTTAATTGCTAGTGTTATGTGGTTAGTTATGAAAACTAAGAACTTTATGATATTCTATTTTGTAATATAAGTATAAACTTCTGCAAACGCTATCTAGTCATTTTGTATTTTACAAAATTTGAACTTCATAGCCAGATTGTTTCTGTAATTTGAAATATATTTTGTTTTATCTTAGTGTTTATAACCACATTTCTACTTGATATTTTGCTTCTGCTCTAGAACAGATTGATTTTAAGTTAATATTTCTGTATTCATATTTGTGTTTATATTGTTATTTATTTACACTTATAGGACAACACTGCAAATCATGGTGTCCTAAGATATACTTCAACCATCGCTGTTTTACTGGACCTTTGCTTAGTAAAAGTCGTCTTGCAGAATTACCTCAAGCCATTGGGCCAGGTCCTCTTCATTTGGTCATCCAAGATGTCATTTATAGAGTTGTGAATATAGCCTACAAGTCTAGTCGTGTTTTACAGATTTTGCAGGTTAATGGAAAACCAACAGCAGGAATGCAGGAGCAAATGATTAAAGCAAAGTATGTTCATACCCTTATTCTGTAGGTGTATATATCACAGTATACTGTATGATTATTTTCATCAGTATATTATGATCAGTTTTCAAATTCAAAATAATGTAAATTTAATGCTGAATTTTAATTTAATAGAAATAGTAAAAGAAACTTAAGTTTCAAAACTTGTGTATGGAAGGGGATTGTGTAGCTTCATATTGCTTCAGATTACTTATAATGAATGTTGACAGATGTACTTCTTAACATTTAATAAAACAAAAACCAGATTCTTTTTGAAGTTTTCCCATAATATTAAAAACTGAAATGAGTTATTCCAGTTTGTTTCTATTCACCCAGTTTAATTTTACCTTGCACATTAAAGGGTTAACCACCAGTTATGTGTGTTAGTTTTGTATTCAAGTAAGAACTTTGGGTTATATTAATGGATGTGTGTAAGCTCATATTTTTCTCAAGTACTATTTTATCTTTGAGAATGTGTAATTTAAGTTGCAATGTGCTTTATTTTTAGATATAAGGGTAAAACAAATCGTGCTACAATAGAAGTGATAAGTAACAGCGAGCAAGTTGAAGAGTTTTGCAAAATTATTTGTGCTAAATTGGAATGTTGCCCATATCTGTTTGGTCCCAAACATGTTGGAGAAACATGTCCCAGTAGCTGCCATACACAAACTAAAACAAAATTTGGTATGTTCTTTTTTATTTTGTTTTTCTATAATTATATTGACGAAAATGGTGTATTTAAAATTTATCTCATTACCTTTGTACATCTGAATAGCATACATATATAACTTGCAATGAAAAGGCTATCAGCATAGCAGTGATTATTTTTGTTATTCTTTTTTTCCCAATGCCTGGTCAATTGAATAATAGTCATCATGGCACTACAAAGTCAGAATTATGAACCACTTAGTGTTCGTTACCCTGGTGCATAGTGGGGTGTGTTCATGTTACACCTTACATACATACCATAAATTTAATGCACAACCCTTTTATAGAAAGGCTACACATTCATTCTAGACGGACAAACATCCATACCTTACCGCAGATTCAAATGAGAGCCTTTTGATTTAGAAGCCAGCACTCGGACCACTATAGTGATTATTATAATTTGTTTCAAATTGAAATTCGGATTCGAATACCATTTACATTCTATTTTCTATCATTCAACCACTTATAATTCCATCTTGGTGCTTCAAATGCAATGAAATTATCTTACAATATCTTCTATTACTTAATGTTTAATGACAACAGTGAAATCATTTCAACATGCAGAATTATGTATGGAATGAATTTTGGAATGAATGTCTTTTTTTGATGAATGTGTGTCTTTGTTAAAATAATATAAAATATTAAAGCAAACTTTATAGAAAATGCTAGCTTTACAGAAATGCTCTGAATTATTTGATATGAATACTAAATGTGTTAAATCTGGGAATTTATACACAGCGAAGCTTCCTATATAGGTTTCTGAAGAGACTATATTAAAATGTATGCAAGAAAAAAGTGTAAATGGGGAAACAATAAATAATTTGCCACTAGATGGTAGTAATTTAAAGAATATTGACTTATAAAAATAGCTAAACATGCATTTTCAACTTTTTGTAGAAATTAGGTTTATTAAAAAAATTTCAATATCTCACTGAGAAAAATAATTAATTGTAATTTGCTACAAATATTTGGCTTGGACACTAAACAAAGAATTTTCAGTGACATTTAAATTATAAAATATTTTTGTCAGAATCAGGGCAAAGAAAGAGTTCCTAGGTTTTTCATTAAGTGCTTTAGTGAAGCAGGATGGAAGGAGTGAATTTTCATTAATGATATAATCATTACTGTTTGTGTTTTCCTCATCCCTTAAGGAAAGGTTGTCTTTTTTCTAAAATTACCACTTTTCAGGGGATTGACAAAATTATGCAATCGAATTATTCCAAACTTTGTATGTCTATCTGTTATCGTTTCAGGTATTCACAAAAATTTTAGTCATTCATGAAGAATCATGCCTGCTAACCCTCCTCGACCATACTGCTATGCAAAGTTCCATGGTCACTGATTTGCATGATTTCTCAAAACAAAAGAAAAGAACTGTTTTATTTCATGCGCATGTAGCTATCATTTGATGAGCCTGTAAATTTTTTTAAAAATATTTGAGGAAATGTTGACTTGTCAAATCCAAATCATCGATTTAAATTTAAAAACTTTACCATGTTTTTAGCTATTCAAATATAGAAACATAACATCGCTTTTCTGGTTCATTTAACAATTAAAGAATGTTTGCGTGACAAGCTGTTAAAATTTCATGTCGATCAATCCAATAGTTTTATAGATATTGTGCCCCCAACAACTCAAAAAGCTGTTCAGAGAAAAATGCTTATAATAAAGTTTCAATACACTTAACAGAAGCGTATTCAACACAGCATTTTACATCTGTTCTGCTATAGCAGTACCATACAGTGGTACTGCTATATAGTCTTTTGATCATAAATCATTGTACATCGTCTTTAGAATTTGCGATATCTTCATGAAATGGTGCATGCTCCAAATTCTTCATCTCTTGCCGTGTCTTTTAATGAATTATAACTGGGCCAATTTTGCAAATTTCGTCTTGCATCTTTGCACACATATTCTTGATACCCTTAAGAATAAAATTATATAACAAATACAAAATCAATTTGTTTTGCGGTAAATAGAAACCCCCTACAGCATTTATTTTGCCGACAGCAATCAATGGGTATTACTGTTTACTTCTGTGAGTCAAGTTTACAGTTCAAAATATCTCAATTATGAACACTGGATGCAAAAAAGTACATTTTTCTAAATCTTGTTCTGAATGCAAATTATATGAAATCTATGGTTGTAGAATTGTACATTTTTCTTATTGAATTTGCTGTAAGATCTTGGAATTGTCAGTTGTACCAACTTTTTCCCTTATGTCTTCGTTATTCTAGAATTTAGCAAATGTACCAAATTTTACAAATTAAGGCACTTGCTGGTAAATTCAGAGGGGGAAAAATCACATCTTGCTGTTTAAAATGTCTCATGGGAATGTGCAGTACTTTCTTTAATGAATAACAAAGCTTTTCTCTATTCAAAAATCAAACTCTTATCTGATATTTTCATGCAAGTTTTTTATTGGCTTCATGGAACAATAGACTAATTATTATTTTTAAACAATGTGGTCTCTACTGTGGTCTTCACTAAAAGAGTAACTAAAAATCTACTCTTCCTCTTAGTCTCTTGGCAAGATTTGCCTTTTCTGCTAGGGCTTTCAATGGCATTGGATGATAGAAATCCAACAAGTTTATTTGGAATTTTAAGGCCATGCATAGACTTGAAACTTATATATGTTGGTTTACAGTATTATCAATGTTTCAAGAGATAGACAACTGTTATTTCATAACAGTATTAATTAATATTAGCAGTTAGCAACTAAATTTAGCAGCTGTTATTAATTGCTAGAAATTGATATTAATGGTTAATTTTAATCATTCTTAACTGCTTTAATTACTTGTTAAATAATTTTAAAGTATTTTGTAATTTCAAGTTTTTTTATCAAATATTCTAAAAAGTTTCAATGTTTTAAACAAAATTTAATTCAATTTAAATTGCTACACTGCTATTGCAATAGTATTTATATGTAACTTAATATTTTTGATAATAGTTAATGTAATTATTTTGAAATAATACTGCTATTTTTAAACAGTTATCAGAATAACAGTCCATCTATCAATATTAATCTTTATTTTAAAATGTATAAGGGATTCTTAAATTTTTTTAAATCGTTTTGTTATTTTGCATAGGGTACAATTTTGTTAAGAAGCAGAAGAAGCTTGGGCGACCTCCACTTTCTGCTTCTAATGCTGCATCGTCTGATAATGGAGATATTGTTAAAAGGGGTCCTGGGAGAAAAAAGAAAAGGAAACATTGGTCTCAATTAATCAATTTAAATAAAAAAGCTCAAGAAGATAACAAAGAGAAGATTCCTGTTTCTGTAGAATCAAGTGAAACTGATGACACCTCAAAATGTGATTCTAAAGAAAAAGTAACTCTTCAACCTGGAAGAATTCCACTCATAGGTAAAAAGAAACTCAAGCATACTCCTTGCTCAAGTATTGTTACAAGAGGAGCTAAACTTCCAAATTTTGGACTATGGCATCATGTTTCATCCTTTCATTCTCGTCGTGGAAGGCCTAGAAGCAAACACATTCGTCCTTTTACTACACGAAAAGTTGGTAGACCTGTTGGCAGCACTAAAAAAGCCATAGCTGCCCAACTTAAAAGCAAGAGGATTGTGGAAGTTTGTGAAGATCCGATAGAGGAAGAATCAGAGCCTGAGGTTTGCCTTAATATTTTATTGTTTATGTTTTCCGAGTTCATTTATTTGCTTTTTTATTCATTTATTATCCTGTTTTTTGGAATTATGATAGTTTGTATGTTTAGGAATTGTTCAAATGAAGTATCTAAAGTGTAAAAGGGAAGTACCATTTTGTATGTCCCCATTTACTTTATTAAGTTACTCGTATTTCTCCTATTAATAAGAACTTAAAGAAAGACTCACATTTATACACTTAAATATTTATATTTTAAATAGCTTTTTTGCAATGAATGATGTGTTTAAAGCACTAAGTTTTTATATATGTTACAAATTAATGCAAATGTTGCTTGAACAATCAAGAGAGAGAGATAAATAACTCACAATTTGGAATATTTTATGATATATATTAAAATTTAATTTAAATTGTGTTTTGCTGTACAGTATGTTAGAGAAATTTATCTATAGGAAACATAGAAACAGTTGTTTGTCAGCATCTTACCATTTATAACTATGAGTTGCTTATTCTTATTTTGAACTTTAAAAAATGCACTTAAAGAAATGGTTTTTTAGATTATGTTCCTCATTTGCTTATACAGCTAAATCCTAAGACATCACTATCTTTCAGAAGTAGAAAAGCTTAAAAATATCCAGATTTAATGCAGCAACTATTATGCCGAATGTTTTCCCATTTTTTCATTAACTATAAACCTCATCCCCTTTAACTCTGCCAAACAATATTGCCCATTGTTACTCCCAATAAAGAATACTGATAAAATAAAAAGGTTTTTATACTTTTGTTCATCTTTTCCTCTTTCACTAATTGATAAAAGAATGTGTTCTAAATAAAGTATTTATAAATAACTTCTTAATGCTTAAAAAATATGAAACTAAAGTAGTCGGTATAATTGTTGCATCCTGCCAAGCAATGTAGGTGTCCTCTCTAAAATCGAATAAACAGTAAGATTTGCTTTATTTTAAAGTCATTTGTATTTTTAGGTAATTATAACTCCTCCAAAACCTACACTATTAGATAGCAATCCCCTAGAATGGTCTGTTGAAGATGTTGTGCAATATTTACAAAAAACAGAATATGCACCTTTAGCACCTATTTTGAAGGATCAAGTAAGTATTTGTCTATTCATATTCTTTAACTGTGGGCTCTCCATCGATTTCCAATTTTTCAAAAAATGTTATATAGAGACGTTTAAATTTAAAATATTGCTAGTTTTTCTCTATCAGATATCTGTTTGAAATTAAAACTAAAAAGATGGAGTGGGCCTGTGTGACCTTCATTCTGTTTGCCAGCCTGTAACACCTTCCAATGAATTGAATATCCTGCTATTTGATGACTCAATTATTTAATCCATACTCATTGTGTACATAATGCACGTTAATCTAGTTGGCACAGAACTGGAGATATGAATCCCATACCTGCCAACACTTCTGAATTTTTCTCAAGACTTCCAAAAGACACTGTTTTCCAGTCTTCCATGTAAAAAAATATTTTTAGGGGGATAATTTTTCAATTGGCACTAATTTCTCGAAGTTTTAGTGCCTAGCCTTGGCACCCATGAAAGAAGAGCAACATAATCAGTGGTTGCTAGATTATCTTAAAAACCATTGTGACACCAATTTTTAAGAAAATCTACAAATATACCTCTAAAATGCTCGAAAGGAAATGTTTAACTGCTTTTGCATATATTTGGTGCTATTTTGAGTAAACTATTGCCAAACCGAGTTTGAACTGTCACCAAGTATATAACAGTAGTAGAGCTGAGTTACTTTTCTTTGGTTTTTAATTATTTTCATAAAGCTCAATTTGACTAAGTTAATTGTTTTTATTTTAAGTATTATATTTAGACATTTTTCATTTCTAATAGTTGTGTGTTGGTTTTTATGTTGGCCAGAACGGTGTTCCACAATGATATCGCACAATTCTTCCTGTTTGATGGCCATAATCACCTTGTAATGACATTTGAAATAGTTTTATCTTGTCTTTTCCCTCTTTACACCTTGCTCCCTCCCCAGCTGTTTTGATGACAGAATGTCGTAAGGTTCCCACTGGCCTTGATGCTAGGATGTCCCGTGTCATTTTAGCGCATTTGTCAGGTTCTCTTTTACATTTTTTGTCAGATTTTGACAATTGTGATGACTTTTAATAATTTTATTTGATCACACAGCAGAAATTGTTTTAAACTCAGTTTAGAAAAATTCTACAGTTAAATTTACCTAGAATGTTCTCTGGTATCTTTCTGACAGATTTTCCTGCCTTATGTATGTACTTAAAATAATAAGCTACAAAATATGAAAATGGTCACACACTCTTAAAGCTATGTTTCTAAATTACTAAGTAGAATTTATTTACTGCATAATACTTTTTTGATAATTAAGTTCTCCAGTTACTTGCAACACAACAAAAAATCAGTACAGTTATCACATAATGAAATAATTCATCTAGTGAAAACCAAAAACTGGAATTTTCAAAAAGTAGTTTTTAATTAATTGTCAAACTTGTATTTGCATCAATAACCATGCCATCTGGAAAACCTGGAATTGTCAGAAGAAATTATCCATACCAAGTATTTACAAAACAGATTTGTTTAGAAGGGTGATTTTCGAGGTTTTTTAAACTGTTGCTATAATTCTAAAATTGTAAAATGTTATGAAAGGATCCTGATTTTTCATTATATTCTCCAAAAAATGTGCAAATATTTAAATTAGTATTTCTTTTAAAAATTGATGGTTTAAATTTGTGATTAGTTTTGATTCCTCGTGAAATGTCCAATAATGTTTCAAACTTAGATTAGATCTTAATATTCTATATTATAATTGTACTAGTAGAGAGGGTGAAAAAAATGTAGGTACTGTTTTAAATTGTTCTTTTGTTGATGCTTTTATTACTGATTTAATGATTAAAAGTAATAAAAATAATATTTCTTCTGTAGGAAATTGATGGGCAAGCATTATTGATGCTGAATCATTTTAGTGTTCGAGAATACTTGCACCTGAAACCTGAACCAGCAGAAAAGTTTTGCTACTTGATCAAGAACTTAAAAATAGAATTTTTTACACATTATGTCTCATAGATTTGAGTTATGTTCTGCTGTACTAATCAGTGCTTCGAAGTGTGGTCACTTTGGTTTGACAGTTGTTAAATGCTGTGAATGTAAGCTTTTGATACTTAGCACTAGATTAACAGAACAGTATTTAACCAACTGTGGATTGAGTGTATTGTTTTCCAGCATTGAGGCACTTTTATATGCAGCACTTTAACAACCATTAACCCTAAAGATCAAACTTCAAAAAACTGCCTTGATTTGCACAGCAGTATCAATGTATGAAATATTGTGATAAATTATTTGCTCTTTCCATAAATTAATTTCTTTTCTAAACCCAATCAAAAACAGCCATTTTACCAATTGTTATTTTTACTTCTCGGTTCCAGAATCCAAAATGATCTAATTTGAAGCCATATTTATTTTGATTTCTGTACTTGAAGATTTTTTGTATTTAATGAGTTTGAGTTTTAGATGAAACTTTATATGCATTTCTGAATTTATACATTCGTTATAGTCTTTCCTTTGTTATTTTTTAACAGGAGAAAATGTTTCACTGCCATTGGAAATTTCCATTTGATTTTTGTTATGTTGCATTTATATATTCTATGAATCTTATTTTGTGGTGCAATAAATACATTTTTCAGAAATGATTTGATTTATAACATTGTGATGTATTGAAATATAACATTAACTAGTCATGGTAATTTGCATGAAAGGTACATAAACTGTACAACCTTGATCGAGTGTCAATATCAGCAGATTTGATAGTTCATCTGACATTAAATGGATATTCCTATTCATATTGTATAATGCCATGAAGACCTATATTTTCGATTAAAAACTTCTAAATATATGTAAATATTTTAATTCTTAACTACAAAAAAATCAAATTTATGGAATTGCACTGTGCTAAGCTTTCGTTTATTCTGCAATTTGTTTTGTAAATGAGAAAACATTCATTCAACTATGCGCAGAGAAGTAAGGAATTGCCAAAACTTAGCCAAATTCTCATTGGATTAATTAGTGGTGAAATAAAGGAAAATAAGCAGAAAGCCATTTTTAGTGATGACCTGATTGACCAACAAAATGCATTCCTATTGTGTCCAAATCATTGTTTCATGATTGTTAACCATAAAACAAAGATAGGTGATTCTAAAATGTTTCCCTGCTCAGTAATAGAATGATGGGTTTACCATATAACAGAAAAGATCTTTGTTTAAAACTTGTTAGAAGCATCGGAATGAGAGGAATTGCTTTGATATCAGTAAAGTCAGGGTATGGTTTAGTTTCTCAAAGTGGGCACTTGAGAAATCTTGGGAGAAGGGGACATTTTGAAAAGAGTGGGCAACAACATACTTAAAGTTTGTCAACTAAAATTGTAAAGCACTTATCCACTTGACCATTCAGACACTAACTAGTGACAGTCGAAAAGTGTAGGTGGACACACTAGCAATTATCAATTGAGCAATAAAAATTTGGGAAATTGGTATGATTGAATTAAAGGCAGAATTTAGTGACATTGGCCTACAGATGCAAGGTTCCTAACTCGTGACATGTTTGCTTTTTGACAATGCCTGACCATACACTTACAAGTTATAATATTTCCTTAGCAATTGCATGATATGGATGGTTACGTAATATAAAGGTTCACGGACAAATTGCAACTTTTTAAAATTCATAATTTCAAACATACGAAGGTGGAATGAAAAGTAATACCTCATGTGAATTTTTCATCAACAGGGTGGCAGCAGTTGAGAAACAGCTTTTAATACGTTGTATAATGTTCCCTCTAACCTTCTCAGTGGCAAGCTATCACTGAAAGGTTTTGTTACTGTGCAAGAATAGAACTTTGTGAAGGAAGCTTGTCATTACATTTTAAGCAACATGCTGTTATTGAATTCTTGACAGCAGACAGTGTTCCAGTGGAAATTATGGAAGAATGCAAGCCTCATTGTAATGGATGTGTTGATGTTACCACTGTGTAGTGCTGGAATTGTAACAGTTGATCAATCTCTGTTGGCAACCAAGGGAGAAATAAAATTATTTGCTGCAACATGACAATGCTAGGCCACACTTCTCATGCCACTATGGAAGAGCCGAGGAAGCTGAAACTTGACAGTACCCTAGTCCAGACTTGGCACCGTGTTATTTCCACCTTTTCCCTTAAATGAAGGAAAATCGTGGAACTCTACAAGTCCGATGATGAAATTCAGACAGCAGTCTGGAGCTGCTTGAGGAAACAGGTGTTCTTCCGTAACGGCTTCACTAAACTTGTTCATTGTTGGCGGAAGTGTATTAATTTATCTGGCGACTTGAAAAATGAACTTATATAATTAAAGTGCATGTTCTAAGGAAACTCATTTATTAAAATATATCCATCCAACCAAGAGTAATTATCTTGGAGGCATTACTTTTCATTCAACCCTTGTACATCAATAGGTTTGGCCAGCTATCAGGGTTTTGGGATTTTATGGCACAAGGTTCATATTAGCCAAGCTGTGCCAAACACAAGACAATTAGTAAAAAGTCATGAAAGGGGAATAGGATGAAAGCAGAAAAAGATTCCTTGGGTATCCCTGGCGCATGACACCTGTGTTTACTAAAGACAGTAAACCCCATAGGAAAAGAAAAGATCACTAAGAGTGCATTGGGTCTGTGTAAAGTCCATATACACCTAAGAGGTGGGTGCCAGTTATCGGAACTCATTCTGTAATAGTTGGCAAGTGTGAAGCTCGCATTCAAATTAAATTTCCATTCTTCAAATATAATGCTAATAGATCTTTCTGGTGTATGTATTGTCGATTATGAAAGTGATCTAAGTTATATTTTTAGTTTCGAGATATTTAAAGTTTGCATTTGGCTGAATGAAAAAGTATATTTTTTTACATAATAAAATATTTGTTCTTATAATGAAAAAAACTTGTTTTAATTAGTTGTTAAAAATAATTTTGGATTGGATTTTGGAGTTTTATGGCGCAAGGTCCAAAAGCGGACAAGGTGCGCCAAACAAGACAGAATGTGACCCAATAAAAGTATGAAATATTAAAAATTAATGGTCTAAAAAAACTCAACAGTGGAAGAATATATTTAATTTTGATGAAAGATACAAAGCACAAGATTAAAATTTGCCATCATCAATATATATAAAACCATGGTTGGCATGAATTGATATCCTAAAACATTTGACCAGCAACAAGGTGTATGATTTAAAAAGGTATGATTAATGAGTTGTGAATAGTAAACACAAAAAATATCAAATGAGATGAAAAACCCAATGTCATTTAAAAATGAGAAGAGATTTGAATGGGGATTTTCCCCAATCAAATCTCGTAGATTTAAAATCGTGCTTTTAATATATTTGATACTATGATAAACAGATATGTGATAAACAGAAAATGGAGTAGAGCATGAAATGCAAATGGGTGTACTCTCCCAATAAAAGATGACGGGTGAAACGTGTGTCCAATGCAAAGACAGGTCAATTTGACAGTCCGCATTGGAGACTGATGAATGATGGGTTTGATAGAATGAATTGCAGGTTCCACGACTTGCCACAAGGAGTCGACGGACATCTTGATATCACTAAGAGGAACGACTTGCTGCAATGGATCGGAAGCTGCCTTCGTAGCACTGTCAGCAAGCTCGTTACCCTTGATGCCCACGTGAGTCTTATGGTGAAAAACGAAATATTTCGTTTTGCTGGGGCACGATATCACTAAGATAAGAATTGTTAATAATGTGTGGAATTTGTCCTCTGCAAAAAAAGTTTAATGCTAGAGGAACGAGTATCGTAAAGACGATTCAAACGTGGAGCAAGAATCAAATGCTTCAAGGGATGGAATGACACTGATTTGATCTTATAATAATTGATGGGCTTTTTCCGTCGCAGGTCAAGTGGGAGCTGGTTACATTCCACAGAGGCTGTTAACTGGTGACGTGCGGAATGCACCAGCGCATATCCTCAGCAGAGTGATGGACTGTCCAATTTGCGTAAATTGGTAGCATTTGATGTGTCATGCAATACATCCGTAGTCAATGCGAGACAAGATGACAGATTGATACACTCGGAGTAATGCTTTGCGATTATCTCCCCATGATGTATTGGAGAGTACTTTTAAAACGTTGAGTGTTTTCTCACACTTCCTTCTTAGGTGTAAAATATGTGGGAGGAAGGTAAGTTTCTTGTCAAAGATTACTCCTAGGAACTTCAACTCGTTGACTACGGGAATTTTGCGAGTTCCTGATGCTGATTGTAGGGTCCCGATGAATGCCTTGTTTCCTACAAAAATGAACACAGCAACTCTTGCTTGAGGACAGCGTATGGCCGTTCTGGTCGCACCACTTAACCAAGTTGTTAACAGCGGTCTGAAGTTGCTCAATCAAGAGTATATCCGTTCCCTGACAGGATATCTGCAAGTCATCAACGTACAATGATCCATAAACAGATAGCTGAAAAGCATGGATGATGCTAAAATGAAGGATAAAAAGAGGTGACACTTAAAATACTCCCCTGAAGGACTCCCTCAGCTTGAATGAAATTATCTGATAAAGGTTGTCCAATACTGACTTTAAATTTAGCGTTCTTAAAAAATTGTGAATAAAAATTGGAAGATTTCCTTTAAAACCCAATTCGAAAATACGTCGGAGAATACCGTGTCGCCACGTTATCATATGCATTCTCTACGTCGAAGATGGAGACAAAATGGTTCCTCCGCACAAAAGCATTTCGGATTTGTCTCCAGGTGTATGATGTTATCCAGATGGACCTTCCTTTCGAAGCCACTCTGTTGCGGAGGGATGCAGTTTTTCTTCTCAAGTGCGTATGAGTCGGGCATTGACCATACGTTCTAGGGTCTTGCACAGGCTGCTTGTCAAGGCAATTGGACGATAGCTCAGAGGGTCTTTGGGGTCCTTTCCAGGCTTCAGGATGGGTATCACTATGCTTTCATTCCATAGAGTAGGAAATTTCTGCTCTCCAGATTCGATTAAACAAAAGAAGGATGTTTTGTAAGGAATCTGGGGGCAGGTGGCGAAGCATCTGATATATTTCATCCGGCCCAGGACCGGTGTTATGTGCCCTAAATAGCTCCTTCTTTAACTCCAACATCGTGAGCTCGCAGTTATAAGTGAGGGCGCGTGTGCTTTTGAAATTAATTGCTGTTCTCTCAGCTCGGCTCTGTCGCTTGAAAAGCTGAACTGTAAGAGTCGGAGCTGGACACCCTAGCAAAAGCCTCTCCAATGATGTTTGTGATGTCAAGTGGAGTAGAGTAAACAACTGCACCGGTTTCTAGTATGCGGATGGAAAAGTCCTGATACAGACCGTTGGCCACTTTCACTTTCCTCCACAACTGCTTTCTCGATGTTGACGATGTGATAGAAGAGACGTATTTAGTCCAAGTATCCCTCACCTTACGAGCGAATGCCTTGGCCAGTTTAAAAGCGACCAAGTTGATAGTAATCGGGTACCTCCGAAATATGTTCAATAACTTCCATTGCTTTTTGTAAGCAGATTGACAGTCTTGCTTCCACATGGTTTACAAAGTCTGTGGTTTAGAGGAACTCTGAGGAATGGTCACGTTGGCGTTAAATGATATAAACGATTTTGAATTTACATTTTTGGCAGTAGTATTTAGCGAAATTTTTGGCCTTACTGATATATTATTCGAAATTCTCCAGAAAAAATCACTAGATTTAAACTTTTATGTATCTCAAATAAAATACACTCGTGAGCTATTGAGCCGTAAAGGGACAGTGATGTTTTTAAGACTGTTCGGAAACACGCATAAAATCACAGAAATAGTCCAATCTAAACGGTATATGCCGCTCTTTCACTAGAAACAATTTCCCAAAATTATAAACAGCTATATTTTGAAATTTTAGATCACATTCTTATGGAAATAAACACAAGATTTCAAGATTGCGAAAAACTTCAATTTATTTGTCTTGCTGATACAACGAAATTCGAACAATTTAATTTACATTTTCCATCTCAGGCACTTGAAAATCTTCAACAGTTTTACGGCGATGTCTTTAAAAAACCCATAGCCTTAGAAATAAACTATGTCTTATATATGCCGATGGAAAATTCAGGAATCAGTTCTTGATTCGAATTCAGAATTTTGACGCAAGAACTTCTTTATGATAGACTCTTCAAGAATGCTTTATGATAAAGAAATTTTCACAGAAGCTTATAATTTGTTTTCTCTCGTCTTAACAATTCCATCTACAAGTGTATCAGTGGAAAGGAGTTTTTCTTTCCTTAAAAAAATAAAAACTTACTCGAGAAATACTATTTTGTAAGACTTTCTTTAGCAAATATTTCTATTTAAAAAGACGTATTAGTGAAGCTTGTGAAGAAACAGTCATTTCACGAATGACATATCAGACAGATTTGCAGCATTAAAGGACAGAATTGATTTAATTTACAGAAAATAGGTAAATCGTCATTAACTAATTTTAGGAACTGCTATCTTTTCATATAACTGGCATAGTCAGGATTTAATTTCGGGGGGAGGGGTGATTCCCGGGAGGTCCTTCTATTTTTCCAATCCCGAGCCGCCGCTGCACTCTACTGCTACTGGCATGCGAAACAAAAGGGGAAGTGATCACTATTGTGTAAATAACTCCCAATTGCAAAATTCAACAGCATAAGAGAACAAACGGCCAAGTTTATTGGAAGGAATGTATGTCCTAGTGGGTTCATGAAAGTACGTCTTCTCGTCGGTATTGAGTAGTCTGTGATCAGAAATAAAGAGTTCGATCTGTTGACCTCGACGGTTCGTACTTTCATTTCCCCACAAAGTACTGACCATTAAAGTCATCAAATAGTATGAAAGGGGCTGGAAGTTGATTTGCCAGCTTTAGTTCCTCATGCGGTGGCAGGTATAGACAGCAGACTAACTAGAGAATGCAGATGGATTTGCACAGCCACAGCCTGCAAAGATGTGTGTAGTGAAACTAGTGCTGGGATAATTTAAAATGAAAATACACACGCCTCCAGACACTAGTACTAGAATCAACAACTTTATGAACGCAACTATACCTTCTGATTTTAAGAGTGGTCTGGTTTCAAGAATCTCTTGAAGGGCCACGCATGCTGGGTGGTAGGAAGATATAAGTTCTTCGCGTCATCTTTTTTAGACAGGAAACTACGACAGTTCCAAGAAATAAAGGAAGTTATTTTGACGTAGAATGCGTCTAACTTCGAAACCGGGGTGCCGCACTTAATTCGTGAGCGTGACGAAAAATTTTATAACTCGAAAATTATGATACATAAATGAACGATATCGTGTTAAAAAGAGCATTAAAGAAAGCATGTTATAAATGCTCATTGACCTTGTGCTAACGCCATCGGTTGGTGCAATCAAAGCTGAGTCACGAAAATGAGTGCTTCCGTGCAAGAGATCTTGGAATGTCCGAAACTCTGGCAGCCGAATCAGCGCTGAGGATTCGGGATATATGCTCGGACTGGACAGCTCAGATATGCCGCTGTGATTCGTGTCGGCAGGGTTGGTGTCTCGAACAAGATGAGGTGTTTGGTGGGGTCTTTCCATCTCGAAGTATTGTAATTCCACGAACACCAACTACGTGCTGATTACGAATATTTTCCAGGATTTCTTCTGGTGAAAAAAGGTTCGGTTCCGAGATGACGCCACGTGAAGTGTTGAGGGAGTAACTGTAAATGAATCAAGATTTTTCAAAGTTGATTAGTAACTGCGCCCGTTTTTCATTTGAAACTTCAACCAGATCCCCAGAACGAAGTTTTTTTTTAGATTTTATTGGGCTTAAAAAGGATTGAAAGATTTTTTTAATTAAAAAAGGCGAAACAGAAGAAAGTTTTGAATCGGGTTTATATCAAGTGTTGTTTAAAAGTTTTATAAAAAAATGCGAGCGTTAGGTAGATTTAAGTCATTTGCTGCTCCCCACGACGGGGAGAATTATTATTTTCCATAATAGAAAAAAAAGGAATTCGGTCAGACAGCACAATCCACAACGGAATCCTACACGGGTATGCACATACCTGCACCAATGTTTGCCAGTGACTATACGCACACCCCACCAGCCTCCACCCTTAGACCTAGCCGACGACCAAGTCCAATCGACCAGCCGATTGATGCACACAGGACCAATGTACACCTCCCGTTTACCTGAAGCTGGGGCCAAAGCAGTCAGTATATCCCCTTTTCCAGGGACATGGGTCTCCACGCACGGCAAACACGTGGGTGATATAATCCCCAAGAGGAGCTGAAAGCAAGTGACGAAAAGCTTCTCAAGGGGAGCCCTCACCTCCAAAAAGAGAAGATCACTCAGGTACCCCGGGGTTGTGAAGCCCGTACAAACCTAAAGGTATGCCCCTGGGGCAAAAATAATTTTGGTAATGACTACAAATTATGCAATTTATTATTTTTAACTTAGATCACTTTCAGTCACTGGGATATGTATTTTTGGATGCTTAACTAGTATAGTAGTCTGCCACCCAGTAGATCCTGGATGTTGGTGATTGTCCCTCTTAAGAGTAAAGAGTAATGGCAGCTGCCCATGGTGCTCCTTCACGACTGCCAGTTCCCCCTTTTACTGTCAAATGGGTCAGTGGTCCAACATTAAAAATATATTTTTGTTACTATTGCCTTTGAGGAGGAAACAAATTACATAATCCAGTTTTCCTAGTTATGTTAAAACTAGCATTTTTCATTTAAAATACATCTTCTTGGTGCCTAATTTTCATTGGTTTTGTTAATGATGAGCTTTTATTTCCATTAGATTAAACAAAATTGACATAAAAAAATTTAGTGCAAAAATGTTTTTGTGTAAATTAAATAAAATTGCAATTAGCAGTATATAATTAAAGAAATATGCAAGGCAAAAAATGGATGAATTTGAGAAGTTTTAGGTTGCAGGCAAAAATAAATTCAAGGACAAATGAAATTTTGATATTTTTCAAGTGTTTTGCTAGGCCCCTGAAGTAGAAAACTAAAATTCAAGTATTTTTAAGGACATCAGGAACTCTGTACAAAAATTACATTACATTTTTAATTATCCCATTATCAAAAGATTGTCCTTGACAGTTTTTAATATCCACTCCTAATTTTGTTAGTTTCCAAACCTTCTTGTTCCAAGTATGAAGAGTTGTGTTTATCTATGGGAATGAATCCCACAAATCTTTCCTTTCTTACCAGAGGATGAAACGTATCTTATCACAAAAGTAAGTTGGTCGACATGAGAAATATCGGCAGTGGAGTCAACAATTATACTATAAGTCGCAGATTTTATTTCTTCAATTATTTCAGCTCTTACTTGATTGCCAATAAGGCCTACAAATTCGTCACAAATATCGTGAGATAAATAGTTCACATTTCCTCGTCCTTGGTTGGCATATTTTTGTATATGTAATTTCAAGAAATCGTATTCGCTTAGGTATTCCAAGCAGGTTAAATCATTTCCTTTCCTATTGGAATTTTTGCCTTCATCGTGAATCCTAATCCTAAGCAACTCAATAATTTTATTGTTGACACAATTCTTTTCAACACTTCTCTCCAGTAACATTCTTCTTTTTCCTGTAATAATTGAGTATCAATTCTATTGAATTCGGTTGATCTTTTCTACAGAGTGCACATGTGTTCTTTTGAAACTTCGTGGTCCGATAAAATAACAGTAATTGTGATTTCCAATTTTACAAACCAGTAATTAATTTAGACTTTTGATTTTGAAAAGAGTTTGCAAGGGTAGCAGTAAACTTTTGCTTGTTTCTGAAAATATCAACCAATTCTCTTTTACATAATTCCATTTGATTTCTTTCTGTAAAAATGATTGTAAGAAAGTCCTCTGTAATAAACTTCATCTCTGTCTTTATACACTGATTTCAAATTCTCTATATTCCTGATATTTTTTGGTTTGCAAGGGTAGCAGTAAACTTTTGCTTGTTTCTGAAAATATCAACCAATTCTCTTTTACATAATTCCATTTGATTTCTTTCTGTAAAAATGATTGTAAGAAAGTCCTCTGTAATAAACTTCATCTCTGTCTTTATACACTGATTTCAAATTCTCTATATTCCTGATATTTTTTGGTTTGTAGCAAAATAGCATCTGAAAAAATTGTTAGCCATATAGCTATATCATTTATTACAGCCTGCAAAGATGTGTGTAGTGAAACTAGTGCTGGGATAATTTAAAATGAAAATACACACGCCTCCAGACACTAGTACTAGAATCAACAACTTTATGAACGCAACTATACCTTCTGATTTTAAGAGTGGTCTGGTTTCAAGAATCTCTTGAAGGGCCACGCATGCTGGGTGGTAGGAAGATATAAGTTCTTCGCGTCATCTTTTTTAGACAGGAAACTACGACAGTTCCAAGAAATAAAGGAAGTTATTTTGACGTAGAATGCGTCTAACTTCGAAACCGGGGTGCCGCACTTAATTCGTGAGCGTGACGAAAAATTTTATAACTCGAAAACTATGATACATAAATGAACGATATCGTGTTAAAAAGAGCATTAAAGAAAGCATGTTATAAATGCTCATTGACCTTGTGCTAACGCCATCGGTTGGTGCAATCAGAGTACAAAGCTGAGTCACGAAAATGAGTGCTTCCGTGCAAGAGATCTTGGAATGTCCGAAACTCTGGCAGCCGAATCAGCGCTGAGGATTCGGGATATATGCTCGGACTGGACAGCTCAGATATGCCGCTGTGATTCGTGTCGGCAGGGTTGGTGTCTCGAACAAGATGAGGTGTTTGGTGGGGTCTTTCCATCTCGAAGTATTGTAATTCCACGAACACCAACTACGTGCTGATTACGAATATTTTCCAGGATTTCTTCTGGTGAAAAAAGGTTCGGTTCCGAGATGACGCCACGTGAAGTGTTGAGGGAGTAACTGTAAATGAATCAAGATTTTTCAAAGTTGATTAGTAACTGCGCCCGTTTTTCATTTGAAACTTCAACCAGATCCCCAGAACGAAGTTTTTTTTTAGATTTTATTGGGCTTAAAAAGGATTGAAAGATTTTTTTAATTAAAAAAGGCGAAACAGAAGAAAGTTTTGAATCGGGTTTATATCAAGTGTTGTTTAAAAGTTTTATAAAAAAATGCGAGCGTTAGGTAGATTTAAGTCATTTGCTGCTCCCCACGACGGGGAGAATTATTATTTTCCATAATAGAAAAAAAAGGAATTCGGTCAGACAGCACAATCCACAACGGAATCCTACACGGGTATGCACATACCTGCACCAATGTTTGCCAGTGACTATACGCACACCCCACCAGCCTCCACCCTTAGACCTAGCCGACGACCAAGTCCAATCGACCAGCCGATTGATGCACACAGGACCAATGTACACCTCCCGTTTACCTGAAGCTGGGGCCAAAGCAGTCAGTATATCCCCTTTTCCAGGGACATGGGTCTCCACGCACGGCAAACACGTGGGTGATATAATCCCCAAGAGGAGCTGAAAGCAAGTGACGAAAAGCTTCTCAAGGGGAGCCCTCACCTCCAAAAAGAGAAGATCACTCAGGTACCCCGGGGTTGTGAAGCCCGTACAAACCTAAAGGTATGCCCCTGGGGCAAAAATAATTTTGGTAATGACTACAAATTATGCAATTTATTATTTTTAACTTAGATCACTTTCAGTCACTGGGATATGTATTTTTGGATGCTTAACTAGTATAGTAGTCTGCCACCCAGTAGATCCTGGATGTTGGTGATTGTCCCTCTTAAGAGTAAAGAGTAATGGCAGCTGCCCATGGTGCTCCTTCACGACTGCCAGTTCCCCCTTTTACTGTCAAATG
This sequence comes from Meta bourneti, assembly GCA_933210815.1. Classification (NCBI taxonomy): domain Eukaryota; kingdom Metazoa; phylum Arthropoda; class Arachnida; order Araneae; family Tetragnathidae; genus Meta; species Meta bourneti. The sequence goes on along the minus strand of OW119923.1, from coordinate 79,707,912 downwards.
GGTCAGTGGTCCAACATTAAAAATATATTTTTGTTACTATTGCCTTTGAGGAGGAAACAAATTACATAATCCAGTTTTCCTAGTTATGTTAAAACTAGCATTTTTCATTTAAAATACATCTTCTTGGTGCCTAATTTTCATTGGTTTTGTTAATGATGAGCTTTTATTTCCATTAGATTAAACAAAATTGACATAAAAAAATTTAGTGCAAAAATGTTTTTGTGTAAATTAAATAAAATTGCAATTAGCAGTATATAATTAAAGAAATATGCAAGGCAAAAAATGGATGAATTTGAGAAGTTTTAGGTTGCAGGCAAAAATAAATTCAAGGACAAATGAAATTTTGATATTTTTCAAGTGTTTTGCTAGGCTCCTGAAGTAGAAAACTAAAATTCAAGTATTTTTAAGGACATCAGGAACTCTGTACAAAAATTACATTACATTTTTAATTATCCCATTATCAAAAGATTGTCCTTGACAGTTTTTAATATCCACTCCTAATTTTGTTAGTTTCCAAACCTTCTTGTTCCAAGTATGAAGAGTTGTGTTTATCTATGGGAATGAATCCCACAAATCTTTCCTTTCTTACCAGAGGATGAAACGTATCTTATCACAAAAGTAAGTTGGTCGACATGAGAAATATCGGCAGTGGAGTCAACAATTATACTATAAGTCGCAGATTTTATTTCTTCAATTATTTCAGCTCTTACTTGATTGCCAATAAGGCCTACAAATTCGTCACAAATATCGTGAGATAAATAGTTCACATTTCCTCGTCCTTGGTTGGCATATTTTTGTATATGTAATTTCAAGAAATCGTATTCGCTTAGGTATTCCAAGCAGGTTAAATCATTTCCTTTCCTATTGGAATTTTTGCCTTCATCGTGAATCCTAATCCTAAGCAACTCAATAATTTTATTGTTGACACAATTCTTTTCAACACTTCTCTCCAGTAACATTCTTCTTTTTCCTGTAATAATTGAGTATCAATTCTATTGAATTCGGTTGATCTTTTCTACAGAGTGCACATGTGTTCTTTTGAAACTTCGTGGTCCGATAAAATAACAGTAATTGTGATTTCCAATTTTACAAACCAGTAATTAATTTAGACTTTTGATTTTGAAAAGAGTTTGCAAGGGTAGCAGTAAACTTTTGCTTGTTTCTGAAAATATCAACCAATTCTCTTTTACATAATTCCATTTGATTTCTTTCTGTAAAAATGATTGTAAGAAAGTCCTCTGTAATAAACTTCATCTCTGTCTTTATACACTGATTTCAAATTCTCTATATTCCTGATATTTTTTGGTTTGCAAGGGTAGCAGTAAACTTTTGCTTGTTTCTGAAAATATCAACCAATTCTCTTTTACATAATTCCATTTGATTTCTTTCTGTAAAAATGATTGTAAGAAAGTCCTCTGTAATAAACTTCATCTCTGTCTTTATACACTGATTTCAAATTCTCTATATTCCTGATATTTTTTGGTTTGTAGCAAAATAGCATCTGAAAAAATTGTTAGCCATATAGCTATATCATTTATTACAGCCTGCAAAGATGTGTGTAGTGAAACTAGTGCTGGGATAATTTAAAATGAAAATACACACGCCTCCAGACACTAGTACTAGAATCAACAACTTTATGAACGCAACTATACCTTCTGATTTTAAGAGTGGTCTGGTTTCAAGAATCTCTTGAAGGGCCACGCATGCTGGGTGGTAGGAAGATATAAGTTCTTCGCGTCATCTTTTTTAGACAGGAAACTACGACAGTTCCAAGAAATAAAGGAAGTTATTTTGACGTAGAATGCGTCTAACTTCGAAACCGGGGTGCCGCACTTAATTCGTGAGCGTGACGAAAAATTTTATAACTCGAAAACTATGATACATAAATGAACGATATCGTGTTAAAAAGAGCATTAAAGAAAGCATGTTATAAATGCTCATTGACCTTGCGCTAACGCCATCGGTTGGTGCAATCAGAGTACAAAGCTGAGTCACGAAAATGAGTGCTTCCGTGCAAGAGATCTTGGAATGTCCGAAACTCTGGCAGCCGAATCAGCGCTGAGGATTCGGGATATATGCTCGGACTGGACAGCTCAGATATGCCGCTGTGATTCGTGTCGGCAGGGTTGGTGTCTCGAACAAGATGAGGTGTTTGGTGGGGTCTTTCCATCTCGAAGTATTGTAATTCCACGAACACCAACTACGTGCTGATTACGAATATTTTCCAGGATTTCTTCTGGTGAAAAAAGGTTCGGTTCCGAGATGACGCCACGTGAAGTGTTGAGGGAGTAACTGTAAATGAATCAAGATTTTTCAAAGTTGATTAGTAACTGCGCCCGTTTTTCATTTGAAACTTCAACCAGATCCCCAGAACGAAGTTTTTTTTTAGATTTTATTGGGCTTAAAAAGGATTGAAAGATTTTTTTAATTAAAAAAGGCGAAACAGAAGAAAGTTTTGAATCGGGTTTATATCAAGTGTTGTTTAAAAGTTTTATAAAAAAATGCGAGCGTTAGGTAGATTTAAGTCATTTGCTGCTCCCCACGACGGGGAGAATTATTATTTTCCATAATAGAAAAAAAAGGAATTCGGTCAGACAGCACAATCCACAACGGAATCCTACACGGGTATGCACATACCTGCACCAATGTTTGCCAGTGACTATACGCACACCCCACCAGCCTCCACCCTTAGACCTAGCCGACGACCAAGTCCAATCGACCAGCCGATTGATGCACACAGGACCAATGTACACCTCCCGTTTACCTGAAGCTGGGGCCAAAGCAGTCAGTATATCCCCTTTTCCAGGGACATGGGTCTCCACGCACGGCAAACACGTGGGTGATATAATCCCCAAGAGGAGCTGAAAGCAAGTGACGAAAAGCTTCTCAAGGGGAGCCCTCACCTCCAAAAAGAGAAGATCACTCAGGTACCCCGGGGTTGTGAAGCCCGTACAAACCTAAAGGTATGCCCCTGGGGCAAAAATAATTTTGGTAATGACTACAAATTATGCAATTTATTATTTTTAACTTAGATCATTTTCAGTCACTGGGATATGTATTTTTGGATGCTTAACTAGTATAGTAGTCTGCCACCCAGTAGATCCTGGATGTTGGTGATTGTCCCTCTTAAGAGTAAAGAGTAATGGCAGCTGCCCATGGTGCTCCTTCACGACTGCCAGTTCCCCCTTTTACTGTCAAATGGGTCAGTGGTCCAACATTAAAAATATATTTTTGTTACTATTGCCTTTGAGGAGGAAACAAATTACATAATCCAGTTTTCCTAGTTATGTTAAAACTAGCATTTTTCATTTAAAATACATCTTCTTGGTGCCTAATTTTCATTGGTTTTGTTAATGATGAGCTTTTATTTCCATTAGATTAAACAAAATTGACATAAAAAAATTTAGTGCAAAAATGTTTTTGTGTAAATTAAATAAAATTGCAATTAGCAGTATATAATTAAAGAAATATGCAAGGCAAAAAATGGATGAATTTGAGAAGTTTTAGGTTGCAGGCAAAAATAAATTCAAGGACAAATGAAATTTTGATATTTTTCAAGTGTTTTGCTAGGCTCCTGAAGTAGAAAACTAAAATTCAAGTATTTTTAAGGACATCAGGAACTCTGTACAAAAATTACATTACATTTTTAATTATCCCATTATCAAAAGATTGTCCTTGACAGTTTTTAATATCCACTCCTAATTTTGTTAGTTTCCAAACCTTCTTGTTCCAAGTATGAAGAGTTGTGTTTATCTATGGGAATGAATCCCACAAATCTTTCCTTTCTTACCAGAGGATGAAACGTATCTTATCACAAAAGTAAGTTGGTCGACATGAGAAATATCGGCAGTGGAGTCAACAATTATACTATAAGTCGCAGATTTTATTTCTTCAATTATTTCAGCTCTTACTTGATTGCCAATAAGGCCTACAAATTCGTCACAAATATCGTGAGATAAATAGTTCACATTTCCTCGTCCTTGGTTGGCATATTTTTGTATATGTAATTTCAAGAAATCGTATTCGCTTAGGTATTCCAAGCAGGTTAAATCATTTCCTTTCCTATTGGAATTTTTGCCTTCATCGTGAATCCTAATCCTAAGCAACTCAATAATTTTATTGTTGACACAATTCTTTTCAACACTTCTCTCCAGTAACATTCTTCTTTTTCCTGTAATAATTGAGTATCAATTCTATTGAATTCGGTTGATCTTTTCTACAGAGTGCACATGTGTTCTTTTGAAACTTCGTGGTCCGATAAAATAACAGTAATTGTGATTTCCAATTTTACAAACCAGTAATTAATTTAGACTTTTGATTTTGAAAAGAGTTTGCAAGGGTAGCAGTAAACTTTTGCTTGTTTCTGAAAATATCAACCAATTCTCTTTTACATAATTCCATTTGATTTCTTTCTGTAAAAATGATTGTAAGAAAGTCCTCTGTAATAAACTTCATCTCTGTCTTTATACACTGATTTCAAATTCTCTATATTCCTGATATTTTTTGGTTTGCAAGGGTAGCAGTAAACTTTTGCTTGTTTCTGAAAATATCAACCAATTCTCTTTTACATAATTCCATTTGATTTCTTTCTGTAAAAATGATTGTAAGAAAGTCCTCTGTAATAAACTTCATCTCTGTCTTTATACACTGATTTCAAATTCTCTATATTCCTGATATTTTTTGGTTTGTAGCAAAATAGCATCTGAAAAAATTGTTAGCCATATAGCTATATCATTTATTACAGCCTGCAAAGATGTGTGTAGTGAAACTAGTGCTGGGATAATTTAAAATGAAAATACACACGCCTCCAGACACTAGTACTAGAATCAACAACTTTATGAACGCAACTATACCTTCTGATTTTAAGAGTGGTCTGGTTTCAAGAATCTCTTGAAGGGCCACGCATGCTGGGTGGTAGGAAGATATAAGTTCTTCGCGTCATCTTTTTTAGACAGGAAACTACGACAGTTCCAAGAAATAAAGGAAGTTATTTTGACGTAGAATGCGTCTAACTTCGAAACCGGGGTGCCGCACTTAATTCGTGAGCGTGACGAAAAATTTTATAACTCGAAAACTATGATACATAAATGAACGATATCGTGTTAAAAAGAGCATTAAAGAAAGCATGTTATAAATGCTCATTGACCTTGTGCTAACGCCATCGGTTGGTGCAATCAGAGTACAAAGCTGAGTCACGAAAATGAGTGCTTCCGTGCAAGAGATCTTGGAATGTCCGAAACTCTGGCAGCCGAATCAGCGCTGAGGATTCGGGATATATGCTCGGACTGGACAGCTCAGATATGCCGCTGTGATTCGTGTCGGCAGGGTTGGTGTCTCGAACAAGATGAGGTGTTTGGTGGGGTCTTTCCATCTCGAAGTATTGTAATTCCACGAACACCAACTACGTGCTGATTACGAATATTTTCCAGGATTTCTTCTGGTGAAAAAAGGTTCGGTTCCGAGATGACGCCACGTGAAGTGTTGAGGGAGTAACTGTAAATGAATCAAGATTTTTCAAAGTTGATTAGTAACTGCGCCCGTTTTTCATTTGAAACTTCAACCAGATCCCCAGAACGAAGTTTTTTTTTAGATTTTATTGGGCTTAAAAAGGATTGAAAGATTTTTTTAATTAAAAAAGGCGAAACAGAAGAAAGTTTTGAATCGGGTTTATATCAAGTGTTGTTTAAAAGTTTTATAAAAAAATGCGAGCGTTAGGTAGATTTAAGTCATTTGCTGCTCCCCACGACGGGGAGAATTATTATTTTCCATAATAGAAAAAAAAGGAATTCGGTCAGACAGCACAATCCACAACGGAATCCTACACGGGTATGCACATACCTGCACCAATGTTTGCCAGTGACTATACGCACACCCCACCAGCCTCCACCCTTAGACCTAGCCGACGACCAAGTCCAATCGACCAGCCGATTGATGCACACAGGACCAATGTACACCTCCCGTTTACCTGAAGCTGGGGCCAAAGCAGTCAGTATATCCCCTTTTCCAGGGACATGGGTCTCCACGCACGGCAAACACGTGGGTGATATAATCCCCAAGAGGAGCTGAAAGCAAGTGACGAAAAGCTTCTCAAGGGGAGCCCTCACCTCCAAAAAGAGAAGATCACTCAGGTACCCCGGGGTTGTGAAGCCCGTACAAACCTAAAGGTATGCCCCTGGGGCAAAAATAATTTTGGTAATGACTACAAATTATGCAATTTATTATTTTTAACTTAGATCACTTTCAGTCACTGGGATATGTATTTTTGGATGCTTAACTAGTATAGTAGTCTGCCACCCAGTAGATCCTGGATGTTGGTGATTGTCCCTCTTAAGAGTAAAGAGTAATGGCAGCTGCCCATGGTGCTCCTTCACGACTGCCAGTTCCCCCTTTTACTGTCAAATGGGTCAGTGGTCCAACATTAAAAATATATTTTTGTTACTATTGCCTTTGAGGAGGAAACAAATTACATAATCCAGTTTTCCTAGTTATGTTAAAACTAGCATTTTTCATTTAAAATACATCTTCTTGGTGCCTAATTTTCATTGGTTTTGTTAATGATGAGCTTTTATTTCCATTAGATTAAACAAAATTGACATAAAAAAATTTAGTGCAAAAATGTTTTTGTGTAAATTAAATAAAATTGCAATTAGCAGTATATAATTAAAGAAATATGCAAGGCAAAAAATGGATGAATTTGAGAAGTTTTAGGTTGCAGGCAAAAATAAATTCAAGGACAAATGAAATTTTGATATTTTTCAAGTGTTTTGCTAGGCTCCTGAAGTAGAAAACTAAAATTCAAGTATTTTTAAGGACATCAGGAACTCTGTACAAAAATTACATTACATTTTTAATTATCCCATTATCAAAAGATTGTCCTTGACAGTTTTTAATATCCACTCCTAATTTTGTTAGTTTCCAAACCTTCTTGTTCCAAGTATGAAGAGTTGTGTTTATCTATGGGAATGAATCCCACAAATCTTTCCTTTCTTACCAGAGGATGAAACGTATCTTATCACAAAAGTAAGTTGGTCGACATGAGAAATATCGGCAGTGGAGTCAACAATTATACTATAAGTCGCAGATTTTATTTCTTCAATTATTTCAGCTCTTACTTGATTGCCAATAAGGCCTACAAATTCGTCACAAATATCGTGAGATAAATAGTTCACATTTCCTCGTCCTTGGTTGGCATATTTTTGTATATGTAATTTCAAGAAATCGTATTCGCTTAGGTATTCCAAGCAGGTTAAATCATTTCCTTTCCTATTGGAATTTTTGCCTTCATCGTGAATCCTAATCCTAAGCAACTCAATAATTTTATTGTTGACACAATTCTTTTCAACACTTCTCTCCAGTAACATTCTTCTTTTTCCTGTAATAATTGAGTATCAATTCTATTGAATTCGGTTGATCTTTTCTACAGAGTGCACATGTGTTCTTTTGAAACTTCGTGGTCCGATAAAATAACAGTAATTGTGATTTCCAATTTTACAAACCAGTAATTAATTTAGACTTTTGATTTTGAAAAGAGTTTGCAAGGGTAGCAGTAAACTTTTGCTTGTTTCTGAAAATATCAACCAATTCTCTTTTACATAATTCCATTTGATTTCTTTCTGTAAAAATGATTGTAAGAAAGTCCTCTGTAATAAACTTCATCTCTGTCTTTATACACTGATTTCAAATTCTCTATATTCCTGATATTTTTTGGTTTGCAAGGGTAGCAGTAAACTTTTGCTTGTTTCTGAAAATATCAACCAATTCTCTTTTACATAATTCCATTTGATTTCTTTCTGTAAAAATGATTGTAAGAAAGTCCTCTGTAATAAACTTCATCTCTGTCTTTATACACTGATTTCAAATTCTCTATATTCCTGATATTTTTTGGTTTGTAGCAAAATAGCATCTGAAAAAATTGTTAGCCATATAGCTATATCATTTATTACAGCCTGCAAAGATGTGTGTAGTGAAACTAGTGCTGGGATAATTTAAAATGAAAATACACACGCCTCCAGACACTAGTACTAGAATCAACAACTTTATGAACGCAACTATACCTTCTGATTTTAAGAGTGGTCTGGTTTCAAGAATCTCTTGAAGGGCCACGCATGCTGGGTGGTAGGAAGATATAAGTTCTTCGCGTCATCTTTTTTAGACAGGAAACTACGACAGTTCCAAGAAATAAAGGAAGTTATTTTGACGTAGAATGCGTCTAACTTCGAAACCGGGGTGCCGCACTTAATTCGTGAGCGTGACGAAAAATTTTATAACTCGAAAACTATGATACATAAATGAACGATATCGTGTTAAAAAGAGCATTAAAGAAAGCATGTTATAAATGCTCATTGACCTTGCGCTAACGCCATCGGTTGGTGCAATCAGAGTACAAAGCTGAGTCACGAAAATGAGTGCTTCCGTGCAAGAGATCTTGGAATGTCCGAAACTCTGGCAGCCGAATCAGCGCTGAGGATTCGGGATATATGCTCGGACTGGACAGCTCAGATATGCCGCTGTGATTCGTGTCGGCAGGGTTGGTGTCTCGAACAAGATGAGGTGTTTGGTGGGGTCTTTCCATCTCGAAGTATTGTAATTCCACGAACACCAACTACGTGCTGATTACGAATATTTTCCAGGATTTCTTCTGGTGAAAAAAGGTTCGGTTCCGAGATGACGCCACGTGAAGTGTTGAGGGAGTAACTGTAAATGAATCAAGATTTTTCAAAGTTGATTAGTAACTGCGCCCGTTTTTCATTTGAAACTTCAACCAGATCCCCAGAACGAAGTTTTTTTTTAGATTTTATTGGGCTTAAAAAGGATTGAAAGATTTTTTTAATTAAAAAAGGCGAAACAGAAGAAAGTTTTGAATCGGGTTTATATCAAGTGTTGTTTAAAAGTTTTATAAAAAAATGCGAGCGTTAGGTAGATTTAAGTCATTTGCTGCTCCCCACGACGGGGAGAATTATTATTTTCCATAATAGAAAAAAAAGGAATTCGGTCAGACAGCACAATCCACAACGGAATCCTACACGGGTATGCACATACCTGCACCAATGTTTGCCAGTGACTATACGCACACCCCACCAGCCTCCACCCTTAGACCTAGCCGACGACCAAGTCCAATCGACCAGCCGATTGATGCACACAGGACCAATGTACACCTCCCGTTTACCTGAAGCTGGGGCCAAAGCAGTCAGTATATCCCCTTTTCCAGGGACATGGGTCTCCACGCACGGCAAACACGTGGGTGATATAATCCCCAAGAGGAGCTGAAAGCAAGTGACGAAAAGCTTCTCAAGGGGAGCCCTCACCTCCAAAAAGAGAAGATCACTCAGGTACCCCGGGGTTGTGAAGCCCGTACAAACCTAAAGGTATGCCCCTGGGGCAAAAATAATTTTGGTAATGACTACAAATTATGCAATTTATTATTTTTAACTTAGATCATTTTCAGTCACTGGGATATGTATTTTTGGATGCTTAACTAGTATAGTAGTCTGCCACCCAGTAGATCCTGGATGTTGGTGATTGTCCCTCTTAAGAGTAAAGAGTAATGGCAGCTGCCCATGGTGCTCCTTCACGACTGCCAGTTCCCCCTTTTACTGTCAAATGGGTCAGTGGTCCAACATTAAAAATATATTTTTGTTACTATTGCCTTTGAGGAGGAAACAAATTACATAATCCAGTTTTCCTAGTTATGTTAAAACTAGCATTTTTCATTTAAAATACATCTTCTTGGTGCCTAATTTTCATTGGTTTTGTTAATGATGAGCTTTTATTTCCATTAGATTAAACAAAATTGACATAAAAAAATTTAGTGCAAAAATGTTTTTGTGTAAATTAAATAAAATTGCAATTAGCAGTATATAATTAAAGAAATATGCAAGGCAAAAAATGGATGAATTTGAGAAGTTTTAGGTTGCAGGCAAAAATAAATTCAAGGACAAATGAAATTTTGATATTTTTCAAGTGTTTTGCTAGGCTCCTGAAGTAGAAAACTAAAATTCAAGTATTTTTAAGGACATCAGGAACTCTGTACAAAAATTACATTACATTTTTAATTATCCCATTATCAAAAGATTGTCCTTGACAGTTTTTAATATCCACTCCTAATTTTGTTAGTTTCCAAACCTTCTTGTTCCAAGTATGAAGAGTTGTGTTTATCTATGGGAATGAATCCCACAAATCTTTCCTTTCTTACCAGAGGATGAAACGTATCTTATCACAAAAGTAAGTTGGTCGACATGAGAAATATCGGCAGTGGAGTCAACAATTATACTATAAGTCGCAGATTTTATTTCTTCAATTATTTCAGCTCTTACTTGATTGCCAATAAGGCCTACAAATTCGTCACAAATATCGTGAGATAAATAGTTCACATTTCCTCGTCCTTGGTTGGCATATTTTTGTATATGTAATTTCAAGAAATCGTATTCGCTTAGGTATTCCAAGCAGGTTAAATCATTTCCTTTCCTATTGGAATTTTTGCCTTCATCGTGAATCCTAATCCTAAGCAACTCAATAATTTTATTGTTGACACAATTCTTTTCAACACTTCTCTCCAGTAACATTCTTCTTTTTCCTGTAATAATTGAGTATCAATTCTATTGAATTCGGTTGATCTTTTCTACAGAGTGCACATGTGTTCTTTTGAAACTTCGTGGTCCGATAAAATAACAGTAATTGTGATTTCCAATTTTACAAACCAGTAATTAATTTAGACTTTTGATTTTGAAAAGAGTTTGCAAGGGTAGCAGTAAACTTTTGCTTGTTTCTGAAAATATCAACCAATTCTCTTTTACATAATTCCATTTGATTTCTTTCTGTAAAAATGATTGTAAGAAAGTCCTCTGTAATAAACTTCATCTCTGTCTTTATACACTGATTTCAAATTCTCTATATTCCTGATATTTTTTGGTTTGCAAGGGTAGCAGTAAACTTTTGCTTGTTTCTGAAAATATCAACCAATTCTCTTTTACATAATTCCATTTGATTTCTTTCTGTAAAAATGATTGTAAGAAAGTCCTCTGTAATAAACTTCATCTCTGTCTTTATACACTGATTTCAAATTCTCTATATTCCTGATATTTTTTGGTTTGTAGCAAAATAGCATCTGAAAAAATTGTTAGCCATATAGCTATATCATTTATTACAGCCTGCAAAGATGTGTGTAGTGAAACTAGTGCTGGGATAATTTAAAATGAAAATACACACGCCTCCAGACACTAGTACTAGAATCAACAACTTTATGAACGCAACTATACCTTCTGATTTTAAGAGTGGTCTGGTTTCAAGAATCTCTTGAAGGGCCACGCATGCTGGGTGGTAGGAAGATATAAGTTCTTCGCGTCATCTTTTTTAGACAGGAAACTACGACAGTTCCAAGAAATAAAGGAAGTTATTTTGACGTAGAATGCGTCTAACTTCGAAACCGGGGTGCCGCACTTAATTCGTGAGCGTGACGAAAAATTTTATAACTCGAAAACTATGATACATAAATGAACGATATCGTGTTAAAAAGAGCATTAAAGAAAGCATGTTATAAATGCTCATTGACCTTGCGCTAACGCCATCGGTTGGTGCAATCAGAGTACAAAGCTGAGTCACGAAAATGAGTGCTTCCGTGCAAGAGATCTTGGAATGTCCGAAACTCTGGCAGCCGAATCAGCGCTGAGGATTCGGGATATATGCTCGGACTGGACAGCTCAGATATGCCGCTGTGATTCGTGTCGGCAGGGTTGGTGTCTCGAACAAGATGAGGTGTTTGGTGGGGTCTTTCCATCTCGAAGTATTGTAATTCCACGAACACCAACTACGTGCTGATTACGAATATTTTCCAGGATTTCTTCTGGTGAAAAAAGGTTCGGTTCCGAGATGACGCCACGTGAAGTGTTGAGGGAGTAACTGTAAATGAATCAAGATTTTTCAAAGTTGATTAGTAACTGCGCCCGTTTTTCATTTGAAACTTCAACCAGATCCCCAGAACGAAGTTTTTTTTTAGATTTTATTGGGCTTAAAAAGGATTGAAAGATTTTTTTAATTAAAAAAGGCGAAACAGAAGAAAGTTTTGAATCGGGTTTATATCAAGTGTTGTTTAAAAGTTTTATAAAAAAATGCGAGCGTTAGGTAGATTTAAGTCATTTGCTGCTCCCCACGACGGGGAGAATTATTATTTTCCATAATAGAAAAAAAAGGAATTCGGTCAGACAGCACAATCCACAACGGAATCCTACACGGGTATGCACATACCTGCACCAATGTTTGCCAGTGACTATACGCACACCCCACCAGCCTCCACCCTTAGACCTAGCCGACGACCAAGTCCAATCGACCAGCCGATTGATGCACACAGGACCAATGTACACCTCCCGTTTACCTGAAGCTGGGGCCAAAGCAGTCAGTATATCCCCTTTTCCAGGGACATGGGTCTCCACGCACGGCAAACACGTGGGTGATATAATCCCCAAGAGGAGCTGAAAGCAAGTGACGAAAAGCTTCTCAAGGGGAGCCCTCACCTCCAAAAAGAGAAGATCACTCAGGTACCCCGGGGTTGTGAAGCCCGTACAAACCTAAAGGTATGCCCCTGGGGCAAAAATAATTTTGGTAATGACTACAAATTATGCAATTTATTATTTTTAACTTAGATCATTTTCAGTCACTGGGATATGTATTTTTGGATGCTTAACTAGTATAGTAGTCTGCCACCCAGTAGATCCTGGATGTTGGTGATTGTCCCTCTTAAGAGTAAAGAGTAATGGCAGCTGCCCATGGTGCTCCTTCACGACTGCCAGTTCCCCCTTTTACTGTCAAATGGGTCAGTGGTCCAACATTAAAAATATATTTTTGTTACTATTGCCTTTGAGGAGGAAACAAATTACATAATCCAGTTTTCCTAGTTATGTTAAAACTAGCATTTTTCATTTAAAATACATCTTCTTGGTGCCTAATTTTCATTGGTTTTGTTAATGATGAGCTTTTATTTCCATTAGATTAAACAAAATTGACATAAAAAAATTTAGTGCAAAAATGTTTTTGTGTAAATTAAATAAAATTGCAATTAGCAGTATATAATTAAAGAAATATGCAAGGCAAAAAATGGATGAATTTGAGAAGTTTTAGGTTGCAGGCAAAAATAAATTCAAGGACAAATGAAATTTTGATATTTTTCAAGTGTTTTGCTAGGCCCCTGAAGTAGAAAACTAAAATTCAAGTATTTTTAAGGACATCAGGAACTCTGTACAAAAATTACATTACATTTTTAATTATCCCATTATCAAAAGATTGTCCTTGACAGTTTTTAATATCCACTCCTAATTTTGTTAGTTTCCAAACCTTCTTGTTCCAAGTATGAAGAGTTGTGTTTATCTATGGGAATGAATCCCACAAATCTTTCCTTTCTTACCAGAGGATGAAACGTATCTTATCACAAAAGTAAGTTGGTCGACATGAGAAATATCGGCAGTGGAGTCAACAATTATACTATAAGTCGCAGATTTTATTTCTTCAATTATTTCAGCTCTTACTTGATTGCCAATAAGGCCTACAAATTCGTCACAAATATCGTGAGATAAATAGTTCACATTTCCTCGTCCTTGGTTGGCATATTTTTGTATATGTAATTTCAAGAAATCGTATTCGCTTAGGTATTCCAAGCAGGTTAAATCATTTCCTTTCCTATTGGAATTTTTGCCTTCATCGTGAATCCTAATCCTAAGCAACTCAATAATTTTATTGTTGACACAATTCTTTTCAACACTTCTCTCCAGTAACATTCTTCTTTTTCCTGTAATAATTGAGTATCAATTCTATTGAATTCGGTTGATCTTTTCTACAGAGTGCACATGTGTTCTTTTGAAACTTCGTGGTCCGATAAAATAACAGTAATTGTGATTTCCAATTTTACAAACCAGTAATTAATTTAGACTTTTGATTTTGAAAAGAGTTTGCAAGGGTAGCAGTAAACTTTTGCTTGTTTCTGAAAATATCAACCAATTCTCTTTTACATAATTCCATTTGATTTCTTTCTGTAAAAATGATTGTAAGAAAGTCCTCTGTAATAAACTTCATCTCTGTCTTTATACACTGATTTCAAATTCTCTATATTCCTGATATTTTTTGGTTTGCAAGGGTAGCAGTAAACTTTTGCTTGTTTCTGAAAATATCAACCAATTCTCTTTTACATAATTCCATTTGATTTCTTTCTGTAAAAATGATTGTAAGAAAGTCCTCTGTAATAAACTTCATCTCTGTCTTTATACACTGATTTCAAATTCTCTATATTCCTGATATTTTTTGGTTTGTAGCAAAATAGCATCTGAAAAAATTGTTAGCCATATAGCTATATCATTTATTACAGCCTGCAAAGATGTGTGTAGTGAAACTAGTGCTGGGATAATTTAAAATGAAAATACACACGCCTCCAGACACTAGTACTAGAATCAACAACTTTATGAACGCAACTATACCTTCTGATTTTAAGAGTGGTCTGGTTTCAAGAATCTCTTGAAGGGCCACGCATGCTGGGTGGTAGGAAGATATAAGTTCTTCGCGTCATCTTTTTTAGACAGGAAACTACGACAGTTCCAAGAAATAAAGGAAGTTATTTTGACGTAGAATGCGTCTAACTTCGAAACCGGGGTGCCGCACTTAATTCGTGAGCGTGACGAAAAATTTTATAACTCGAAAACTATGATACATAAATGAACGATATCGTGTTAAAAAGAGCATTAAAGAAAGCATGTTATAAATGCTCATTGACCTTGTGCTAACGCCATCGGTTGGTGCAATCAGAGTACAAAGCTGAGTCACGAAAATGAGTGCTTCCGTGCAAGAGATCTTGGAATGTCCGAAACTCTGGCAGCCGAATCAGCGCTGAGGATTCGGGATATATGCTCGGACTGGACAGCTCAGATATGCCGCTGTGATTCGTGTCGGCAGGGTTGGTGTCTCGAACAAGATGAGGTGTTTGGTGGGGTCTTTCCATCTCGAAGTATTGTAATTCCACGAACACCAACTACGTGCTGATTACGAATATTTTCCAGGATTTCTTCTGGTGAAAAAAGGTTCGGTTCCGAGATGACGCCACGTGAAGTGTTGAGGGAGTAACTGTAAATGAATCAAGATTTTTCAAAGTTGATTAGTAACTGCGCCCGTTTTTCATTTGAAACTTCAACCAGATCCCCAGAACGAAGTTTTTTTTTAGATTTTATTGGGCTTAAAAAGGATTGAAAGATTTTTTTAATTAAAAAAGGCGAAACAGAAGAAAGTTTTGAATCGGGTTTATATCAAGTGTTGTTTAAAAGTTTTATAAAAAAATGCGAGCGTTAGGTAGATTTAAGTCATTTGCTGCTCCCCACGACGGGGAGAATTATTATTTTCCATAATAGAAAAAAAAGGAATTCGGTCAGACAGCACAATCCACAACGGAATCCTACACGGGTATGCACATACCTGCACCAATGTTTGCCAGTGACTATACGCACACCCCACCAGCCTCCACCCTTAGACCTAGCCGACGACCAAGTCCAATCGACCAGCCGATTGATGCACACAGGACCAATGTACACCTCCCGTTTACCTGAAGCTGGGGCCAAAGCAGTCAGTATATCCCCTTTTCCAGGGACATGGGTCTCCACGCACGGCAAACACGTGGGTGATATAATCCCCAAGAGGAGCTGAAAGCAAGTGACGAAAAGCTTCTCAAGGGGAGCCCTCACCTCCAAAAAGAGAAGATCACTCAGGTACCCCGGGGTTGTGAAGCCCGTACAAACCTAAAGGTATGCCCCTGGGGCAAAAATAATTTTGGTAATGACTACAAATTATGCAATTTATTATTTTTAACTTAGATCACTTTCAGTCACTGGGATATGTATTTTTGGATGCTTAACTAGTATAGTAGTCTGCCACCCAGTAGATCCTGGATGTTGGTGATTGTCCCTCTTAAGAGTAAAGAGTAATGGCAGCTGCCCATGGTGCTCCTTCACGACTGCCAGTTCCCCCTTTTACTGTCAAATGGGTCAGTGGTCCAACATTAAAAATATATTTTTGTTACTATTGCCTTTGAGGAGGAAACAAATTACATAATCCAGTTTTCCTAGTTATGTTAAAACTAGCATTTTTCATTTAAAATACATCTTCTTGGTGCCTAATTTTCATTGGTTTTGTTAATGATGAGCTTTTATTTCCATTAGATTAAACAAAATTGACATAAAAAAATTTAGTGCAAAAATGTTTTTGTGTAAATTAAATAAAATTGCAATTAGCAGTATATAATTAAAGAAATATGCAAGGCAAAAAATGGATGAATTTGAGAAGTTTTAGGTTGCAGGCAAAAATAAATTCAAGGACAAATGAAATTTTGATATTTTTCAAGTGTTTTGCTAGGCTCCTGAAGTAGAAAACTAAAATTCAAGTATTTTTAAGGACATCAGGAACTCTGTACAAAAATTACATTACATTTTTAATTATCCCATTATCAAAAGATTGTCCTTGACAGTTTTTAATATCCACTCCTAATTTTGTTAGTTTCCAAACCTTCTTGTTCCAAGTATGAAGAGTTGTGTTTATCTATGGGAATGAATCCCACAAATCTTTCCTTTCTTACCAGAGGATGAAACGTATCTTATCACAAAAGTAAGTTGGTCGACATGAGAAATATCGGCAGTGGAGTCAACAATTATACTATAAGTCGCAGATTTTATTTCTTCAATTATTTCAGCTCTTACTTGATTGCCAATAAGGCCTACAAATTCGTCACAAATATCGTGAGATAAATAGTTCACATTTCCTCGTCCTTGGTTGGCATATTTTTGTATATGTAATTTCAAGAAATCGTATTCGCTTAGGTATTCCAAGCAGGTTAAATCATTTCCTTTCCTATTGGAATTTTTGCCTTCATCGTGAATCCTAATCCTAAGCAACTCAATAATTTTATTGTTGACACAATTCTTTTCAACACTTCTCTCCAGTAACATTCTTCTTTTTCCTGTAATAATTGAGTATCAATTCTATTGAATTCGGTTGATCTTTTCTACAGAGTGCACATGTGTTCTTTTGAAACTTCGTGGTCCGATAAAATAACAGTAATTGTGATTTCCAATTTTACAAACCAGTAATTAATTTAGACTTTTGATTTTGAAAAGAGTTTGCAAGGGTAGCAGTAAACTTTTGCTTGTTTCTGAAAATATCAACCAATTCTCTTTTACATAATTCCATTTGATTTCTTTCTGTAAAAATGATTGTAAGAAAGTCCTCTGTAATAAACTTCATCTCTGTCTTTATACACTGATTTCAAATTCTCTATATTCCTGATATTTTTTGGTTTGCAAGGGTAGCAGTAAACTTTTGCTTGTTTCTGAAAATATCAACCAATTCTCTTTTACATAATTCCATTTGATTTCTTTCTGTAAAAATGATTGTAAGAAAGTCCTCTGTAATAAACTTCATCTCTGTCTTTATACACTGATTTCAAATTCTCTATATTCCTGATATTTTTTGGTTTGTAGCAAAATAGCATCTGAAAAAATTGTTAGCCATATAGCTATATCATTTATTACAGCCTGCAAAGATGTGTGTAGTGAAACTAGTGCTGGGATAATTTAAAATGAAAATACACACGCCTCCAGACACTAGTACTAGAATCAACAACTTTATGAACGCAACTATACCTTCTGATTTTAAGAGTGGTCTGGTTTCAAGAATCTCTTGAAGGGCCACGCATGCTGGGTGGTAGGAAGATATAAGTTCTTCGCGTCATCTTTTTTAGACAGGAAACTACGACAGTTCCAAGAAATAAAGGAAGTTATTTTGACGTAGAATGCGTCTAACTTCGAAACCGGGGTGCCGCACTTAATTCGTGAGCGTGACGAAAAATTTTATAACTCGAAAACTATGATACATAAATGAACGATATCGTGTTAAAAAGAGCATTAAAGAAAGCATGTTATAAATGCTCATTGACCTTGCGCTAACGCCATCGGTTGGTGCAATCAGAGTACAAAGCTGAGTCACGAAAATGAGTGCTTCCGTGCAAGAGATCTTGGAATGTCCGAAACTCTGGCAGCCGAATCAGCGCTGAGGATTCGGGATATATGCTCGGACTGGACAGCTCAGATATGCCGCTGTGATTCGTGTCGGCAGGGTTGGTGTCTCGAACAAGATGAGGTGTTTGGTGGGGTCTTTCCATCTCGAAGTATTGTAATTCCACGAACACCAACTACGTGCTGATTACGAATATTTTCCAGGATTTCTTCTGGTGAAAAAAGGTTCGGTTCCGAGATGACGCCACGTGAAGTGTTGAGGGAGTAACTGTAAATGAATCAAGATTTTTCAAAGTTGATTAGTAACTGCGCCCGTTTTTCATTTGAAACTTCAACCAGATCCCCAGAACGAAGTTTTTTTTTAGATTTTATTGGGCTTAAAAAGGATTGAAAGATTTTTTTAATTAAAAAAGGCGAAACAGAAGAAAGTTTTGAATCGGGTTTATATCAAGTGTTGTTTAAAAGTTTTATAAAAAAATGCGAGCGTTAGGTAGATTTAAGTCATTTGCTGCTCCCCACGACGGGGAGAATTATTATTTTCCATAATAGAAAAAAAAGGAATTCGGTCAGACAGCACAATCCACAACGGAATCCTACACGGGTATGCACATACCTGCACCAATGTTTGCCAGTGACTATACGCACACCCCACCAGCCTCCACCCTTAGACCTAGCCGACGACCAAGTCCAATCGACCAGCCGATTGATGCACACAGGACCAATGTACACCTCCCGTTTACCTGAAGCTGGGGCCAAAGCAGTCAGTATATCCCCTTTTCCAGGGACATGGGTCTCCACGCACGGCAAACACGTGGGTGATATAATCCCCAAGAGGAGCTGAAAGCAAGTGACGAAAAGCTTCTCAAGGGGAGCCCTCACCTCCAAAAAGAGAAGATCACTCAGGTACCCCGGGGTTGTGAAGCCCGTACAAACCTAAAGGTATGCCCCTGGGGCAAAAATAATTTTGGTAATGACTACAAATTATGCAATTTATTATTTTTAACTTAGATCACTTTCAGTCACTGGGATATGTATTTTTGGATGCTTAACTAGTATAGTAGTCTGCCACCCAGTAGATCCTGGATGTTGGTGATTGTCCCTCTTAAGAGTAAAGAGTAATGGCAGCTGCCCATGGTGCTCCTTCACGACTGCCAGTTCCCCCTTTTACTGTCAAATGGGTCAGTGGTCCAACATTAAAAATATATTTTTGTTACTATTGCCTTTGAGGAGGAAACAAATTACATAATCCAGTTTTCCTAGTTATGTTAAAACTAGCATTTTTCATTTAAAATACATCTTCTTGGTGCCTAATTTTCATTGGTTTTGTTAATGATGAGCTTTTATTTCCATTAGATTAAACAAAATTGACATAAAAAAATTTAGTGCAAAAATGTTTTTGTGTAAATTAAATAAAATTGCAATTAGCAGTATATAATTAAAGAAATATGCAAGGCAAAAAATGGATGAATTTGAGAAGTTTTAGGTTGCAGGCAAAAATAAATTCAAGGACAAATGAAATTTTGATATTTTTCAAGTGTTTTGCTAGGCTCCTGAAGTAGAAAACTAAAATTCAAGTATTTTTAAGGACATCAGGAACTCTGTACAAAAATTACATTACATTTTTAATTATCCCATTATCAAAAGATTGTCCTTGACAGTTTTTAATATCCACTCCTAATTTTGTTAGTTTCCAAACCTTCTTGTTCCAAGTATGAAGAGTTGTGTTTATCTATGGGAATGAATCCCACAAATCTTTCCTTTCTTACCAGAGGATGAAACGTATCTTATCACAAAAGTAAGTTGGTCGACATGAGAAATATCGGCAGTGGAGTCAACAATTATACTATAAGTCGCAGATTTTATTTCTTCAATTATTTCAGCTCTTACTTGATTGCCAATAAGGCCTACAAATTCGTCACAAATATCGTGAGATAAATAGTTCACATTTCCTCGTCCTTGGTTGGCATATTTTTGTATATGTAATTTCAAGAAATCGTATTCGCTTAGGTATTCCAAGCAGGTTAAATCATTTCCTTTCCTATTGGAATTTTTGCCTTCATCGTGAATCCTAATCCTAAGCAACTCAATAATTTTATTGTTGACACAATTCTTTTCAACACTTCTCTCCAGTAACATTCTTCTTTTTCCTGTAATAATTGAGTATCAATTCTATTGAATTCGGTTGATCTTTTCTACAGAGTGCACATGTGTTCTTTTGAAACTTCGTGGTCCGATAAAATAACAGTAATTGTGATTTCCAATTTTACAAACCAGTAATTAATTTAGACTTTTGATTTTGAAAAGAGTTTGCAAGGGTAGCAGTAAACTTTTGCTTGTTTCTGAAAATATCAACCAATTCTCTTTTACATAATTCCATTTGATTTCTTTCTGTAAAAATGATTGTAAGAAAGTCCTCTGTAATAAACTTCATCTCTGTCTTTATACACTGATTTCAAATTCTCTATATTCCTGATATTTTTTGGTTTGCAAGGGTAGCAGTAAACTTTTGCTTGTTTCTGAAAATATCAACCAATTCTCTTTTACATAATTCCATTTGATTTCTTTCTGTAAAAATGATTGTAAGAAAGTCCTCTGTAATAAACTTCATCTCTGTCTTTATACACTGATTTCAAATTCTCTATATTCCTGATATTTTTTGGTTTGTAGCAAAATAGCATCTGAAAAAATTGTTAGCCATATAGCTATATCATTTATTACAGCCTGCAAAGATGTGTGTAGTGAAACTAGTGCTGGGATAATTTAAAATGAAAATACACACGCCTCCAGACACTAGTACTAGAATCAACAACTTTATGAACGCAACTATACCTTCTGATTTTAAGAGTGGTCTGGTTTCAAGAATCTCTTGAAGGGCCACGCATGCTGGGTGGTAGGAAGATATAAGTTCTTCGCGTCATCTTTTTTAGACAGGAAACTACGACAGTTCCAAGAAATAAAGGAAGTTATTTTGACGTAGAATGCGTCTAACTTCGAAACCGGGGTGCCGCACTTAATTCGTGAGCGTGACGAAAAATTTTATAACTCGAAAACTATGATACATAAATGAACGATATCGTGTTAAAAAGAGCATTAAAGAAAGCATGTTATAAATGCTCATTGACCTTGCGCTAACGCCATCGGTTGGTGCAATCAGAGTACAAAGCTGAGTCACGAAAATGAGTGCTTCCGTGCAAGAGATCTTGGAATGTCCGAAACTCTGGCAGCCGAATCAGCGCTGAGGATTCGGGATATATGCTCGGACTGGACAGCTCAGATATGCCGCTGTGATTCGTGTCGGCAGGGTTGGTGTCTCGAACAAGATGAGGTGTTTGGTGGGGTCTTTCCATCTCGAAGTATTGTAATTCCACGAACACCAACTACGTGCTGATTACGAATATTTTCCAGGATTTCTTCTGGTGAAAAAAGGTTCGGTTCCGAGATGACGCCACGTGAAGTGTTGAGGGAGTAACTGTAAATGAATCAAGATTTTTCAAAGTTGATTAGTAACTGCGCCCGTTTTTCATTTGAAACTTCAACCAGATCCCCAGAACGAAGTTTTTTTTTAGATTTTATTGGGCTTAAAAAGGATTGAAAGATTTTTTTAATTAAAAAAGGCGAAACAGAAGAAAGTTTTGAATCGGGTTTATATCAAGTGTTGTTTAAAAGTTTTATAAAAAAATGCGAGCGTTAGGTAGATTTAAGTCATTTGCTGCTCCCCACGACGGGGAGAATTATTATTTTCCATAATAGAAAAAAAAGGAATTCGGTCAGACAGCACAATCCACAACGGAATCCTACACGGGTATGCACATACCTGCACCAATGTTTGCCAGTGACTATACGCACACCCCACCAGCCTCCACCCTTAGACCTAGCCGACGACCAAGTCCAATCGACCAGCCGATTGATGCACACAGGACCAATGTACACCTCCCGTTTACCTGAAGCTGGGGCCAAAGCAGTCAGTATATCCCCTTTTCCAGGGACATGGGTCTCCACGCACGGCAAACACGTGGGTGATATAATCCCCAAGAGGAGCTGAAAGCAAGTGACGAAAAGCTTCTCAAGGGGAGCCCTCACCTCCAAAAAGAGAAGATCACTCAGGTACCCCGGGGTTGTGAAGCCCGTACAAACCTAAAGGTATGCCCCTGGGGCAAAAATAATTTTGGTAATGACTACAAATTATGCAATTTATTATTTTTAACTTAGATCATTTTCAGTCACTGGGATATGTATTTTTGGATGCTTAACTAGTATAGTAGTCTGCCACCCAGTAGATCCTGGATGTTGGTGATTGTCCCTCTTAAGAGTAAAGAGTAATGGCAGCTGCCCATGGTGCTCCTTCACGACTGCCAGTTCCCCCTTTTACTGTCAAATGGGTCAGTGGTCCAACATTAAAAATATATTTTTGTTACTATTGCCTTTGAGGAGGAAACAAATTACATAATCCAGTTTTCCTAGTTATGTTAAAACTAGCATTTTTCATTTAAAATACATCTTCTTGGTGCCTAATTTTCATTGGTTTTGTTAATGATGAGCTTTTATTTCCATTAGATTAAACAAAATTGACATAAAAAAATTTAGTGCAAAAATGTTTTTGTGTAAATTAAATAAAATTGCAATTAGCAGTATATAATTAAAGAAATATGCAAGGCAAAAAATGGATGAATTTGAGAAGTTTTAGGTTGCAGGCAAAAATAAATTCAAGGACAAATGAAATTTTGATATTTTTCAAGTGTTTTGCTAGGCCCCTGAAGTAGAAAACTAAAATTCAAGTATTTTTAAGGACATCAGGAACTCTGTACAAAAATTACATTACATTTTTAATTATCCCATTATCAAAAGATTGTCCTTGACAGTTTTTAATATCCACTCCTAATTTTGTTAGTTTCCAAACCTTCTTGTTCCAAGTATGAAGAGTTGTGTTTATCTATGGGAATGAATCCCACAAATCTTTCCTTTCTTACCAGAGGATGAAACGTATCTTATCACAAAAGTAAGTTGGTCGACATGAGAAATATCGGCAGTGGAGTCAACAATTATACTATAAGTCGCAGATTTTATTTCTTCAATTATTTCAGCTCTTACTTGATTGCCAATAAGGCCTACAAATTCGTCACAAATATCGTGAGATAAATAGTTCACATTTCCTCGTCCTTGGTTGGCATATTTTTGTATATGTAATTTCAAGAAATCGTATTCGCTTAGGTATTCCAAGCAGGTTAAATCATTTCCTTTCCTATTGGAATTTTTGCCTTCATCGTGAATCCTAATCCTAAGCAATTCAATAATTTTATTGTTGACACAATTCTTTTCAACACTTCTCTCCAGTAACATTCTTCTTTTTCCTGTAATAATTGAGTATCAATTCTATTGAATTCGGTTGATCTTTTCTACAGAGTGCACATGTGTTCTTTTGAAACTTCGTGGTCCGATAAAATAACAGTAATTGTGATTTCCAATTTTACAAACCAGTAATTAATTTAGACTTTTGATTTTGAAAAGAGTTTGCAAGGGTAGCAGTAAACTTTTGCTTGTTTCTGAAAATATCAACCAATTCTCTTTTACATAATTCCATTTGATTTCTTTCTGTAAAAATGATTGTAAGAAAGTCCTCTGTAATAAACTTCATCTCTGTCTTTATACACTGATTTCAAATTCTCTATATTCCTGATATTTTTTGGTTTGCAAGGGTAGCAGTAAACTTTTGCTTGTTTCTGAAAATATCAACCAATTCTCTTTTACATAATTCCATTTGATTTCTTTCTGTAAAAATGATTGTAAGAAAGTCCTCTGTAATAAACTTCATCTCTGTCTTTATACACTGATTTCAAATTCTCTATATTCCTGATATTTTTTGGTTTGTAGCAAAATAGCATCTGAAAAAATTGTTAGCCATATAGCTATATCATTTATTACAGCCTGCAAAGATGTGTGTAGTGAAACTAGTGCTGGGATAATTTAAAATGAAAATACACACGCCTCCAGACACTAGTACTAGAATCAACAACTTTATGAACGCAACTATACCTTCTGATTTTAAGAGTGGTCTGGTTTCAAGAATCTCTTGAAGGGCCACGCATGCTGGGTGGTAGGAAGATATAAGTTCTTCGCGTCATCTTTTTTAGACAGGAAACTACGACAGTTCCAAGAAATAAAGGAAGTTATTTTGACGTAGAATGCGTCTAACTTCGAAACCGGGGTGCCGCACTTAATTCGTGAGCGTGACGAAAAATTTTATAACTCGAAAACTATGATACATAAATGAACGATATCGTGTTAAAAAGAGCATTAAAGAAAGCATGTTATAAATGCTCATTGACCTTGCGCTAACGCCATCGGTTGGTGCAATCAGAGTACAAAGCTGAGTCACGAAAATGAGTGCTTCCGTGCAAGAGATCTTGGAATGTCCGAAACTCTGGCAGCCGAATCAGCGCTGAGGATTCGGGATATATGCTCGGACTGGACAGCTCAGATATGCCGCTGTGATTCGTGTCGGCAGGGTTGGTGTCTCGAACAAGATGAGGTGTTTGGTGGGGTCTTTCCATCTCGAAGTATTGTAATTCCACGAACACCAACTACGTGCTGATTACGAATATTTTCCAGGATTTCTTCTGGTGAAAAAAGGTTCGGTTCCGAGATGACGCCACGTGAAGTGTTGAGGGAGTAACTGTAAATGAATCAAGATTTTTCAAAGTTGATTAGTAACTGCGCCCGTTTTTCATTTGAAACTTCAACCAGATCCCCAGAACGAAGTTTTTTTTTAGATTTTATTGGGCTTAAAAAGGATTGAAAGATTTTTTTAATTAAAAAAGGCGAAACAGAAGAAAGTTTTGAATCGGGTTTATATCAAGTGTTGTTTAAAAGTTTTATAAAAAAATGCGAGCGTTAGGTAGATTTAAGTCATTTGCTGCTCCCCACGACGGGGAGAATTATTATTTTCCATAATAGAAAAAAAAGGAATTCGGTCAGACAGCACAATCCACAACGGAATCCTACACGGGTATGCACATACCTGCACCAATGTTTGCCAGTGACTATACGCACACCCCACCAGCCTCCACCCTTAGACCTAGCCGACGACCAAGTCCAATCGACCAGCCGATTGATGCACACAGGACCAATGTACACCTCCCGTTTACCTGAAGCTGGGGCCAAAGCAGTCAGTATATCCCCTTTTCCAGGGACATGGGTCTCCACGCACGGCAAACACGTGGGTGATATAATCCCCAAGAGGAGCTGAAAGCAAGTGACGAAAAGCTTCTCAAGGGGAGCCCTCACCTCCAAAAAGAGAAGATCACTCAGGTACCCCGGGGTTGTGAAGCCCGTACAAACCTAAAGGTATGCCCCTGGGGCAAAAATAATTTTGGTAATGACTACAAATTATGCAATTTATTATTTTTAACTTAGATCATTTTCAGTCACTGGGATATGTATTTTTGGATGCTTAACTAGTATAGTAGTCTGCCACCCAGTAGATCCTGGATGTTGGTGATTGTCCCTCTTAAGAGTAAAGAGTAATGGCAGCTGCCCATGGTGCTCCTTCACGACTGCCAGTTCCCCCTTTTACTGTCAAATGGGTCAGTGGTCCAACATTAAAAATATATTTTTGTTACTATTGCCTTTGAGGAGGAAACAAATTACATAATCCAGTTTTCCTAGTTATGTTAAAACTAGCATTTTTCATTTAAAATACATCTTCTTGGTGCCTAATTTTCATTGGTTTTGTTAATGATGAGCTTTTATTTCCATTAGATTAAACAAAATTGACATAAAAAAATTTAGTGCAAAAATGTTTTTGTGTAAATTAAATAAAATTGCAATTAGCAGTATATAATTAAAGAAATATGCAAGGCAAAAAATGGATGAATTTGAGAAGTTTTAGGTTGCAGGCAAAAATAAATTCAAGGACAAATGAAATTTTGATATTTTTCAAGTGTTTTGCTAGGCCCCTGAAGTAGAAAACTAAAATTCAAGTATTTTTAAGGACATCAGGAACTCTGTACAAAAATTACATTACATTTTTAATTATCCCATTATCAAAAGATTGTCCTTGACAGTTTTTAATATCCACTCCTAATTTTGTTAGTTTCCAAACCTTCTTGTTCCAAGTATGAAGAGTTGTGTTTATCTATGGGAATGAATCCCACAAATCTTTCCTTTCTTACCAGAGGATGAAACGTATCTTATCACAAAAGTAAGTTGGTCGACATGAGAAATATCGGCAGTGGAGTCAACAATTATACTATAAGTCGCAGATTTTATTTCTTCAATTATTTCAGCTCTTACTTGATTGCCAATAAGGCCTACAAATTCGTCACAAATATCGTGAGATAAATAGTTCACATTTCCTCGTCCTTGGTTGGCATATTTTTGTATATGTAATTTCAAGAAATCGTATTCGCTTAGGTATTCCAAGCAGGTTAAATCATTTC
Organism: Meta bourneti; assembly: GCA_933210815.1. Classification (NCBI taxonomy): domain Eukaryota; kingdom Metazoa; phylum Arthropoda; class Arachnida; order Araneae; family Tetragnathidae; genus Meta; species Meta bourneti. The sequence goes on along the minus strand of OW119923.1, from coordinate 79,681,448 downwards.
CTTTCCTATTGGAATTTTTGCCTTCATCGTGAATCCTAATCCTAAGCAACTCAATAATTTTATTGTTGACACAATTCTTTTCAACACTTCTCTCCAGTAACATTCTTCTTTTTCCTGTAATAATTGAGTATCAATTCTATTGAATTCGGTTGATCTTTTCTACAGAGTGCACATGTGTTCTTTTGAAACTTCGTGGTCCGATAAAATAACAGTAATTGTGATTTCCAATTTTACAAACCAGTAATTAATTTAGACTTTTGATTTTGAAAAGAGTTTGCAAGGGTAGCAGTAAACTTTTGCTTGTTTCTGAAAATATCAACCAATTCTCTTTTACATAATTCCATTTGATTTCTTTCTGTAAAAATGATTGTAAGAAAGTCCTCTGTAATAAACTTCATCTCTGTCTTTATACACTGATTTCAAATTCTCTATATTCCTGATATTTTTTGGTTTGCAAGGGTAGCAGTAAACTTTTGCTTGTTTCTGAAAATATCAACCAATTCTCTTTTACATAATTCCATTTGATTTCTTTCTGTAAAAATGATTGTAAGAAAGTCCTCTGTAATAAACTTCATCTCTGTCTTTATACACTGATTTCAAATTCTCTATATTCCTGATATTTTTTGGTTTGTAGCAAAATAGCATCTGAAAAAATTGTTAGCCATATAGCTATATCATTTATTACAGCCTGCAAAGATGTGTGTAGTGAAACTAGTGCTGGGATAATTTAAAATGAAAATACACACGCCTCCAGACACTAGTACTAGAATCAACAACTTTATGAACGCAACTATACCTTCTGATTTTAAGAGTGGTCTGGTTTCAAGAATCTCTTGAAGGGCCACGCATGCTGGGTGGTAGGAAGATATAAGTTCTTCGCGTCATCTTTTTTAGACAGGAAACTACGACAGTTCCAAGAAATAAAGGAAGTTATTTTGACGTAGAATGCGTCTAACTTCGAAACCGGGGTGCCGCACTTAATTCGTGAGCGTGACGAAAAATTTTATAACTCGAAAACTATGATACATAAATGAACGATATCGTGTTAAAAAGAGCATTAAAGAAAGCATGTTATAAATGCTCATTGACCTTGTGCTAACGCCATCGGTTGGTGCAATCAGAGTACAAAGCTGAGTCACGAAAATGAGTGCTTCCGTGCAAGAGATCTTGGAATGTCCGAAACTCTGGCAGCCGAATCAGCGCTGAGGATTCGGGATATATGCTCGGACTGGACAGCTCAGATATGCCGCTGTGATTCGTGTCGGCAGGGTTGGTGTCTCGAACAAGATGAGGTGTTTGGTGGGGTCTTTCCATCTCGAAGTATTGTAATTCCACGAACACCAACTACGTGCTGATTACGAATATTTTCCAGGATTTCTTCTGGTGAAAAAAGGTTCGGTTCCGAGATGACGCCACGTGAAGTGTTGAGGGAGTAACTGTAAATGAATCAAGATTTTTCAAAGTTGATTAGTAACTGCGCCCGTTTTTCATTTGAAACTTCAACCAGATCCCCAGAACGAAGTTTTTTTTTAGATTTTATTGGGCTTAAAAAGGATTGAAAGATTTTTTTAATTAAAAAAGGCGAAACAGAAGAAAGTTTTGAATCGGGTTTATATCAAGTGTTGTTTAAAAGTTTTATAAAAAAATGCGAGCGTTAGGTAGATTTAAGTCATTTGCTTGCTCCCCACGACGGGGAGAATTATTATTTTCCATAATAGAAAAAAAAGGAATTCGGTCAGACAGCACAATCCACAACGGAATCCTACACGGGTATGCACATACCTGCACCAATGTTTGCCAGTGACTATACGCACACCCCACCAGCCTCCACCCTTAGACCTAGCCGACGACCAAGTCCAATCGACCAGCCGATTGATGCACACAGGACCAATGTACACCTCCCGTTTACCTGAAGCTGGGGCCAAAGCAGTCAGTATATCCCCTTTTCCAGGGACATGGGTCTCCACGCACGGCAAACACGTGGGTGATATAATCCCCAAGAGGAGCTGAAAGCAAGTGACGAAAAGCTTCTCAAGGGGAGCCCTCACCTCCAAAAAGAGAAGATCACTCAGGTACCCCGGGGTTGTGAAGCCCGTACAAACCTAAAGGTATGCCCCTGGGGCAAAAATAATTTTGGTAATGACTACAAATTATGCAATTTATTATTTTTAACTTAGATCATTTTCAGTCACTGGGATATGTATTTTTGGATGCTTAACTAGTATAGTAGTCTGCCACCCAGTAGATCCTGGATGTTGGTGATTGTCCCTCTTAAGAGTAAAGAGTAATGGCAGCTGCCCATGGTGCTCCTTCACGACTGCCAGTTCCCCCTTTTACTGTCAAATGGGTCAGTGGTCCAACATTAAAAATATATTTTTGTTACTATTGCCTTTGAGGAGGAAACAAATTACATAATCCAGTTTTCCTAGTTATGTTAAAACTAGCATTTTTCATTTAAAATACATCTTCTTGGTGCCTAATTTTCATTGGTTTTGTTAATGATGAGCTTTTATTTCCATTAGATTAAACAAAATTGACATAAAAAAATTTAGTGCAAAAATGTTTTTGTGTAAATTAAATAAAATTGCAATTAGCAGTATATAATTAAAGAAATATGCAAGGCAAAAAATGGATGAATTTGAGAAGTTTTAGGTTGCAGGCAAAAATAAATTCAAGGACAAATGAAATTTTGATATTTTTCAAGTGTTTTGCTAGGCCCCTGAAGTAGAAAACTAAAATTCAAGTATTTTTAAGGACATCAGGAACTCTGTACAAAAATTACATTACATTTTTAATTATCCCATTATCAAAAGATTGTCCTTGACAGTTTTTAATATCCACTCCTAATTTTGTTAGTTTCCAAACCTTCTTGTTCCAAGTATGAAGAGTTGTGTTTATCTATGGGAATGAATCCCACAAATCTTTCCTTTCTTACCAGAGGATGAAACGTATCTTATCACAAAAGTAAGTTGGTCGACATGAGAAATATCGGCAGTGGAGTCAACAATTATACTATAAGTCGCAGATTTTATTTCTTCAATTATTTCAGCTCTTACTTGATTGCCAATAAGGCCTACAAATTCGTCACAAATATCGTGAGATAAATAGTTCACATTTCCTCGTCCTTGGTTGGCATATTTTTGTATATGTAATTTCAAGAAATCGTATTCGCTTAGGTATTCCAAGCAGGTTAAATCATTTCCTTTCCTATTGGAATTTTTGCCTTCATCGTGAATCCTAATCCTAAGCAACTCAATAATTTTATTGTTGACACAATTCTTTTCAACACTTCTCTCCAGTAACATTCTTCTTTTTCCTGTAATAATTGAGTATCAATTCTATTGAATTCGGTTGATCTTTTCTACAGAGTGCACATGTGTTCTTTTGAAACTTCGTGGTCCGATAAAATAACAGTAATTAACAGTAAAATAACAGTCCGATAAAATAACAGTATCACCTTGAATTCACAAAATACTTGTTCAACCTAATACATTCTGTTGGATATTTTGTAGACTTGATTAGATGTAATTAAGTAGTATAAAGTAAAATTTATTAACACACAGATTATTCATAACAAGTTACAGAATAAAAACATAACTGAGTTTTTTTTTGTTTGAATAATTACAAAAGATGTGGACAGTTCACTCTACATTAATATCTACAATAAACAAAATGGCAATAAAAGCTTTACAGAATCTTGCATTAAAAACAATGCCCAGGTCTACATGAGGTGAAAGATGAAGCAATGACAAAATAGTACATTTTATACAAGCTAAATGATGGCGAAAATACAGTGGATAAATGAAAGCTTTAAAACATCTAAAGGAAGAAGCTTCAAAACTGAAGATAATTTTACATATGAAATAAACAATATGGATCTACATATTATCATCCACTGTTGGAACCCAAAATGCCTGAAAAAAGAAAATAAATATGAATAAAATTCATTTATTTAAAAATAAAATATTATTGCATAATTGCTTGGGTAAAAAAAGTCTAAATATTAAGAAAATTACTAATTGATTACATTGATGAGCACTTTTATGCATTGGTAGTATAAACACACATGTATCTACCACCTGAAATAAAGCAATATATTCTAAGGAAAAAGTCAATAGAAATTGGTGTCATAAGTGTTACTGTTTGCTTTCTAATGTTTTTAATTTAAAAATAAGGCATGAGGGTCATTCAAATGCAAATGGGAATATACATGTTGTTTCAATAACACATTCCATGTTGATATAGCTCAAGGGAAACAGCCACATGTCTGCTCCAACCATTAGAGTAGTTCCCAAGTAATTAGCATATCTGAGCACGAAGTAGTCGCAGAAAAAAAAAGAAACCAGCCCTCTTCATTCAAGCAATTTTAACAGTAGAGAAATTTTAAGATGGCATTTGACAGGAACTAACGTCTTCTATAAATTCAAATGCATACAATTTGCATAAGGGGCTGTTTTCATATTAAATTGAGCACCAACTTTATAATTTTCAATAGAAACCCCCATTTCCACACAATTTTGAAACTATATCAAGATTTAACTTTAGATACCAAATTTCATGTCATTAGGTCTTACCGTTTCGAAGTTATGAGCACAAAAAGATTGGAGCTCCTAATGTTAAATCAGTTTCTTAGACTTTTATGAATATTTTCCGAAATAATATTTCTATAACACTGATATTTTGTAGCATGTTACTGTTAAACAACCCAAACAAAATCCACCTAATATTTTATTTTATAAATAGTTTTTAGTATGCAATAATAATTATTAAATTAATGTTTGAAAAAATTATGAATTGGAACCTTACTATATTTTGATGGGAATTGATTCAGGACTAATATGACCATGCAAAATTTCAGCTCATTCCAATGGTTAGTTTTTGCATAACGTTAAATTTTCCTCATTATGGCGATTTTAGGGGGCAACTAAAAGTTTAAAAAAACGTTTGACAAACCTCATATAATTCTCGGGTCATTTCCACTTGCATAATAAATGTAATATACTTCTTGAATCATTTTCACTTGCATAATATAATAATTCTCAGGTCGTTTGCACGTGCTGACAAATACGTTTGAAATAGTAATCAAATTTGAAATTCGGGTAGCTATAACTACAATTAAACTAGATCTACGAATAGCGATTTCCAAGGTGGAGGTGATCCCTGAAATTGACAGCAACTTTAACATAGAGTATTTCCGAATATAAAGATAGTAAAGTCATGAAATTTCATATTTAGACTAATTTAACGATGCAGAATCTGATTAAGGCATCAAAACATGGTGTTTCCATCGGAAATTTTGTTGTTTGTGCAAAATTTGATATGAAGACGTCCCCTTATGCAATTTTTTTTGCATTTGAATTTGTAGAGGATGTTATTTCCCATTGAATGATATCTTTCAATTTGCTCTACTACGAATAGTGCCCGAAACAAAAGGGGTGGTTCATTTTTCTCCCCAACTGTACATTAGTTATATACAGGAAATAATCATTAAATTTTTAAATAATGAAGGGGTGAGCTCGCTATCACGTTCTTATTCATCACTACCTACCACTTCATTATTTGCTTAGCAGTATTTAAAAATTTGTAGAAATTCCATCCACAGAAGATGAAGGTTACTCTGGGCTGAGTTTGATCAATATGCAACCAAAGCACATGTTATTCTGAGAGAATTGAGAATAGAAATATGATCTTCTATACTAGAATTAAGTATTGAAACTTCCTGACGGTTGAAATAAGGATTGCAGCAGGTGGGAATCAAGTTAACATTTTAGCTACTACTAGTTAATTAAATGGATCTACAGAAAAGACCAAGTAATTCAAAGCACTGGCAATGAAAATCCTATTCACAAATAGCTGCTGTGGGCATAACTATGACATTCCAGTTAATGTTTGAATGGTTGTAAAATCTATATTAAGAGAGAGCATTCTGGGGCTTATCAATGTCCCTTTAAAATATTGCATTATTTTGCTTCTAAGCCCCTCAACTGTGTTTATTCTTTATAGCCTGTTTATCACTGAAAGTCAGGAGGAAAAGCTAGTGACTGTTTTTGAGTCAAATGCTTGGATTTTGATGACATGAAGTTTTATAAGCCATTTCGAACATGCTATTTGACATGTTTATATGCCATTTTGAACTGGCATTAATCATGGTCCACCTTGTGCAATTGCAAAAGGTGAACAGTGATTGAAAATTGTTTCACTTGCAGGATATATATTGAATCTAAAATCTAAATGTTCCACTTTTTTTAGACATTTTAATGAAATGTAGTACAAATGCAACAAAGTTAAGCTGATTCAAAGTATAATTACAATAACTTTATATAAACTGACATGCAAAAATGAAAAATATACTGCTTACCATGTTTGTGCATGCTGAAGCAAGCAGCATGTATTTGGGATTAAATTGAACACATTGCACAGGGCCAGTATGATCGCAGAAGAGTTCAGCTGTTCTCATACCCGTTTCTGCACTCCAGACGTGAACCCGGCCATCAGTAGAACCTATAACAAAACATGAAATTAGTTCCTGGAGCATAAGTTAATTGGATTTGTAATTAAAAGAAACCAAATATCTTATGATAATGTTCAGTGTAATTTTACAGGTGATATTTTCTTTTGCCTTAATTGTGAGACCTAATAACGCAAAGTAAGAAACCAAGTTACGAACAATGTCAGGATTACATAAATATGACATGCAAGTTTTGGATGCCAATATTAAATGAAGTTAAATAATTTTACAATTAAACTTTTGTGGGCTTTTTTGCAACACATACTCTAATGTGAAGAAGTTAAGTAACAAACTGTGCTTTCTGCAATCAGAAAACATAAAATTGTCACATGATTCGGTAGTGACAGATAGGTAAATGATAGCATGATGGTTTTTGATGTGTTTATATATAGAAAGATCTTGACATGCATTATCATCTATTGCTCATCAAAGACATACACGGAGATTGCAGTGTGGGATGGCATACTGCACAACAATGAACTGATATGTGCATTGTATTCAGAGGCTCCATCTCAGTTGTTTTTATCAAGACAATATTTACATGTTTGAGTGCGAAGTTAGCGCTGTATTCTCTTAATACTGGATAATGCTCACACATACAGCTAACCTGGTGCAACAGTATCTGGAAAGCGATGGTGTTACAATTATGGAATGACCAGCAAATCTCCAAACTTAAATGTAAATGAACCTCTGGGATACATTTGTTATATGTGTAGCTACCTCCTTCCCCAACAGAATCAATGACATTGTAGTGATCAACTGACTGCACTTTGAACTTAGTGTTTTTCTGACAGCATGTCAAAATGTTGAGGCTTATATTAGTATGAAGTGACCACACACCTCATGTTTCAGTTCCTCAGCTTGCTTTCTTTAGCCCTTCGTGTCTCTGCAACTATTTACAATTGGTGTAATATAATTGTCAGTATATCATTATCTGTTGTTTCATTTGAAACATTATTAACTTTTACATACCAGAGTACGTACATAAGAAAAATTTTCTCTTGTCTGATGAATAAATCTTGTGAAAGACTCATATCCAGTTATGGCACATGAATTTGTTCAGAAAATCATGAGTGTTTTTGAAAAGTGGGTTCTAGCAGAAGCAAGAGACAATTGTTTGGGTAGATAATAAATATAAACAATATAAAACTTGTGCAGACATGAATATGATATGTAAATTATATTTTAGAAACTGTTTACTGTACCAATCAGTTACAATGCCAACATTTTTAGCAGGTATAGAATAATTAAGATGCAAAAAACAAATTCTTACCACTAAATATGAACTGAGAATCTGGGCTGAATGATGCTTCTAAGGGCATCCCTTTATTATTTATGTGACCCTGAGGGAAAAATAAACAATATAATTTCTAAGTTGAATACATAATCATATCAATTTTATTACAAACATATTCATCCCTACCATACAGAAAATTTTATGAATTTTGTTACATTGCAGAGTTTTAAAGTAAACGATTATTTTAAAAAATAGTTCTACATATCAATGACTTACTTCCATAACTAAGTCCCATAAAATAGAAATTATTTCAGTTTTTCTGAATTGTTATGTTACCATACAGTAGGTAAAAAAGTTGATACCTGTTCATTTACTTCATATCTAATACAGTGTTATGTCCTGCGCTTTTTCATCAAAACAAAATCCATGTCATACTTTGAAGTATCCAGGACTAAAGATGGGCAAGGAATGAAGAACAAGATGATCTTAAATGGGGGTCTTCCCCTCCCATACCTTCATTCACAATTCATATCTTATAAACATAAAATTACTTTTACAAATTACATGCCTGGCATTTGAAACTTATGTCTACACAATTACATACCTCCACATTAAACATAACAAACAAACTTAATGTGATCAGAACACCTCAGATTACTGTTCCTTCAGTTTCCAAACTTAACCCTTTCAACTTCATTGCTTACTACTCTCAACCAACAGTACTAATAAGGATAATTTAGTTAGGAAAAGTCCATTGGTTGGAAATGGAGTTTTATTCAGATCTGACTAAAAAATAACCTTTCACATAATCTATCTTAATGAAAGTGAAGTCAGCCAGTGACAAGTGTAAACTATAATGACATTAGTAATTTTTCTGTGAAATTATAGTTGCTTGCAATAGGAAGTAACAAACAATTTGCTCAGTTCGCACATGGACTTTCACATAAGTGATTTTATTTAGACTTCAACATTAAAAAGCTATAGAAAGCAAAACATCAAACACAAATAAAGTATGCAATAAAATTAAATGCTTTGTTAACATAAGTATTCATTCGTAACATATTGTAAATAAACTCTCTGAAGGTTCACAAGCAGATATTTGTTTTGTAGTCTTCCCTGCATGACTTCTAACCAGATTTGACCTCTTTACCAATATAATCTTTCTGGGGATTCTTTTAACCAATAAATGGGGTTATTTGGTCAGTCGTAGCTGTGAAGTGATACTACACTACTCGAAAATCTTGTGATGGTCAGAGGGTTAAAATAGATGTATATCAATGATTAAACAATACAAGTAGAAAATTAAAATAGATGTATTGAAATACTACACAAACCGTAAATTCTTGTAAGGGAGTTCCTTGAAAAGCATCAATGAGGTGGATTACTTGTCCATTAGTTGAAATAAGGATGGTCTTACCATCAGGACTAAACTTTAAACCTGTCCAATCACAACCTTTGTCCTGAGGAAGCTTGAATGTGTTAAACGGTCCCTAATGGTGGCAAAGATTTCATTATTAGTGATACAAACAAATTACAATACATGGTGTTTCATTTGGGACTGTTACCAGAACAGTTTAAAATTTCCACTAAAATCTCATTATTTAATAGGCAGATACTGAACAAGATAATAAGTTTTCTTACCTTGTCAAAGGATTTCAAATCATACAACTTGACCAATTCTGAATTTACTCCCACAGCAAATATTAAACCTTCAGGATCAAAATTTACCACTGATCTGTTTCCAATTAAATGCATGACACCCTATTGAAATTAGAAACTCTATGTAGCAATTCATAAAAATAAATGCATATACAAAAGTGTCAAAATACTTTGATCTGAATCCTTTACGAAAGCACAAACATTAATTAGTCAAAAGTTGAGATTCTATTTGATTTACTGTACAACTTAAATTGCAAAATGATAAAACTTTCAACACATAAGAAATGTTGAAAAAGATACAAATTTATCTAAATAATTTAGTATAAGGATCAAAGAATCTACATCACATCTTGAAAACATCTATTTATAAATTATAAGTGTACCTAAACCTAATTTTCATCTAGTTTCAACTGACAAAATTTAGAGCATTAACTACATTTAATTTAAACTTTAGTGTATGTAATAACATTCATTGTATCATTTTCTAGTAAAAATGAAGCATTTTAATCTTTCAGTACTTTGGGAGTTTACTAAAATCCAGTTTCAAAATCACTGGAGCAAGCCATGATATTAGTTATTTTAGGAATTCTCTTCATTTTGATTAACTGTTAGAAATTACACCCACAAGTGGAAATTTATGCATAACCATATTGTCTAGTTAAATAACTTTCTTTGTTATTTCAAAACTTATTTCATAAAACGCTATATATCTGAAATAACCAAAACAAATTTTAAAGGGAAACATTTAAAAATTATTTTACTAGATTAAAATAATACAATTGAAAACCAGTATCAACCAAATGCTCTTATCAATACAATAATTGCTCTTATAACCATGAGGTCATAATTATTTCATTACAACATAATTTTTACTATCACATTCCTTCAATCATAAAAATAATTGATTTATGCTTGGTAAGGGTAAACATTTTTTCAATTAAATTTCTTTTTTTCATAGGATGAAGTCAATCAAGGAACAAAGTAAAATAGAAAATTGCACTAGTTATACTAATTTTTAAAATGTAATAACCAAATAAAGCATTTAACACATCAAACATAAAGTGTTACCATTGTTATTTACACTTATTTTTTAGTAAAAATAAAATGTGTATTCAAAAGCAGACATTCAAGTTAATTTATCATAAGTTAATCAACTCAGTTTAAAATATTTAAGAACACTCCTAAGTGTAATTAACCAGACAGAAAGGAATTCAAATACCTGACAGTTTGGAGATCTTAAATCCCATATTCTAATGGATTTGTCAAGAGAACTGGACATGAATGTGTCATCAACAGGAGACATGGATAGTGATACAACTCTAAAAGCAAACAAAAAAGAATGTTAGTTCCATGTGTTACTAAAAACATGAAAAGGAAACTAAAACTTTTCTAAATCCCAATAAAATTTAAATAACTGATACATACTTTTTCCTCAAGAATTTAAGATTTATTTTCTTAGATACAGAATTTAAAACGATGAAACATGAGATACTAATTTTAAATCCAAGAAATAAATTAGTGTTTTTTAGAACTGACAATACAGATAATTTTTTAAAAAATCTATTTTTTTTTCAATGTATTGAGAAATGATAATATTGTGATTTGTTTTAACTGTTTAAATTGAAATGCAGGTAAATTGCATTTATGCAATAAAACTATGCATCATTACAAACTGAGACTACGGAGAACAAAATTTCTCATGAAACTTAAAAAAATATGAGTGAACAAGAAAGGCATTATGCATATGCAAGAAATTAAGCAAGAAATATAAACATCAGGTAATTATAAAAAATAGGATCTTACTTTTTTGTGTGGCCTTGAAAGTATCTGATGTATTTGTTGTCATGAAGTGAAAGGTATCGTAATGTATCTGAAATAGATAATATAATTTGTATTAAGCAATTTAGAATAGAATTTTACACATAATTCATAAGATAAATATGATGCAATAAGGAATTATGAAGACCATGAGAACAATTTGAATTTTAAAAAGGATCCTAGAGGCCATTTCAAATTCTAGATATTTAAACTATCTTTTGTATCAGACTCATTCCTTAACTTTTTCTAACAAGAGTAAACCAAATCTCTAATAACTTTGGAAATTACTTAATAAAGGGAAGAAAAATGTACAAAAAGGCACTAATTCTTAACAAATCACAGGTGGGTTTTGTTAACAAAATCACAGGTGTATCATATCAGACTTGTAGAGATGTGTTTTAACAATTTATCAAATGAAGTCGTTATTGCAATGGCTAGACTTCCATAAGAGAAAATTACTTTTAATAAAAAATCAGTAAATTATACACATACCATCTACTTTAGTGGAGCTATGAATGGCTGTATCAACAGCATGGGTATAACGAATTAAGTCAACTCCATACTTTTTGCTTTGAAGGGTTCGTTTGTGCCTAAAAATGAAATAAAGTATGAAAAGCATAGAAGTAACATAATAAAAAGAGAGGGATGGTGACTATTTTTTAATACCAAAGTCCACAAAATATGTTGAAACATTTCATACAAGACAAATTAAAACCAAATATACTCAAGTATGAAAAACTTGCTTTCAACACAGAATCTGACTGGAGTATGTTTGCTCACATTTTATGTGAAATTTACTTCAATATGTTTTGTGCCTGCACATATACAATAGCTAAAAAAGATAAATTATGTAAAGAATAGCTCCTAAACTGAAATTACGAGCTAAATATAAGACATTAGAGGCAAATAAAGAAACGAAATAGCTCTTTGAAAACATTTTTGAAAAAGTATACATATTTAAAATTTATTCTAACAATAATGCATTAGATAAAAATTTAAATATATTTTCCAGATTCTTTTGTTAAGTTGCAGTTTTACTTTTGCACTATATCTCATCAAAAGAAAAGTGCTTATACGAATAGATAAAATTGTTTTAGGGACTACAAATTCTTTATTCGTTTTCTTACACCTAAAAATTGTAATGTAATAGATGCCATACATCAGTAAACAATATGTCTAATTCCAAATTCAATTTATAAGTTGAAAAGAATACTTTATGTATGATCCCCATCAAAAGAAGCAGAAGGGTGTTCGGATGCAGTGTAGGGTCCCCTGATGAGGTGTAAAATAAGGTGAAAAGGAGGGTGGAAGGAGTAGTTGGAGATAGAACAAATGATACTCGTCCATTTTGGATTTTTCTCGACATGGTCTTCAGATGTGTCTGGGTGTCAGAGGGTTAAGAAAATCCACTACAAATGGCCAGTTCGAGTCAGCACTCCAGCTCGGCATTAACTCATTATGCTTTGGCCCAATTCAGCACAAACGGTGAGATGAGAGGGCAGTGTTTCACAAAAACTATGCATATGGTCAGTTGCAGGAAAGGACACAAAATATCTTTAGAAAATATTAAGAGGTAGGTAGTTAATTAACTTAGCACTGCAGCACCAAAATGGGCTATTGGTAAAGATCTGGGATTAATCCTGAAGGGAAAAATCCAAGAACCATGATCAGATGACGAGAACACCTGAGCTGGCACCCCACTCTCCAAACTTCCACACCATGCCAACATGAGGATATCTGAGGCCATGACAGATTTAACAAGCACCAGCCCTGTGCACACAATGTCTTTGGCTGGACTGGGTTTCGAACTCGCAACCCTCCGGTTGCTCTTCCAACCGGGCTACTGCTGCCAACAATAAGAAAAACAAGACGAACATTTCTGAAATATCACCCTTTTAGAGATTGACATCTGGGTCGTTACTCACTCACTATAGTAGGATATATAGCAGTGCAAAATCCCCACAATGGAGAACTTTTCGTAGATTATGCCATCTTTCTATGCTCTGGTATATTGGTTACGAACAAGTGCATTTTCAGACAAATTAGATAGCAAAAAAGACCAGACAATGCCTACTTCGCGATGGCGGGTGTTTTTATGGCGCAAGGCCCCTATTTGGCCAAGCTGCACCAAAAGCAAAACAATGTCAAGTATAAACAGTAGCGAAAGGTGAAAAAGAGGGATTGGGAACAGAGTAGTTGGAAATGAAGGAAAAGACTGCTTGGGTATCCTGGAAATGTGACCTCAGTGTTTACTAAAGACAGCGAACCCCATGTAAAAAGAAAAGATTACGAGTACCTGAGGTTCATAAAGCCCATACACACTTAAAGATGTGCTCCTCAGGGTTACGCCTTGATAGGAGATCCACAATAAATATTTGAACTATCAAATCAATGCTATACAAACCACTTAAAAAAGTCTGAAAGCCTGTGATAAAAGACTGCTTCTATCCAGGCTACAATCTTCATTCCTAGTCTCATTTCAAACTGCAGGCTGCTAAAGTGACATTAAGAGTCAAATGGTCATAATCATTTCATCCACAACTCAAACATTTATGATTTTAACATGGTTTTCAATTATCTTATACAAGTGACAATCACCAAACTAGTGTAGCAAATTCACTTAATGTTAAATTCTCGAGTGGGTGGGTGTACTGTGGGAAGAGCTTATCCACCCCAGTAAGTGGTGGGTGTACTGTGGGAAGAGCTTATCCACCCCAGTAAGTGGTGGCTCAAGTCAAGTGGAGGCCCCAAGCGGTAAAAATTTTAGGGCCCTCAAACTCAAGTTAGAAATAGAAGTTGCAAGAAAACTCTCATAAACTTATTAACAAAAAGGAAAGTAATGAAAAATTTCATACCGTTACACATTAAATAAATTTAAAAAAAATACATTTTTACGTAAATTTCCGTCTTGCTTTATTTCTTGCAAAATCGTCAATTATTTTGGCAGCGTCAATGCAGTTTAAATTTCCTTCTCTATATATACAAAATGGCCAAGTTATTTAGTCTTTCTTCTCCCATTGTATTCCTTAAATAATTTTTTACTCTCTTTAAAACAGAAAATGATCTTTCTCAGGACGCATTAGATAAGGGAATTGTTAGAAAAATCTTCAATAATATTTCAATATTCGGAAATGTGCAAGACATTTCTTAAGCAGCTCGATAGATGTGATATCTATCGACACCACTATCACACGAGAAATCTAAGATGTCTGGTGTGGTTTTTATGGTGTCCTCGTTTTCTTTTAGAAATATTAAGAAATGGTCCAATTTATCTTCCAAGTACAAACATTCAATGCCATTTTTGTATATATCCTTCAACTTTTTCTTTCTTCTGTCGATAATTTCCAATAAAAAAATATACGAAAAGGCTTAAGAGCTCTTTGAGATAGTTGTGCCTTAGTGTTATCACATGTGACATAAAATGAATTGACTTTAAAATATTCTCTAATTGTGAATTCCATGTCCAACTTTTGTTTTCATCAAAAAACACGTTTCTCTTTCATTGTCTGCGAGTTTGTGCATCTTCCACACTAAATGATAGCCCTGATAAATCAGTTGCCTTTTTCATATTCTTCTCAGAAATTATTGATAAAATTTTCTAATGACTTCAGTAGGATAGATCCTTTGAATAGTTCGCACTCTACTGATTGCAGTGATTTACTAGTAGCATTTATTCTTTGCAAAATAGTATTCCAAATCACTGTCATAAGGGCGGTTTAATATTTGTCCATTTTCTTCAGAAGTGAGGTCGCCTCCACTATCGTAACTTGTTTTTCTTCTGCATTACAAATTTCATTTAAAGCCTCTTTTATATGGGCGAATCCAAGTTTTATAGCTAATACAGTGTCTGCTCTTGCTGACCATCTTGTATCAGAAATTCTTTTCAGTGAGATGGATTGTTTATCTTTACACATTTCTAGTTTACTTGTTAAAATTTTCCAGCGATGAGTTGACAGAGAAAAATGTGAATAACTTCTGCACAAACATAAAATATTGAACTGCAGCGCTACAACTTTCTGCAGCGAAATTTCCAATTAAATTTAAAGAATGGTTAGCACACAGAATAAAAACCGCACTTGGACTATGTTCTTTAATGCGTGCTTGCAAACCCGAGTACTTTCCTGACATATTTGAAGCATTATCAAAAGATTGTCCTTGACAGTTTTTAATATCCACTCCTAATTTTGTTAGTTTCCAAACCTTCTTGTTCCAAGTATGAAGAGTTGTGTTTATCTATGGGAATGAATCCCACAAATCTTTCCTTTCTTACCAGAGGATGAAACGTATCTTATCACAAAAGTAAGTTGGTCGACATGAGAAATATCGGCAGTGGAGTCAACAATTATACTATAAGTCGCAGATCTTATTTCTTCAATTATTTCAGCTCTTACTTGATTGCCAATAAGGCCTACAAATTCGTCACAAATATCGTGAGATAAATAGTTCACATTTCCTCGTCCTTGGTTGGCATATTTTTGTATATGTAATTTCAAGAAATCGTATTCGCTTAGGTATTCCAAGCAGGTTAAATCAATTCCTTTCCTATTGGAATTTTTGCCTTCATCGTGAATCCTAATCCTAAGCAACTCAATAATTTTATTGTTGACACAATTCTTTTCAACACTTCTCTCCAGTAACATTCTTCTTTTTCCTGTAATAATTGAGTATCAATTCTATTGAATTCGGTTGATCTTTTCTACAGAGTGCACATGTGTTCTTTTGAAACTTCGTGGTCCGATAAAATAACAGTAATTGTGATTTCCAATTTTACAAACCAGTAATTAATTTAGACTTTTGATTTTGAAAAGAGTTTGCAAGGGTAGCAGTAAACTTTTGCTTGTTTCTGAAAATATCAACCAATTCTCTTTTACATAATTCCATTTGATTTCTTTCTGTAAAAATGATTGTAAGAAAGTCCTCTGTAATAAACTTCATCTCTGTCTTTATACACTGATTTCAAATTCTCTATATTCCTGATATTTTTTGGTTTGTGTTTAATATGGTCAATAATAGCATCTGAAAAAATTGTTAGCCATATAGCTATATCATTTATTACTTCAATGTCTATATTCAAGAGTTTGTCTGGACTCTATCTTCTGCGTCTTCACACTCCCTTTTATCAGTAGCATTTTAAACCTCTTGATGTGCTCAACTTGTTCTTTTTCTCTTCTTCACTTATAGGCCTGTGGTTCAGAAGTTTCGAACACAGACAAATAGATGTTGATGGCAACTGTCTCTGAATTTACTGTTAAAAACTCATGCAATGCATTTCTTAGGCTCTACAATTTCCAGGTTTATCTTAATTTTTTTTTCGCTTTTCTACCCCACTTTGATGTCTCTTCATTTTTTACTGTGAAGAAAAAAGTTGTTTAAATTTTTTTTAAATAAATTGAATATTTTTGTAAAAAAATTGAATGCTGCGAAATTCGGGGCCCTATGGTATCCCAGGGCCCCAAGCAGCTGCTTACCGTTAAACCCGCCACTGACCCCAGTAAAATAATTAACCTTCAATATAGTATATCTACAGTGCAACAATTCTAAACCATGAATTATAATCCAAAATTGTGTATTTCCCATGCTTTGGTGAAAGGATTTCCAACACTATAATGAAAGGATCTTCGGCACATTTAGATTTGAAGAAAAAAACATTTCTGATAAAGATGTTTTTTCAAGAATTTAAATAAACCTTTTCCACCTTGCAGGATCTATCATCGATAGTGTTTGCTCCTGATATCCAGCCTTTAAAGTGAACATGGATCATAAGAAGCGAATCAATACTAACTTACTGTTAAATCATAATACCAACTCGGTGCTTTAACCCTGACTTTTCATAAAAGTAATGTATTACGGTCTGATAACAGTCCCCAGTTCCAAAGAACTTTTGTGGCCATAAACTTTTCTAAAAAATAAAACAATACCAAAAAGCCAATGTTTATAGGATCACATAAATAAGATGAAAGTGCTATGAAATGGCAAGGAAAATTGAAATGTTGGTGAATTTGGGCAATTTTGTCTTCAAAAATAGAAAAATGAAATGAGTCTTCAAATTTAAAGAAAGGAAAGACAAATAAAGATTAGATCACATATTTGGAAGATGTGGTCATTTGTATTTTTCAGATTATTTCACCCTTCAAGCAAAATAAAAGGAAAAAACAGTTTTAAAATCTGCTAGCAATGTGAAATTTGTTCATGGTTTTCATGAGATAATGCTTGATACAAAACTCATCAAAATTTTAGTCCTTCAGTGCAAAAAAAATAAAAGCTGTTTATATACATGACTTCATAAAAAAGCTGAAATTTGTGGTGAAACAAAATGTTATTGCAGCAAACGTCCAACAAATTTTATTTGAATTTTTGCAAATTTTTATTTTGCGATTTAGTAAAGAACACTTGGTAGGTTAACAATTAAGATCTATTTCAAGGTTAAAAACAAGTTTGTTTACTGTAACGCCATCTTGAATTACCGGGCGTCAGGCCTTGATATACAAACAAATAGGACTCCACAGTTGCATATAATTAATGTTAAAATATCCCAGTAAATTTATATATGCACTTACGTTCCTCTTTCACAGTCGTAAATAACGATGGATTCGTCATCGCTACTCGTTATGAGAGTTTCACCATTATGAGCGAAGTCTATACTGTTAATGCGATCAATATTTTCTCGAAATACTTTCGCTACTTTGAAACTTCGAACTACGTGATCTATTAACTTCATTATGTGCATCTGGAGTATTTCTTATTATTTCAGCTCATTAAAGAAAAAAATTCGAAACGCTTGTCATTTAATGTTTACATTTCGAGAACCCCACACAACAGCACGCGCTGAGATATGCCGACAATGGCGCGAAATTATTACAAGGTGACGCCTATTTAAATATAAACAATCAAAAACAGATGACACACAGGAACATTTCTTTTAAAAATTGAAAGACAAAGACCACAAATAGAAGTTTGGAAGTGAATGATGCTGAATACGAAACAATTCGCTTTCTATAAAATATTCTTCAGAAAAATATCTAATCGAAAGTGAACTTGGAACCCCAATTCACGAAAAACTAAAACCATGACCCTAGGGTCACGACAAATATTTTGTAGATTAGTTATATTTTTATTTATAATAACATTCGCCACATTTTAGAAAATAGTTGTAAAAAATAAACGCATTTTTTGCGTGTGTGCAGATTTTTAACATTTAAAAATAATTCTAATGCGCAATGTTCTCAAAAGTATCCGCAACCGTGACGTTTATAGAAAACGGTAAACAAACAAGCAAACGGCTTAGTTCTCTAGAGGCACAAGGCAAAGCAGCCAAGCCTCAACTCTGCTTTTCTCCGAAAAGCATCATCATCACAAGCAAACGAGCATGAAATTGCTTAAGTTGATCTGTCGCCTAGGGAATCTTCAGCTTATTGAGCAGTTTATTTCTCACTAATTTCAGATAAGATATATATAGCATATGGAACCACTCATAAAAGTATATTAAATACAACAGAAATTGTGTTACTTTATTACTTGTTTTTTTTAAATTGTACTCATTAATTTCTCTAAGAATCTGCGACTATAACTTTTTAATTTCTTATCCGATATCGCTTCCGAATTGGCCGTAGATACTGTTTGGGGTGAATGATATTATTGAGTATCCCTTAACTATAACTTCCCATATCTTCTTTCCTTGAGATCTTAAAAGCGACTTAAAGCATAGGTTCTCTTAAAAACAAACTTGTTTCCGAAAGGCTTGGATTTTATTATCTGCAAAAAACAAGAAGTTTTTTGGTAAAGATGTATTGTAGGGATAGTTAAATTCTTCGAGCGACTGATAGTTCTGGTTATCTGCCTTTCTGTTTTGTATCTTTCTCTAGGGCAATCCTATGGAATTTGTTAAACTTTCACTTGGTGAAAACATTTCCCCTACACTGCATATTAACGTATAAGTTTCCTTTTTTTGCAGGAATAAGAATCTGATTTTCTGAGAAAATCTACAATTTCCTGCTAATCTGGGATTTTCTTGTGATCCTGGTTAAATAGTGTTTAAATGAATCCATAAATGTTAACGTTCTCAACATATATTTAAGTTCATGCATTTCATGTTAAATAAAGTTTTCTTTCAAAGAATAATGATTTTGATTATATCTCATTTCTTTACATATTTTCTTTTACCTCATTTGGGATTTCCTCACTATGGTTTGTAGATGACAAATAATTTTTCTGTAATTATTTGGAATTTGATAAAGGATATCAATTGGAATATTTATTTTTGATATATTTTGGTTAGATTATGAAATATGTTTGGTCTTCAAATAGGTTTCGCATCAGAGGAAAAAAATTAACAAATGTAGAAAAATTGCTTTGATATAGAATTTTCATACAATTTTAAGAATCTATTTTGAAACATTTGTTGTTTGTTTATATCATACGGATTAAGAAGCTCTTCTACAGTTTTATTTTTAAATGTCATTAATCGTAATGAACTAATTTCTTTGAAAACTAACTGTCAATCTCAGCCCTCAAAAGAGTGCCAACTCTGCAATAATGAAAACTTGCAAATTATCAATCTATAAGTAATACAAACCTTTTATTATGAGAAAATTCCGACTTAAACTAAGTCTGGGTTGACTCTAGTACTTTGTAAATGTTTAAAATTTTATGCAATAAAAATTAGGTACTAACTATTAATCTAAATCTTTCCCTATTTTTTCTTGGCATATGTCACCTAAAAGATAGAATTGCTTTTAATTGTGAATTATTATTCTTTCACTATTTCTACAGCTTGTGAAGAAAATATTTTTATAAATTTATGTGGTAAAATCTACAGATTAAAGGAAGTGAAGAAAATCCTTGCTCAATTAACATACTCTTTAAAATAATTGTATATACATACTCTAAATAATCTTCCTCAGTAAATAAGCAATGCTGCATTGGATTTCTGTGATAATTTTGAAATATGGCTCGAAACAAATTAAATACATTTTTACCCAAAATCATAAGATAGCTAAACCTATTTAAATTACTTAAATATATCATTGCTTTTATTTTTGTTCCATATAAAGTTTTCCAATACAAGACTTTATATATATTCAAATTGTTAAATCTTGCTGTTCAAATTATACACATTTTTTATGATAAACTTTATTAGACTAATTTCATTCTACACACATTCAAAGATGGTTAAAAAGAACATACTACATTGGAATTGTAATAAATATGACTAAATACTCTATAATATTAATTGCAAAGCTTACCTAATAAAATAACTTAATTACAAGCCACTAAGGAAACTGAAATTTATGCATACTAAATTTTCCACAAGCTGTATACTAACAGTAAAATTTATTAGCAAATTTTTAAGTATGAGACTAAATATGTCAAGAGCAATGCATTTTTAAACTGCTGTTAAAGCTGTTTGTGTATTAGATGATTTATCAGTTAGGAGTAATATTCAATTTAGAAATTCTCCGTTCTATCGTTTTATTATATGCATACATTTGTTTAGTTAGAGAAAGTAGTCAAACCTACAATTGGTGATTAATAAAAACTATTATAAGATAAGTCAATCAATCTGAAAATATTTACTCGTTTTGTGCATTGAAAGAGTTTTGTCAATTTTAAGGAATACATTTTAGATTTCAGGTTATCTATGTTTTACCTGGGCATCAGAAAACTCTTAAAGATTAGGCTGTTTCAATCTTCAGTTGTCAAAATGTCAACTGATGTCTTGAGTTCAGATGCCAAGACTATATTTCAAGCTGCAGTTACAGCTGTTCAACCAGAAAATTTAATTGACAAAGCTGTTGAAGTTCACTCAAATTGTATACAAATTCAAGGGAAAAGTTTTCCCTTGATAAAAAATTTACATATTGTTGGATTTGGAAAAGCAGTACTAGGAATGGCTACCACTTTAGAAAATAAACTAAAGGAACATCTTGTATCTGGTATTTTATCCATTCCTGAAGGAACAATTAATCCTCCCCTTACAAAACAGTAAGTATGTTTCATGAAAATTAGAATCCTTTCAGTTAGCCATTATCTCTAATGCATTTATTACTCTTAATAAGTTATATTAGTTTCTTAATATTTGTATCTTTCTAATAAGCTAACATTTAATTTCTTCTAAGAAGCTAACATTTAATTTGTTATGCATAAAATGTTTGTGAATACAAAATAAATTGCTTAAAGTACAAAGTCATACATTTTAGAAAATAATATTGTATATTTTTACTACAAATTTTTTTGCAACATAAATCTAAATTTCTAAGTTCAAATATCACCTTAAAGTTTAGATTTTCAGACATAAATATAAAAGAATATCTTTAAAGAGGGAATATGTGAATTAATGGATATACATTACTTTCTGGGGTGAGACAAAATTGACCCTTATTAAATGAAACTCTCCTATTCAGTTTTACCTAACTACAAGTCACATACATTCAAAAATCAGAATTATTTCCATCTCTGGTTTGACATAGACCTACACAAAATGTTTCGATTAAATTCTGAAAAATATAAATGGTAAGATTCTTTATCATAAAATTATTTAGTTTGTTGAAAAATGCTTGTTTATAATTAAATTTAAGGATTTAGTTTTTAGAATTCAATTTAATTGTAGGAATACTTAAATAAAAATAAGAAAACATATTTTATAATAATAGAACATCAGCATAATAATTGCATGGCATTAGAAGAGTATTGATATTTCTTTATAATTGGAGCATAGTTAAATTTTCTTTTATTTTCGGAAAATTGAGAAACAATTAAAAATTTTTCTCCATTTTAAATATTGGTTATTCTTATTTGCATTATAAAACAGGAAATATTAATAAAATGCATGGCAGTGACAACTATGTGAAGCAAATTTTTAGATCTTGCTCATAAGAGATTGTGAACAAAATACTATCATTGTTACTTTATTCTTTAAAAATTTAACAAAACTAAAAAAAAGGATTTTTTTTGACATCTTACAAGGACCATTCAAGTTTATACCTCTTTAATCTTGTTTATAATTATCATGTTTATGAAGTTGGAAATATAATTTCCAATATTTTAAAGTGATGATTTTAATATTTCTTTGAAAATACTATTTAACAAACTCTTTTTAAAATATTGAATTAGTATCCATTGGTTTTTAAATACTTTAATGAACATATTTTTTAATAGAGGCATTTCCCTCAAGAAAGGGTCATGTATTCAAATTTATGAAGGTGCAGCCAAGAATGTTCCAGATGAAAATTCATTATTAGCAGCATCGAGAATAGTCAGTTATGTTTCTTCACTCAAAGAATCCGATCTTCTCTTTGTTCTTATTTCTGGTAAATAATTATCAATATATATTTTGCTAATAATTAGAGATTGAATCACTGATTTGCAAACTCATAAAATTATACTTCTAATTTGTATAGGTGGTGGTTCAGCTTTGCTACCAGCTCCCAAATTACCTTTAACTTTAGAGGAGAAACAGAAAGTTATTACATTGTTAGCATCCAAAGGTGCAACCATAGAAGAATTAAATGTGGTACGAAAAAGATTATCTGAAGTAAAAGGTGGCAAGTTAGCTGAATTAGCAAAGCCAGCCAAAGTAAGGAATCAAGTTTTCAAATTCTTTGGAAATATCAAACACAAAAGTTATGTTTACAAAATTTTAGCTACAAAAGTTAAGTGCTAAATTACTTGTGGGCAAATAAACTAATGAAATAAAATGTAGAATTGGACTTTTAGTTTTGCAGTACATCAAACTACAATCATATTTTTATGACTGAGTGCTCTGAATGCATTCATTATGTGTCAATTACATTAAGATTAAAAAATAACAAAACCAATTTCATTTGAATCATCTCATCTGTAATGCAGTTAAAAATTATTATAAGCATAATTTTTACATGTCTAAAAGTATATTCTGTAACATACTATAGTTTGAGTTGAAATTTTCTGCCATTTTTGCTTTTATTTCCTTTGAACTTTTCAAACTTTGTAGCACAACTAAAAATATCTTAAAACTACTTTGTATAATTTAAGAAACAAAATTGTCCTGCATTATTACACTGCTACTTTGTTTAATAATGTTTACAATTCTTTGGATAAAATATATGCCTTATTTATAATTTTAAATATGTACATTTAATTTGTAATGAACTGACTTAATCCGTATTTTATTTCAAAATCAGCCAAAATAGTTTTTTACTTTTATAAATTAAATTTTAAAATTGTAATGTTGAAAAAAAGTAAAAAATTATACCTATAAAGTTAAATTTAAAGAAATCAAATAAATGGCAATTTCATTGAAATTCAATTTTATAATTGCAGGTGATAAGCCTTATCCTTTCTGATATAATTGGAGATTCATTGAATATCATTGCCAGTGGTCCAACAGTAGAAAACACAGATGATCCTAATTTACCTCTATCTATAATTGAAAAATACCACTTACAGATGGAATTACCACACTCTGCTTTACAACTACTAAAAAATGTTTCTAACCATAAATGTAACAAAAAGTGTTTTTCCCATGTTAATAATTTTATAATAGGAAATAACCAGATAGCTCTGAGTGCAGCTGCACAAATGTCAATGCAATTAAATTACAATCCCATCATTATGACAAAAGAAATGAGAGGAACAGCTAGTTGTGTTGGAAAAAAACTGATTTCACTTGTTATGGCTGCACTTGACCATCAAATCGAACAGTTCAATCATATTTATGATGAGCTTCAACTGCCAACTCATTCAAAACAAGATTTGTTAAATTTCATTAAAGAGTTGAAGCAACAGGAAAAACATTTATGCATTCTTTTTGGTGGAGAAACTACAGTGGAAGTACATGGGACTGGAATTGGAGGTCGAAACCAAGAACTTGCACTTTCAGCTGCAATACATTTAAGTTCAAAGAAACCTACAAACAGTATTTTACTACTTAGTGCAGGTACTGATGGAATTGATGGACCAACTCCAGCTGCAGGAGCTATAGTCACACCTTTTACTATAGATCTGGCAAAAAGTGAAGGATTGGATGCAGCAGAGTTTTTGAAAAACAATGATTCATTTACTTTTTTCTCTTGTGTAAATAAGGGTCAATGGTTGCTGAAAACAGGCCATACAGGCACAAATGTAATGGATATCGTAATTATTTTGATAAAATAATATTTTAATTTGTCTTAAATTTCTATTTATTTGCAACACAACTATCAACAATTTCAAAATTGAATATCCTGCACAATAAATATGTAAAAAACATACTAAACTCCTGTATACTTATGTTCTTCAATTCATATAACTTTTATAAAAAATATAGTATTGTTGCTATTTCTTTATCAATTTATTCTAAATCAACCCTCAAATGGATACTTAAAGTTGTGTTGACCTGTATAAAACTTTTTACATAAAAAACTAAATGGTTCAAAAGTTTGAAAATAAAATAAAAATTGATAAACAGTACGCAAGAGAACAAAATTAATTTTAAGTAAAATATTTTTTATTTCTTTTCCAAAGTATTGATATATGATGTGTTGTCATATAACATCAATTTATTAGGTAGAATTTACTAGTCCTTTTCTCAAAAAAGCTAATTTTTCTTTCCACTTTTCATTTTTCTGATCCATATCTTCAAATAACTGAAACAAAAAATGTCTTTAATGTATAATCAAATCATAAACTTATGACATCAGGAGCCATGCATACCATAATACAAGCCTTTTTATTGTATTTCTCTAATTTTCTGGAGGAAGGTTCTGGTTTTAATTCATCCAAGCATCATTAAATATTAAATACAGTGAACAAGTTATAGATACAACTGGTGTACATAAACAATAAATTTTACAAAATGTCTCCAACTTTTAAAAAAATATTTGCAATTGACCTCATTGTAGAATTGAGTATCACAATACACTTTTCATATTTATTCATATAGCATACTCATGTCATTTTTCTAATTTATTTAATAGGTGTATGCAACAACATTTTACAATCCAATTTTAGATGATAAATGGATATTGTGAACAAAAATATTACAATTTTGCTTCCAAACTTTTAATGTTAAAAATTAACTAAACATATTTCAATCTCATACACAAAGTTCACAAACCTTTAAATTTTAAATGAGCTATTAAAATAGAAATTCTAAATAAAAAAGTAAAATGCCTTACACATGGATGGACCAACTTTTCGGGATCATTCTTCCAACTGTCATCAACTTTCAAAAATTCCTTAACATCAGAGGAACTTGTTTCAACACCATTATGATTGCCCTCAGTTGGTGCCTAAAAGAAAATTGAAATACTTTATACACTTTGCGCACTGAACAAGAATCAACTTACATGCCAGAAGTATAAGTATGTAACTGAGTAATAGTAAGCAATATATTCGATGGCCAATTTTGTAATGCAAAAATATCTGGTCAGACAATCCTGACTAACTCAATTACAATACTTTGTATAAGCTTAATCTAGGGTAGTAGTTGTGAGTTGGAAAGGGAACTTCCTTTTTCCAACTCATGACTTGAAAATTAAAAAAGCATATTTTTTGGATAGTATTAAAAAACTACTGAAAAGTAATGCTGAAACAGGTAAAATCTAATCTTTTCCATAAACTATAAGATGTGTCTTTCCCTCCCAATACTTTCATATGTTTAAATCTAAATAGAAAAAGTCCATCAAATAATGTAAAACAGACCAATAATTTCAAATAGAAGATGCTTATAGTTATACTAGCTGAATTACTTGGTATTGCTCAGGTTGAATTGTTTATAATTCATCGTAATCTTACTCAATATTGTTATTATGGAAATTTCTAATTGTTTTTAGACCTCTGCAGACCCATGACAAATCGAATGGGGTTAATAAATAGCCTAAGTGTCCTGCAGAATTCTACAGGATGAATGTACCAAATTTATTGTGAATTGGTCTGACATTGATCGTATAAATACACAATGTTATTCCTATGAGGATTTTGAATTGTCTTTAGCTCCCTGTACCATATTGACGACAAAAAAAGACCACTTTCTATGAAAATAATCTATTATCATAAAAATTTACATTCCAATAATAAAGCTACAGTTTAAGAATTTACAGACTGGATACCTAAACAATATGATACTGAGCGATTTTCAGCACAACTGCACCAATCTGCGATTGCATCATACTATAAGATTCTAAAAAAACTCCAAGGTCATCCTGAGGCAACTCCTGTACATGTTCTGACGTCATCTGCAGAGGCAGACCAGGAGAGAGTGCTCCCTAGCAAGTGCTCTGTCCAGGATGACGAGACATGACACTCCTCTGCTCATCCAAGACAAATAGAACAGGGGTTAATATGTGGACTATATTACTCCCAGGGTTCCAAAGAATAAGTGTACCAAATTTGGTGTAGATTGGTCAAACAGTGTAGATTTGTATAGAGAACAGACAGATACAAACTCTGCTTTATATGTATAGATTTTTCTTGTATTTGTACTACAAAGTAATAATTTAATAAAAAATTCATAAACAATATTAGCCACACCATGGTTTTATGAAGTTTTGATTCATGTGGAAAACATAGAATGTTGAACTAAAGAATGTAGCAATCAGAAATTTTTAATGTAGTGTATACCAAATCCACAGAATGGTAATTAAAGCAAAATTTGGATACTATGTACACTAAATTTAGAAGCATTTAGATTTTTTTGTGTTGTAGATGTGTTTCTCCTAACATGACTGAGCTAATAATGCATTAGAGTATGAGATGTACATCATATTGTCAAAGATTATGTAGTCAAAAATCATGTAAAATACTTTTAGTAATTTGTACTACTTTTAGCAATCTAGAGAGTTTTCATATAGAACTATTATACTAAGGAGAAAAACAAGTTAAAAGCCTTAAAAAGGATAAAACAAGGAATTCCACTTTATTGCATGTAATGCAAGAATTTTCAAAATTGCTTTGTATGATTTGGTACACTAATCCAAATAATATTCTATAAGCAAATATTGTGGTATGTAAGATTTGTTGGAATCAGAAATTCCCCGAGTTAATTGTCCTGTCCCATTTGGATATTATAATAAAATAAAATTGAGCTGATTAATTGAAGCAATGAAAAACATATTTTAGATGGCCATAAAAATATTGTAACTTGTGACAATGAACTTTTTCTTAACACTAAGATAAGAAATGCTTTTATTTTACAAAAAGCGACCTAAGCTTAGAGCTCGTCTTTCCGCATATCAAATGTATGATTTCAAATCAACATTTTAATTTTTTCTGGTTGATTTATGGTCCAAAAAGAAAAATTGGTAGCTCTCAAAGAATTTTTGACTAAAGCCATAAAAATGGATACTAAAGACAATATCTGACAGATTAATTGAAAACTTCTGAAAGTCTGAATAATTTATAATGTATGACAACCAGAAGCAAAAATGCAACAAGACAAAAACAAACTTAGCAGGTAAAAGGCAAATTAGCCCCAGTCCTTTTTGAATCACAAATGACTTGAATCCTAAAAGTTTATAGATACTATAGAGTACATATTAGTACTATCTATTACATTCTGGGTTTTACATACAAAAGAATTTTAACTATAAACAGGCAGAGTTTATATCACCATTTTCCATATAAGAGGTTTTATAAATTCTTATAGAAGTTTGGTATATAAGTGAAGAGCTCTAGCATGAATAAAGCTTCATTATTATGTTATTTCTAAAATGGAAAATTATCAAAGAACTGAAGTGTTAAAATTACATATTCTTTTGAGTTACAAATTTATTTTTGTTTTTAAAGCATGTGTTTTATTTATTTTTAATTGTCTGCTAATGTAGGAAATATAAATTGTTTCGTAGATTGATGAGTTTGTGGTTACTAAAGATTAATCAGTGTACGTTTATTTTGACATTGTTGAGGATATGGCTCTATCTGGCCAAGCTGCAGCAAAGAACATCATGTAAAGATAATAGGATTGTTGATCCTATTCATATGTATCAAGAAATACAACTTAAGCTCTTTATGAAAAAAATTAGTTACATATCAATGGCTTACAAGTGAAACACAAAGTCAACATTTTTCAGATATGAGTTTTTTACCTTTTATAAACCAGAAAGTGGTGATTTTTAGACTGGTGGAGTTCAGTCATTTTTTCTTTGCATGAAGGATAGATTTCTTCTTGAGGAACACATGAGTAGACTCCCCCTCTTTTTTCCAGAACTATGTTTTTTGACTTAGTGGCACTTGTAAGCCAATGAAAATTAAAATTAGAAGGAAAATTTGCTAAATATTCTCAAGTTATTACCTCATATTTACTCTTACCCCATACTCTAGTTGATTTGAAATCTTGTTGTACAAAACCAGAAGCATTTATGTCTTGAATTGCTTGTGCTCTTTGAACTTGTTCATCAATGGTTAGTTCTACATTACTTTCTGCAGTCGAGGTTCCAGTCAAGAGACCCTTTTCTCTCAGCAAAGCATCAGCATCCGCTTGGAGAAAACAGTAAAACAAATAACATCAAACAATTTTTCAAATAAG
Organism: Meta bourneti; assembly: GCA_933210815.1. Taxonomy (NCBI): domain Eukaryota; kingdom Metazoa; phylum Arthropoda; class Arachnida; order Araneae; family Tetragnathidae; genus Meta; species Meta bourneti. The sequence continues at coordinate 79,652,747 of OW119923.1, read as the reverse complement.
CAAAACTCTTAAATGGAACAGGCTACACAATGTTATTTTCTGTTCTAAATTTCAATCATAATTATTCACCTTTAAGGAAAAAACATGTGAAAGCAATAATTAAAACAAAAATAATGTGGTAGACACGTGAAAAATGGTGATCCTATTATTTTACTACTCTAAAAATTTTGAGACCTTTTTTAATCCTTAAAATTTGTTGATTGATGTATTCTGAAAATTAGGTATCCAGAAATTGTACCTCCCTTCACTATACATTAATCTAGTATTGAAGATGAACTTTGTTAAAGCAATAGATAAAACATCTGCTAGGATTCATATACTCTAATATATTTGAATTCAGCAACAAAATATCATATTTTGATTTGTGTGACAAAGTTAAAATTTGTAAACCAGTGTTATACATACAGAAGAAAAAATTACAAAAATAAACACAATTTTTGATGCAATATATAAGTTCTTACCAGCAGCTTTTAGAGCAGCTTGAAGTTTGAGATTAAGTAAATCTTCTTCCTAAAATACAAATTATATTGCCATAAATATATAAACTATACTTCAGAAACCTACAATTTACACTTTTTACTTTCAAAATATTCCATTTTAACATTTACAATTACAGTAGACTTATTTTTAAACAAGACTTTAAATATTTCCATATCAGTTTGTTTACATGCACTAAGGTCATGCAAAAGTAATGTTAAGAGTTGAGAAATTAGAAATCAGTGAAACATAAGCTGAACACAATGAGTGAGCAAAAATATTTTCATGAGTTGTCAATTCAGAACTAATAAAAATGTACAACCATTCCTGTTTTTGTTAATTTTTATTTATTTTCTAATGACAGTAATTACTGATAAATTAAGTAAATAATTTATTTAGGTATATACTAATAAACAGAAATTGTAAGATGGCAGGTATGAGTTATGCTTTAGAGCTTATCTTGACATATGCTATGTCACTGCTATGTTGTCATCAAATTGGATGCAATTGTAGTTGTGATGAGCAGAAGTTTTTGACTTCTATTATTTACAGCATATTTATTTAAATTGCAGGTTGTATAGTTGAATACTAGCAATGACACCAGTACTTTGATTATCTTGTGTAGGCATTAATTTCAGGAGCAAGAAGGAAATGTCTTGATCCAGGTGTATTTTAAAAATATTTTCAGGTTTTTTTTGTACAAGAAAGATTATTGTAACATGTGCAGCTTACCTTACTCATGTGAGTATAAGCTAGGTGAATTGGTAGCTGACACATAATCATGGATTCTCTGAAACTCAGATATTAAGATATTTTTCCAATTTAACAGTATGCATGTAACTACTATCATCATGGGTTGGTTAAAATAGTGAAGCTTCTAAAGCAGGGTTAGAAATAAGGAGAATAAAGTTAGGCCCCAATGGCATTTTTCCTAAAAAAATTTTCTCACCCAGTTTCTACTTGATGGAATTTGAAAGTACATTTTGTTTACATGGATGTATATAAACAGAGTATAATTAATGACTAGGGGCTGGATTTGATGAGTTTGCATTTCTGGTCTTTTTCTCTTTATAGGCTTTTTGTTTTGGGTCATTGTATAGCATTTACAGAACCAGATAGCATTTGCAGATGATAGTTTGCAGTTCAGATTGTTAGATGGAAGAATAAACAATTCAGTGATTGGAATTTGCATCATGCAAGCAAAAATATTCAAAACACTTAGTTATCCCAAACAATACCTAGGTCATCAAAACAAAGTATAAAAAGTGCACCATGTGACTGCAAATTTCGAACAGTGTTCCAATGCAGTCTAAGATATGAGTTTTAATCAATGATCGGAAGATGAGATTTCAACTCATCTGTCGTGCTTCAAACCGTATTGACACACTAACAGCATTTTTAATCTCTGATGCTCATAATTGAAAAGCTATTTTATTTTAGCAATCATTTCCTTTACATTAAGTATTTAAAAAGAAGTCATGAAGATTTCAATTATTTCTTCATGCAAGTAAAAACATTTCCATGAAATGTCATAATGTAATATAATTCATGACCTTTTTAACACAGAAAACTTTAAATTACAAATGTTAAAAAGGAACTTACTTCACTCTTTCCCTTAGGATCATTTCCCTTCACAGACTTGAATCTGAATATAACAAAGTAATTTTATGAATAAATAGTTGCATTTGTATGGCAAAGAACTTGTTCTCTATTAGCATCAGTTCAATTGTTACTCAAACTGATTGTCTTTGAATTTGATAGTCTAACGAATACAATTTTTTTTTAGAATTCAGTGATTTCTTTCAATATAAAACTTAATTTTATCTACAATGTTATTAATGTCAATGTACAATTATGTTATGAAAAACTTATAAATATTAATTTCATAAACTGTAATTTATTATATCGAAAAGAAATTTCATGCACTGATTTCTTGCTTTGAACAAGGAAAGTAATAAAACATGTGCTTATTTTTCTGCAACAAAGAGTTTAATTTTTTTAAAATTAATACTTTTAAAGCATTAATTGACTTTTGCAAACTTTTTGCAACAGGGTATGAAAAAAAATTATAAAAATCGGATTTATTTGATTTAAATCAGATCTTTATGATTTTAATTAACCTCTTGCCTATACAAGTTTAAATTTGTTGTACATGAGACATACAAATCACAGTGTAGTTTCTAGAGTTTTGATTTATGTTAAACGTTAGTATTTATGATGAATAACATTAAAGTATTAGGAAATATAGCAGAGTAAATTTTTTAAAGATTAAAAAGCGATATAAGAATTAGCAAAATTAATCACATGATAAAGTAGAACAGCATAATAAATACCATGCATAAGCAATGTTTTCCTATCTGGTTCTCAAGCAGTTTAGATTAGTTTAATTTTAAGTAGACCATATTATAAATTTTTGTACAAAATTAATCAAAAATCAGACAAATTTCAGAAATTCTGTGCATTCTTTTATCATATGAATAAAATGTATAGAATTTCTGTAGTTATTTTTATACAAAATTAATTGGTAGACTTGTTTTTGATTAAAAAAATCATATCATCAATAGAAAATAAAAGAAAATTGCAACACAATTTATGAAAAAATTCCTTCTACTTCTCATTGATATTTAGCTTACAAAAAGTACTCGTTAAAAATGTAACTTGTAAGTAAATAGTAAAAAATGAGAAGACATGAAATTATACATAAATTGAAATTAAATATGCCTATTTTTCAAATATTCTATGAGCATCGTTAAGTATTTCAAAGTTGTATTCCAAGCACATAAAAGGGGTCTACACAAAACATAATAAAATGAACCTTTTCTCTACGAACAGCAAAGAATGAGTGTAATAGCATTCCCCCAGAACATGCTAATTGGGTGGAATTTTGAGCTTGCAATTAAAAAATCATCATAATCATTAAAATAGCTTTCTGCTTCAATCCATAATCTATTTTGTAAACATACTCAATTATCAGATGGGCAAATTAATTTTTTCATTCCAAATTTCAATTCCTAAAAAACAGAATAGTTATGCTAGCAGTGTAAAGAATTCCTAGGGATCAATGCATAAAATTTTCCAATAAAACTTCTATGAAAATTAACCAACATATTACACAAAGCAAAATGAAAATATGAAAATTCCCAATTATAAATATTTATGTGCAAAATTGGAGTGCTTTTGTGATACTGCAGAAAACTTTTTCATTGTGACTAAGTGTCTTTATTTTTTTATAAACAGACTCCTTAACTTATTTGATATAGTTCTTAACTTATTTCAAAATAACATGCATCTTGTTGATAGTTATTTCATTTTCAATATTAATAAACTCAATACAGAAAGGAAAATGGAATTTAAAATTTTGATTTAAATAAATTATTTTTTAAATAAAAATCACTTGATTTAAATTGTGATTTAAAACAAGCTGATTTAAATAGGCATACCCTGTTGCAAAATACAATATATAGGTGGGAGTACACACATTATCCTGTGAGAATTCATACTAATTTCACTTCCTTATTTCTGGCCTAGTAGATATTTTATTATTCCAAACATTTGAAGATGTGCCAATATAACGATCAAATTGAGGTCAATTGCACAAAGATAATTTTATTGTTAACTTTTGGAACTGCAAATGTAGAGGCCAATCATGTATTTACAAAAACCTTAACTTTTATTCACAATTAATATATAAATACCTTAGATACATGCAACCATGCTTCTTGCTTTGTGAGTCAGGCAGAAAAACGCCAAAGTGCATGTGATGCATTTTGATGGCATTAAGCCGATCAGCATATGGTTGGATCTTTATGTTAATGATCACTACACATTTATTCATTAAATTAACATTATGCAATTAAATCATAATTGCAACAATTTTCAACCACAAATGTTGAATACAAAAACATAAAAGTCCTATTAAATAGTCTTGCTGAATTTATTGAGATGAAGAGGAATTATCCCTACCCCTTTTTAAAATGTCTAAACATGATCCTTTCTAAGAAATATTTATCAAATCTAAGCTCTTTCAAATCAATCTTTTAACCTTCTGCAACTTATTAAGATGCGAGACGAATTCAAATCAATATCAGTCAGCATGAAATTATCAGGTATTCAACATCAGAATTGAAGATGGTAATTATCAACTCAGATTACTTTGGGATGAACATTTGGGCCTGTAGTTATTAACATGAAATTTTCTATCTTTAATTCATTTATATTGTTTTGAGTGAAGGAATATTTTGTTAAAATTTTCTATGCAATTCGATGCATCTCATTTACAAATTCAAAATGATAAACAGAAACTAAAAATGTGCTTTCAAAAGTACATCTTAATGTTTAGATACAGATAATTAAAAAAACATTTTGATATACATTTTACATAAAAATATTTTTACCTAAATTTCAATGTATGAAATTAAAAACCTTAGAACGGCAATTTTCAATCGGTGTGTCTTACGGATAGTAAAACAGTTTAAATTGTGTAAGATTTCTTTCACTTCAATGATTTAATTTGGAACTTTTGACAAATGTGTTCTGTAACACAGTGGGCCGAGTAGTGCCAATAAACACAATGACAGTCTAAATTACAAATAACTAATGTTTATTTATGTTAACATATAGTACCTACACTATATACAATCAGGAATTTGTATCCTTTGGTGGTGGGTGCTGCAAACAGGCAAAAATGGGATCTACTCAACAGCCATCTCTAACGAGCACCAGAAAAACACATCTGCTCAGCTCGAGCTATCCAACAGTTCTCGTCTTGTCTCGCTAGTTTCATTGGGAGACAGTTTAATAACAGGGGACCATTGTGCAACCCTAAAAATCATCTGGAAGGCAATTAGACCACCACGGAACACCACCCCGATAGATGTTTCGGGATTTACAGCCGGACGTCAGTGGTCTGATCCCAAGCTGTTGCTAGGATGTTACACTTCACAAAAATGTTAAATACACATATAAATGTTTAGTGGGATAGTTATTAATTACAAGGTATAAATAAATTGCTACACAAATATATTTTAGAATGCCATCTTGGTGGAAAAAGTAGGTAATTGGTATTATTTTTTGTAAACCAATCAAAATGATACCTACTTTTTTATAAACGACAAAAAGTATAATTTTTGGTTTTAGTAATTAAAGTTTATGAGAGCCATGGATAAAAGAAGGTTGAAAATCACTGTCTTAGAGGAATATCAATGTTAGTAGGCTCCAAAAAATTTGTAAGCAAAGCAAACACAAGAAAGCATGATTCTTTTATTTCAACCACTTCAATTGTTCTCTCATTATTCTATCCTCAAATTAAAAATTCTATAGCACTCCTTTTCAAGGTTATATATTTATAAATCTACAATAAAGTATATGTAATTTTACCTTACCTTCGGGGTGATATTGATTTAGATCTTGAATTTTTTCTGGAAATTCTTGAGCTCTGACTGTGTGAATCACTTCTCGAACTAGAACGGGATCTGTGATGCTTTTCTTTGCTATGATGCCTGTGTTTTGAAGGAGAATGTCTTTTGTGATGTTTCTTTTTGTTAGTTTTATAGGATGAAGAGTGACTTGACATCATGTGATCATGTGACTTACTGCGCGAGTTTCTATCCCTAGAATGCGATCTACTGGATTTGAACTCTTTTGAATGGGATCTACTATTTGAAAATCTGCCTCGCGAAACTGATCTACTGACAGATCTTTTCCTATTTTTTCGTTCCCGTGATCGATCAGCATTTCTAGATTTATAACTTCGTACAGGTGATCGACTGGGAAATCTACGGCCTCTGGAATGAGATCGACTATAATCTCTCCTACTTCTAGGAGACTTTTTCCGTGCTTTCCTGGATTTTGAAAGAGATCGACTACGAGCACCTCTATCTCTTGAAACTGATCGCTGTTTTCTTCTATTTCTGGATCTGGTTCTACTCCTGTGATGGCTCTTTTGCTTCTTATGTCCTGATGAGCTACGTGATGTTGATGAACTACTGCTAAAAGAAAATGAAGAAGTCTTTAATACTTTCAAAACACCATACGAAATCTGACGTGTACACATGCTTGATATACATAAGTTCAATCAAGTTTGGTTGGTTTGAGAATTTTATCAAGCAAGGGCCATATTTGGCTATGCTGCGCCTGACACAAGACATCAAGTAATAGACACACAACGAAAGTTTTACTGACACAGAAGAGAGAAATACACCCAGGGAGGAATGCACCTGACAGGATTCGAACCTGTGCGCCTACAACTCGAAGGTTGCTAGCGCAGTGGACATACCCACTGAGCCACGACGGCCCCATTTCAATCAAGGAAATATGCTTTTCTGTTCATCAATAGTACTCAAAAACTTAATATCAATATTATTATAAAACTACTACCAACGGAGTAGCAAAAGGACATGAACATTTTCGCATCTTGTTATTGCGACTTTATAAGCGCTTTCAAATACAGATTACCTGCGGCGACGGGTTTTCTTGGCTTTTTTTCGTCTTGATTGGCTTCTTGAAGAACTGTCAGTATCACTGCCGTGTCGAGGCATAGGATAGTGTACTTTGCGATAATGTGAGAAAGGCAGCAAAATAAAAACACAATTTTTTTGTGTTAGTGGGAAGCTGCCCTCATGATTTTCCAGGAAGACTTCGAAACCAAAGATCAATTTGTGATTTGTAGTACGAGTTGATTTAAATTCGGCTTACCATGCATCAAAATACAAAACAAAAGGTGAGCCGTTACGGTTTCAAGTCCTGAGTTTTGATAACCTCCTTGAGATTTTTTTCGTTTTCTAAAATAAATTAGTTGAAGAATTAAAGCAATCTTATAATGGAGTCATCAATTTTTAACATTTTTATTAAATTTAATTCACACATGTTGATCATAGTCAAGCCTTGATGAGATGTACTTCAGGACTTAATTTTCGTCGATTTTCGTAAAGCATGAAGTGAACTGAAAACACAGCGGCAAATCAATATTTTCGTTTGCTTCGGAACGTGTGGAAGAAATTTGTGACGAATTGGGATTTTCGAGTCCTAGTTATTTGTTAAACTTCATTACCTAAAAAATTCCTGACAAATTGAGCAAATGGTAGGTAGATCTTTTGTCTTGTCTAACGTTTTGTTCACGATTAATTTTTTCTTTTATGATGTTTGTAGATTGAAAATTGTGTATCCCTGCATACCATGGTAGCAAATTTTGGTTAAGATAAATTCATTTTTTGTGATTATTTTTCCATTGTATCCTTTTTTGTTTGTGTTGTTCCTGGGAATTGTTAAGATTTCGTTTTGTTAAACAATGAAAATTTGACTGCATTAAGTTGAAAAATTATTCAACTCGAAACATAAGTTGTTTCTAATTAAAAAAGGTTCTCAACTGATTTCAACTAAAAATCAAATTAAGCCAGAAAGAATTTCACAAGTTGTGCAATGCTTGATGCAAACCTTCTAGTTCTCTAAAATTTAGCTTTTTGAGATGTCGACTCTCGCGTGATGGTACTGTGTTCTCTTATGTCCCTGATATTTATATTCATAAATAAGTTCTTTTGCAAGCGTAGTCAAATACCGTGGTCTAATTTACTCATTAGCAAAAGTGAAAGTAATGTCATTTAGCTTATCTCCTAAAAATGCAGATGTAGGTGAATTATAATTCAAGTACGTCTTATGTTGGTTAAGTATTTTTATCAATGTTACTGTTTGTTTAGTGTTGAAAGGTTTTAGAAAATGTAAGAAATAAAAAGCTAACCCTCCAATTTTAGTTACATATTTGGTTTAATGATATTTCCAGATAACACTACTTATATTTTGTTACAACTTGTGTAAAGGCGATGTTTATTCCCAGTCATGTTTGAAAATTTGTTTCATAGGGAATAGAAATTAAATATATTTATTAAATTGTTTTAATTTTATTTTTCAGGCTGCTCACAAAACTTTCAAGGTCAAGCAAAAGCTTGCCAAGAAAATGAAACAAAATCGACCTATTCCACAATGGATACGTATGAAAACTGGTAATACTATTAGGTAATGCTGATTTTTTCTTTCTTAGATCGATGTAAATAGTAATCTTGTTTTGGAGCAGATTTTAATGGGCTTTGATACATGATATTGATATTGTGTTTGAAAAGAATTTGCTACACTAAATTTTGATGAATAAACACAAATGTCTGTTGAAGATTAGTTTCTTCGCAATAGAAGTGTTTTCTCATTTATGAAATTGGGTACAGCTGCAGTCTCTGCCGCGCGGGGTGGCAACGCGGGGTTTTTTTGCGCACTTTTTATGTCGCCACGGAAATCTTCCAACATTGAATATATATTGCATACGTATGGATGAAATATGTAAATCTGAATGAAACAACATTTTGACTAGAAAAACACTGCAAATATGGATTAAATGTATGGAATTTTGGCGTAGTTATAAGCGACTCATGCCGGTGAGGGTAACCCATTTTTTCTCGAATTTCTAACAGTGAATACGTACGGATGAATTATGTAAATCTGAATTAAACAACATTTTGACTAGAAAAACACTGCAAATATTGATTAAATATATGGACTTTTGGCGTGTCCAAACTAAAAAGAACCAATGCTGGACAGAACTGGACGCCCGCAAGGTTGCCATAAAAACAGGTTAACCCTAACCAGGAGAAAATTCGAGGAAAAAAATGGGTTACCGTCACCCGGCATGAGTCGCTTATAACTACGCCAAGAGTCGTTGCCACAGCGCGCGGCAGAGACTGCAGCTGTACCGATTCATCATACGTTTTTTGAAAAAAATACGCATTTATACGTCCAGTCAAACCATCCATTGCCATACCTAATTAAGGGTAAGTGAGCAGCTAATAAATCTAGTATATCACAACTGATAATTAATTTCTCAATAAAAATGTGCCACTGGAAAAGATAATAAAAATTTTGGAAATCCAATGGCAAGCACGGAAACCAAAGAAACTGATAAAATCTGTTGCAGGTGCAAAATAGAGCGCAAAGATCCAAATTTCAAAACGCTAACCAATCATAGAACGCAATTTCATTTTAAAAAACGGACTTTCCTTCGTAAAACAACCTTTTGCATTGGGTTGCCATAAAGCTGGACCAAAACACCAAGATTACCATGTTTGGCGATAAATCGCAAGTGCCCCGGATTCGACATCTTCATCAAGTGTGCTTTTACGTGCCTCTACATTGTTTCTAAATGTGGTACCCGGCTCAACCCATTCAGTCAACTTTTACACATATCTGCCGACCTATCATGAATGGCAACCAAAAACAGCTTTCCTGACCTGACCCTCTTTCGATTCCTCCAAAAACCCATTGACCATCAACTCTGCGCCTTCTGTTGTACTTTGAGTTTTGCTTCAATGGCATTATTGGTAATTAAATGTGCTTGAATCCAATTTAATTAATCCCGATTCCATAAGGAATTCCGAAAAAGCTGCTGTCCTGACATAAATATATGCAAAATAGGTGGAGATGTCGAATCTGGGGCACTAGCGATTTATCGCCAAACATGGTAACCTTGGTATTTTCATTCAGCTTTATGGCAACCCTATGCAAAAGGTTTTTCGCATAGGAAAGTCCACGTTTTTATTTTTTTATGAACATACTGGCTTTGGATGCCATCTTGATTTGACGACAAACATGCCCCGGATTCTACATCTTTACCGCAAAATATGCTATTAGCCGCTCCCTCACTTGCTAATGTTGACCTACCACCAAAAAATTGAACTTCAAATTCTGTGAAAAAATACCCTGAAACTTATCGGAACAGATGTAGTATAGACCTCTCAATCCATTTGGCGACTTTATTTCGTTGCCAACCCTCAATTTCGATTTATGTGGTTTTTGGTAAACTTCCACTCCATTCTAGCAACCCTACAGCGTCCCTACACTATGTATACATAGAGCGCATACCATAACCATTTTCATTTCGTTAACCAGTAGCTATTGTAGGACACAATTAGGATCCAGGGAATTTTTGAACCAGGTTGTACTGTTTTAATTTTATTTTTGTTATAAGTATTTTTAGTAATCTTATTTATTAGTAGTCATGTCCATTGAAAGTACTATTTCAAAGTTTCAGGAGTTAATTGGGAGCCAATTTAGTTTTAAATTTTCCAATAAAAGACGTACTTTTGGTCACCCTAGCCTGGCTAATTGCTTGTTTCTCATTCATTTGGCCCAGGAAAAAAATGGTTTTGGATTTTTTAATGGAGGTGCTGTTGATAGCTAATAAGATGATTTGTTCAAAGTGCAATTCGGAATTGAAGCTAAAACCTAAATCAACGAAGTCTGATGGGTTTTTGTGGATATGCAAAAAATGGTTGGATTAGAATATATTTATTCAACTTATGTACAGTTTTTTGTAATACATCTGTTATTTCCTGATGTTATATTGATATTTTTGAGGTTAAAATAATGTCGCCAAGTAACGTCAGGGTTGGCGGCAAAAAAGTCGCCAAATGGATTGGTGGTCTATACTACATTTGTTCCAACTTATCTACAACACTACTGAAGGCATGTTCAAATAGATAAAGGTAACGATCTTCAAGAGAAAAAAAGGCAAGAAACAATTCAACTTGATGTGACTTCACTGGACTGTGACTAAATTCAAACTGAGCGCTTCAATTCTTCCAATTTACATGAAACAGAAAATAATTAGGGAAAAAATTTTGAGAACCAATAAAATCACGGCAATTTAACAGAAATGAAAAAATATTTGAAATTAAAATTTGAGGGTGCTATAAAACAGGAATAACACTAATAAAGATAGTTGCTTTCACCTGCCATAACTGGCCACAGAAAATGCACCAAGAGCATTGCCACCAAACATTGCATATATCAAAGCTGTACCAGAATAAAACACTTCCCATTCATCTTAAATTTTCAGAAAATATCAGAAGTTCAAAAATTATTCCACTGGAACCTTCTTGGTAAATTAAGTATCACAGATAGTGTGACAGTTTTTCCTTCAGTGACAAAGCTGCCTTATGTGATTAAAATCTGGTAATAAAATAATCTAAGTGAAATTGGAAAACATGAGCATGTGTGTCCACATTTGTAACAAGTAAAATGGCAAGTGTTAACAGAAAAGGAAAGTAATGCTCACATTTGAATATACATTCCAACAGTTAAAATTTTTTTCAACTAACAAAAAGGTAACTTCTAATAGACAGTATTCTGTATGATTTTGCCATTGTTACTTAAAACTTTATACTAACTCTAGTTTATCAGGTTTATTCCACAAATACAATTTCATTGGTTCTGAAACTGGCACATGTTTGCTATCTTAAGGGCAATTACTAAACATTTTCCGTCCGAAACAAAACTTGGTTGATATTCGCCAATGGCATGCAGTTAATACTAAAATACCCTTTTCTATTAAGGTTCCTTTTAAACTGAATTTTTTCACGTAGGTAATTGTAGGACTTAAGTATTAGTGTAGGATATTGGTTATATATATAGTATTATAATTCACTTTGAGTGCTTAAAATATTTTATTCCTAAGTCTGATAAATCTTTGAGTGTAGCTTCAATGGCATTTTTAGCAATTAAATCTGTTTCTGAAGAACATATTACCATGAATTACAATGATACACAATGCAAAATATTGTTGTGAACATCACAGTCCAGCTCCAAGTTCTGCTTTGAATTGGCACTCTTGGCGTTTTAATCTGTGTAAATAATTCTTAGTAAAGAACTTTAACTGAAGCAACTTGTGTTGCTTTTAGTACACCTTTATTAACATTCATTTTCATACTTTACTGCTTTAAGATAAAACTTGTTCCGAAAATTGGACATCACGGTCCAGCTCCAAGTTCTGCTTTGACTGGTGATCTTGGCGTTTTAATCTGTATATATAAATGATAAAGCATTTTTTAACTGAAACAACTTGTGTTGTTTTAAGTACACCTTTATGAACACTAATACTATGTGTAATTGGTTCAGTCTGTTTAATATTTTCATTTGAAGCCCTTGCGTTGCTTGGAGTAGAAATTTATGATTTTGCAAACTCTTGGAAGTTAGCAATCACAGTCCAGCTCCAAGTTTTGCTTAAATTGTGTTCTTGGCGTTTTAATCTGTGTATATAATTGGTAAAGTGCTTTAACTGAAGCAACTTGTGTTGCTTTTAGTACACCTTTATTTACATTCATTTTCATACTTTACTGCTTTAAGATGAAACTTGTTCCGAAAATTGGACATCTCAGTCCAGCTCCAAGTTCTGCTTTGACTGGTGATCTTGGCGTTTTAATCTGTGTATATAAATGATAAAGCATTTTTTAACTGAAACAACTTGTGTTGTTTTAAGTACACCTTTATGAACACTAATACTATGTGTAATGGGTTCAGTCTGTTTAATATTTTCATATGAAGCCCTTGCGTTGCTTGGAGTAGAAATTTATGATTTTGCAAACTCTTGGAAGTTAGCAATCACAGTCCAGCTCCAAGTTTTGCTTAAATTGTGTTCTTGGCGTTTAAATCTGTGTATATAATTGGTAAAGTGCTTTAACTGAAGCAACTTGTGTTGCTTTTAGTACACCTTTATTTACATTCATTTTCATACTTTACTGCTTTAAGATGAAACTTGTTCCGAAAATTGGACATCGCAGTCCAGCTCCAAGTTCTGCTTTGACTGGTGATCTTGGCGTTTTAATCTGTGTATATAAATGATAAAGCATTTTTTAACTGAAACAACTTGTGTTGTTTTAAGTACACCTTTATGAACACTAATACTATGTGTAATGGGTTCAGTCTGTTTAATATTTTCATATGAAGCCCTTGCGTTGCTTGGAGTAGAAATTTATGATTTTGCAAACTCTTGGAAGTTAGCAATCACAGTCCAGCTCCAAGTTTTGCTTAAATTGTGTTCTTGGCGTTTTAATCTGTGTATATAATTGGTAAAGTGCTTTAACTGAAGCAACTTGTGTTGCTTTTAGTACACCTTTATTTACATTCATTTTCATACTTTACTGCTTTAAGATGAAACTTGTTCCGAAAATTGAACATCGCAGTCCAGCTCCAAGTTCTGCTTTGACTGGTGATCTTGGCGTTTTAATCTGTGTATATAAATGATAAAGCATTTTTTAACTGAAACAACTTGTGTTGTTTTAAGTACACCTTTATGAACACTAATACTATGTGTAATGGGTTCAGTCTGTTTAATATTTTCATATGAAGCCCTTGCGTTGCTTGGAGTAGAAATTTATGATTTTGCAAACTCTTGGAAGTTAGCAATCACAGTCCAGCTCCAAGTTTTGCTTAAATTGTGTTCTTGGCGTTTAAATCTGTGTATATAATTGGTAAAGTGCTTTAACTGAAGCAACTTGTGTTGCTTTTAGTACACCTTTATTTACATTCATTTTCATACTTTACTGCTTTAAGATGAAACTTGTTCCGAAAATTGGACATCGCAGTCCAGCTCCAAGTTCTGCTTTGACTGGTGATCTTGGCGTTTTAATCTGTGTATATAAATGATAAAGCATTTTTTAACTGAAACAACTTGTGTTGTTTTAAGTACACCTTTATGAACACTAATACTATGTGTAATGGGTTCAGTCTGTTTAATATTTTCATATGAAGCCCTTGCGTTGCTTGGAGTAGAAATTTATGATTTTGCAAACTCTTGGAAGTTAGCAATCACAGTCCAGCTCCAAGTTTTGCTTAAATTGTGTTCTTGGCGTTTTAATCTGTGTATATAATTGGTAAAGTGCTTTAACTGAAGCAACTTGTGTTGCTTTTAGTACACCTTTATTTACATTCATTTTCATACTTTACTGCTTTAAGATGAAACTTGTTCCGAAAATTGAACATCGCAGTCCAGCTCCAAGTTCTGCTTTGACTGGTGATCTTGGCGTTTTAATCTGTGTATATAAATGATAAAGCATTTTTTAACTGAAACAACTTGTGTTGTTTTAAGTACACCTTTATGAACACTAATACTATGTGTAATGGGTTCAGTCTGTTTAATATTTTCATATGAAGCCCTTGCGTTGCTTGGAGTAGAAATTTATGATTTTGCAAACTCTTGGAAGTTAGCAATCACAGTCCAGCTCCAAGTTTTGCTTAAATTGTGTTCTTGGCGTTTAAATCTGTGTATATAATTGGTAAAGTGCTTTAACTGAAGCAACTTGTGTTGCTTTTAGTACACCTTTATTTACATTCATTTTCATACTTTACTGCTTTAAGATGAAACTTGTTCCGAAAATTGGACATCGCAGTCCAGCTCCAAGTTCTGCTTTGACTGGTGATCTTGGCGTTTTAATCTGTGTATATAAATGATAAAGCATTTTTTAACTGAAACAACTTGTGTTGTTTTAAGTACACCTTTATGAACACTAATACTATGTGTAATGGGTTCAGTCTGTTTAATATTTTCATATGAAGCCCTTGCGTTGCTTGGAGTAGAAATTTATGATTTTGCAAACTCTTGGAAGTTAGCAATCACAGTCCAGCTCCAAGTTTTGCTTAAATTGTGTTCTTGGCGTTTTAATCTGTGTATATAATTGGTAAAGTGCTTTAACTGAAGCAACTTGTGTTGCTTTTAGTACACCTTTATTTACATTCATTTTCATACTTTACTGCTTTAAGATGAAACTTGTTCCGAAAATTGAACATCGCAGTCCAGCTCCAAGTTCTGCTTTGACTGGTGATCTTGGCGTTTTAATCTGTGTATATAAATGATAAAGCATTTTTTAACTGAAACAACTTGTGTTGTTTTAAGTACACCTTTATGAACACTAATACTATGTGTAATGGGTTCAGTCTGTTTAATATTTTCATATGAAGCCCTTGCGTTGCTTGGAGTAGAAATTTATGATTTTGCAAACTCTTGGAAGTTAGCAATCACAGTCCAGCTCCAAGTTTTGCTTAAATTGTGTTCTTGGCGTTTTAATCTGTGTATATAATTGGTAAAGTGCTTTAACTGAAGCAACTTGTGTTGCTTTTAGTACACCTTTATTTACATTCATTTTCATACTTTACTGCTTTAAGATGAAACTTGTTCCGAAAATTGGACATCGCAGTCCAGCTCCAAGTTCTGCTTTGACTGGTGATCTTGGCGTTTTAATCTGTGTATATAAATGATAAAGCATTTTTTAACTGAAACAACTTGTGTTGTTTTAAGTACACCTTTATGAACACTAATACTATGTGTAATGGGTTCAGTCTGTTTAATATTTTCATATGAAGCCCTTGCGTTGCTTGGAGTAGAAATTTATGATTTTGCAAACTCTTGGAAGTTAGCAATCACAGTCCAGCTCCAAGTTTTGCTTAAATTGTGTACTTGGCGTTTTAATCTGTGTATATAATTGGTAAAGCACTTCAACTGGAGCAACTTGTGTTGTTTTTAATACACCTTTATCAACATTGATTTTCATACTGAGTGCTGCTTTTCATTTTTTATAAAAACGTGTTGCAGGAATTAAACATCAGTCCAGCTCTAAGTTTTTCTTTAATTGTGTTCTTCGCATTCCATTCTGTGTATAGCAATGTTAAAGTCTTTAACTGAAATAACTTGATGCTTAGTATGCCTTTATCAACATCGATTTTCTGTTGGTATGGATTTCCTATCCAATCAATAATCAAGTATTACCCAATTTGTATAATAAAATTGTATTCATTTGAAAGGATGAAAGCAACAAGGCCCATGATTAATTTTAAATCTTTTTTGGAATTTGCCTTGTACATAATCTATTGTTTCATATAAATCTTTATCATGAACTGCCCTGTCTAACAAGAGAATTTAAACCATATTTTTCAGGTATAATGCCAAGCGTCGTCACTGGAGAAGAACCAAGCTCAAGTTGTAAATTTTGTAGCTGATCTGTTCATAAAAAACATTCTTCAATAAATTGTTTTGTGTCCATTAAGTTCTTAATGTCTATTTCCAATTCTAAGAAATATTAACAGAAAGATTATATACTTATTAAAACACGGTAATATCCTCTATTATAAAAATGTTACTATGAAAAACTCATTCCAAGCGTGTTAAGGCTCAATTAAAATGGCAGATGTCTGAAGCAGTGGTATCAAATCAGTGAAAGTAATCTGGGTATTTTCAAACTAATGCACCATGTGAGAAAAGCTCAATTTAACCAGGGTATGGAAAAATCAAATTTGTTTGATTTAAATAAGTTTTTATGATTCTAATTAAGTTATGCCTGTACAAGTTTAAACTTGGAGATAAGACATGCAAATCTACATTTGTCTCTAGATAGTTTTGATTTATGTTAAACATTAATATTTTTGATGTATAAACATAAAATATTAGGAAATATATATAGCATGTTAAATTTTTGAAAGATTAAAACACGATAAGAATTAATGTTAATGGCATGGTAGTGTGAATAGAACAGTGCTGCAGAATTTTTCCCTCTGGTTCTTGAATGACTTAGATTTTAACCCATAACTAATGAAATTTTTGGACATGGATCAATAAGGATGTGGGATCCTACCACATATTATAAATTTGATTTAAAAAAATCAGACATTCAGAACTTTTTTGCATTATTTATCATGTCTGAATAAAATGTATAGAATTTCTTTAGTTATTGTTACAAAACAATTGGTTAATGACCTGCTTTAGAGAAAAATGTCAGTGAAAAAAAATTATATCTTAGTACACCTAATTCTGTTTATGCACGATAGATACGTTCTTCATAAGAAAACATGTTTTTACCTTCTAATTTTTAAGGTAGGTACTTTAACGTCACGCTGGGAGCAACACAACGGGCTATTGGTGACGGTCCGGGATCAATCTCAAAGGGAGGACAACACGTAATTTTGAATCACGGTCAGATGACGAGGCAACACCTGAGCTGACACCCAACTCTCCGTGAGGACATTTGAGGTCACGACAGATTTAACGTGAACCATCCCCTTTATACACGACGGTCTTCGGCTGGATTCGAACTCGCAACCCTCCAGTTGCTAATCCGTTGCTCTTCCAACCGGGTTACCGCGGCCCTCTTTCTTTTTAAGAAAAACTTTAGATATAGTTGCATTGAATGCAGCTTTAAATCAACAAAGTAGGATATAATTAATTAAAAAAAAAAGCAAAATCTACTCTTTTTATATTTTGTTTCTGATCAGTCATATTTGCTCATTTGAATCAGCTTATCAAATTCTTACATTTTTTGAAGCAATAGACCATTTGACTCGCAATAGTAATTCACACACACCAATGCATATGCTGGAGCGATGCGTTAATTGACCCTTTTTTGGATTGCTTCATATCGTTAATTGATGTCCGTGTTCGTACAGTTCACTTCAAAATTGAAGAAAACTTAATATTTGAAACAATGTACAAACAATAAAAATAAGTATTTTTAAGTATGCGGTTTTTCGAAAAGTCATTTGTATTTTGCTGTTTTAAAAATTTGTGGACTTGACGCATTCAGCAGAGTAACAAGTGTTCAGAATGCATTGTGTACTAATTTAGAAAAGTTATGGCAATCTTTGTAGTTTATTTGTAAAATTATCAAATAAAATGCATATGGATTCTCTACTGACATTTTTTTAACTTGACAGTTTTCTTTTTGCACATACAATTATAAAGGGTAATTGTTACTCAACATGTTAGAGAGATATTTTCCCAAAAGTATGGTAAAAATTACAAATGTTATTTGAATTCCTTTTGCAACATATCCACTGGATGATCACTAAAAGTCGTATCCAGATCAAATTGCTGTCCAACGGCCTTAAGCCGATTCCACCAAATAGGGTCCAGGCTACGGTAACCCAGTTGGCAGAAAACGGATTAGCATCCGGAGAGTTCCAACCAAAGACCATTATGTATGCGAAAGGCTGGTACACGTTAAATCTTCCATGGCTTGAAATATCCTCACGTTGGCGAGGTGTGGAAGTTTGGAGAGTAAGGTGCCAGCTAGGTGTGTTGACCTCGTCATTCGACCATGATTCAAAATTACGAGGTGTCCTCGGATGTGATCCCGGACAGTCTTATAGCCCGTTGCGTTGCTCCAGTGTGACGGCAATACATGTTGAGTAATACCTACCGAATTGGATGCCGCACATTCTAAGGGGTGGGTATTTCAATTAACGTCACACTGGAGCAACACAATGGGCTATTGGTGACGGTCCGGGATCAATCCCAAAGGGAAAGATCCAAGGACACCGCCACGTAATTTTGAACCACGGTCAGATGACACATTCTAAGGTCTTGAGAGGAATTAGGTATGTAGTTGAATTTATGTTGCATTGGAGCAACACAACAGGCTTTGGCAACGTTCTGGGATCGATCCCGAAGGGAAAGAACTGAGAACACCTCGTAATTTGGTATGTATGTATTTTAATTAACGTCACAATGGAGCAACACAACGGGCTATCGTCGTAATTTGGAACCACGATAGATTTAACTTGAATCAGCCCCATGAGCACAACGGTCTTAGGTTGGATAGAGTTTAGAACTCGCAACCACCGATTGCTTATCAGCGAATTTTCCACCTAGGCTACCACGGCCTTCTTTCAGGTAAGTAGATAGGTATTTTAATTAACGTCGCACTGGAGCAACACAATGGGCTATTGGCGACGGTACGGGATCAACCTCCGAAGGGAAAGATCCGAGGACTGCACCACGTAATTTCGAACCACGGTCAGATGACGAGGTCACACCTGAGCTGGTATCCCACTCTCCAAACTTATACATCACGCCAACGTGAGGACATTTGAGGTCACGGCAGATTTAACATGCACCAACCCCGTTTGTACACGACGGTCTGGATTTGAACTCGCAACACTCTGGTTGCTAGTCAGTTATTCTTCCAACCGGGCTACCGCGGCCCCGGCCTTCTTTCAGAATCCTTTTTTGTTTTGTGGGATGATCACTGTTTTTGGTGACTGATCAATTGTTTTTAGTGTTTTGTGAATCGGGTTAGAATCGTTCGGAAAGTTTTAAGTGAAACAGTTTTGAGGTTCTCGGGAAACACGGGATACCCATGGGCATTAGTAGATACTACGTTTTTAATGTTTAGCAATTTGAAGTAAATGGAATCCGAGATCATGAGTAGAAAATGAGTTTCATTAAATATGTGCCCTCATCTCCGCAAATTATTGGGCCTTTTGTGTTACAAGGTTAATTTATTCGATGACAAGTGGAATTTTCGATGTGAGCTCAAATTAGTTTTCTTCGTAGCAATAAAATAAATATTTTATACGACAGATATGACACGGTGCAGCTTGTCATGTCCTGTTCTAGACCTTGCGCTATTAAACCAGTAAGTGACCAAAAACGGGTTAATTTTTTAAAATTTATTGACACTTCAGAGATTAATAGAATCGGGCTTCACAATTCCTTCCGCTGATCTTGTTCGACGCTCTGCTGTATCAACATGTGTATTGCTGCCGTATAATAAAGCTCACTCGACTCCGTACTACTGTTCTCTGTATTATTAAATTTTCAAGTGGTCAACCCTCACACTCCATCGAATACTATCTTGTACAACTGTTTACACCACTCTTGTGACTCAATCTGTTGATATATACCTATTTTATGTCATAAATTCCATTTTGGAATTAGTAGATATGATGAGATTTAACATGGCAGTCAATTGTCATGCTTTTGATTTCGCTACAAATAGAAGATACATGTCGAAATGTCTAGGCGCCAACCTGCCCACGTTCCAAAAAGCGCGGGAAACATTTCCCAAAGACCAATCGGAGCACTTCCCGCCAGAAGGCGCGAACCCCGCAGACTGACTCCGAACGATTTGGTGTTAAGACGTGGCTTTGCACGGACGTGCCACCAGGATGTTAATCCCACTATGATTTGATGTTTAATCTGATATTTGTACATAATTGACCCCAGTAATTAACCCCCCTTTTCCCCTAGATTTTATTAAAACAATATTTAATTGTAACGATGCTCTCATCAATTCACTTCTAACATATTAATCCACAACATGGGGGCTCAGCCTCCCGTTGCCTTTCAATCGTAAGCTAAGTAGCTGCAAGCTGTAAAGCTAAGTAGTGCAACGCCAAGTGTTAAGAAGATACGACGATCCGAATGGATAACGACGATGCCTACAAATGGATACATTCTGTCTATGGTGCCTACAAGTGAACGAGATTTGACGAGCCAAAAACGATGGAGATTCTAACCAGGACTATACGTGAGTGTTTTCTGTTCACATTTTTTCGATTTCATTGCATTTACATTGAAAATGACGACTCTTGGAACAATTCCACATGTTGCTTCATCCATAAAAACGTCGAGCACGAAAAACGTGCAAATGCTGCATAAAATTCTATTTCCGAATACAGAACTTGACAGAAAATGTCGACAAAATCTTCGTAATTTTTCTGGTTTTTCTGATGATACAGACTTTGACTCTATCAAAAGTAAAATTCTGGAAGATTTCTCACTTCCACAACTGATTACAATTTGCAATATTTTGCACATTGAAATTTTAGAAGACAAATCCCTTTGCTGCGACGCGATAATTACTTCTTTAAAAGATTTTTCGCTTCTAACTTCGAATGATGATTCAGGCGGCGAAAGCGAAACGGAACAAGAAAATCAAAGTTCTTTTTCCCAGCGTGAAAGTTCTGCATTCACGAATTTAAATGTGTCAGCAATTGGTCAAGGCCACGAGCAAATGCAGCGCTCATCGAAAGATACAAAACGCATTTCCGAAACCGCTTTTGATTTTGAACCCATGCGCAATCCTTTTTCCAACGATTCGCGGTCTCGCAAAAAAGAAGAAACTGTTTATCCTTTTGCGTCTGAAAATAAACAGAGTTTCAGCATTAATTTTTCTCTGAAGGATTTAGTTGAAACAATTCGACCTTTTTCATCCGAAGATAATTATTATCCCATTGAATTGTTTATCCAAGAACTCGAAGAACTGTTTTTATTTCATAATTTATCTAATGACATGCAAAAAATTGTTTTTACTAAGCATTGTCTATTGCACTCTGCAAAATTATATGCACAAACATTAAGAGGTATTGATACATTTGAAGCATTAAAACATTCCTTATTAGATGAATTTAAAGCATGTATTTCAAGTGTTGACTTACATAATCTTTTGCGTTCCCGTAAATTAAAACTTGGAGAAAATTTATTTGCATATCTAATAGCTATTCGAGAAATTGCAAGTCGTGGTAATATTGATTGTGCTTCAACCCTTGAATATTTTATAAATGGTATACCTGATAATTCACATAACAAAATTATTTTATATGGTTGTAAGTCTTTTGGTGAATTTAAAGAGAAATTAAAAGTGTATGAGAAGTTGTTTAATATAAGCAACCATAAAAAAGATTTTATTGATCACTCTTATCGCCCAAGGTATGATTCTAATAAAAGTCAAAATTATCAAAGATCCAAGCAATCTTCTAATGTTGCAAAGTCCACTAATCACTGTTATATATGTGGTAGTAAATTTCATATTTCTAATGAGTACACATAAAAGTAAAGGTTACAAATGTTTCTCCTGTAATGTATTTGGTCACCGTTCTGCAGAATGTCCCAAAAAAGCTGCTCAAACGCCAAAATTTACAAACTATTCCAGTGAACCAAAAGCTCAAGTTCATTCACTTGCTATTGAAGAACATTATCCCATAAGTCCCATGGAAATTGAAGTTACCCTTGGAACTGTCACATTTCGTAGTCTAATTGACACTGGAGCACAAGCTAGTTTAATAAACACTGATGTACACAAAGAAATTGGATCCCCACCACTTGAAAAATCCCAAATCACATTTTCTGGAATTGGTAACACCAAAGTTCACCCTCTTGGTTTTTTTTATGGTGATATCAAAATTGAAAACAGCAATTTTCCTTGCAAAATTCACGTTGTTCCAACTCATTCAATTCCCTACAAGGCAATCTTAGGAACTGACTGTATCCAACAAGCTGAATTTAAAGTGGGTAAAAATGGTATTTCTCTTATCAACGATGAACCAAATTTCCTTCTTAATGTTGTTAATGTAGTAGAAGATGTCAACTCCTTAGATCTTCAACATATAAAAAACAAAACAATCCGACAGAAGGTTGAACACTTAGTTTCAAATTACAAACCAAACAAAACCGAAAGTACCGACTTACAAATGAAAATCATTTTGACGGATGAAACACCCATTGCACAGCGTCCACGAAGGTTGTCTATCGCTGAAAAACAAGAGGTAGACAAACAAATCGAACAATGGTTGAAGGACCAGATAATTTCTGAAAGTACATCCGACTTTAGTGCACCTATGGTTTTATGCAAAAAACCTGATGGATCAACGCGTATTTGCATTGATTACAGACTTTTGAATTCCAAAATAATCCGAGACAGACAGGCCTTACTGTTGATAGAAGACATCTTTGACAGCTTACAAAATGCTCAAATTTTTTCTACATTAGATCTCCGGAATGCTTTCCATCATGTTGACATACATCCAGATAGCCGCAAGTACACTAGTTTTGTAACTCACTCCAATCAATACGAGTTCAACAAGGTCCCATTTGGATTACACAAAAGCCCTTTAATTTTCCAGCGATATATCCAAATTGTATTTCGTGAACTGTTAAAACAAGGAACTGTCATAATATACCTGGATGATATTGTTATTCCTGCTTCTGATGAAGAGGATGGTCTTCGTAAACTCAAACAAGTTTTCAATACCGCCTCAAAGTTTGGTCTTGAATTTAACTTCAAAAAGTGTAGTTTTCTCCAAAGAAAAATTGAATTCCTAGGTCATGTAATAGAAGATGGTACCATTCGACCCTCTGTAAACAAAACACGTGCAGTTCAAAATTTCCCTACCCCGAAAACTCAGAAACAAGTTCAAAGCTTTCTTGGTTTATCGGGATATTTCCGAAAATTTATTAAAGATTATTCACTAATTGCTAGACCCTTAAGTGACTTGTTAAAAAATTCTACTCCATTTCATTTTGGCCCAGAACAACGAAAAGCTTTTTTAATGTTGAAACAAGCTTTATCCTCCGATCCTGTATTACACCTATATCAACAAGGCTCACCTCTCCAACTGCATTGTGATGCAAGCAAACTAGGTTTTGGATCAATCCTACTACAAAAAGATTCTGATGAACACTTCCACCCCATTCAAAATATGAGTATGAAAACATCACCTCAACAGGAAAAATACTCCAGTTATGAACTCGAAGTATTAGCAATTATAGAATCCCTTAAGAAGTTTCGACACTATTTAACGGGCACTAAATTCCAAATATTCACAGATTGTCAAGCGTTTCAGAAAACAATGACCAAGAAAGATTTAACCCCCAAAATTGCACGATGGGCTTTATTCCTTCAAGGATTTGATTACGAACTATTACACAGATCAGGACAACAAATGCAACATGTAGATGCGTTAAGTCGCTACCCCGTTCTTGTGATTACACCTGACGAACTAACCCAAAAAATTAAAGAAACACAAGATAATGATGAGTTTATATCAGAAATTAAGAAAATGATAACAACAACCCCTTCAACTGAATTTTTCTTAAAAAATGGTATTTTGTTCAAAATGAACAAAGATGATGAACTCTTAGTTGTGCCACAAAGCATGCAAAAAGAAATAATTCAAAATGCACATTTAAAAGGACATTTCGCCTCACGCAAAACTGAATCAATTGTTTCACAAGACTTTTACATCCCAAATCTTACACATCAAGTGCAAGAAGTAATTTCGAATTGCATCCCTTGCATTCTATCCTCACGCAAAACCGGTAAACCGGAAGGACTGCTCAATCCCATTCCGAAAGGCGACGAACCCTTAAGCTGTTACCACTGTGATTTTCTAGGTCCCTTACCATCAACAAATAAAAATTACAAATACATTTTTGCAGTTATTGATGCATTTACAAAGTTTTTATGGCTTTATCCAACTAAATCTACTTCTGCTCAAGATGCACTTCAAAAGCTAACTCTTCAACAAACAACTTTTGGCAACCCCTCAAGAATCATAACAGATAAAGGTAGTGCTTTTAAGTCAACCGACTTTAAGAATTATTGCAACGAACAATCAATCGAACATATACAAATTACAACAGGAGTGCCACGTGGTAATGGTCAAATAGAACGAATGTTCGGTACATTAATCCCGATTTTCACAAAATTATCACTTAACGAACCCGAAAAATGGTTCAAATTTGCCCCACATATCCAGCGTATAATGAACAGTACAGCTCCCAGAAGCACAAAATTCACACCCTTTGAACTTTTGATCGGAATAAAAATGAAACAAAAAGACCTACACATGAAACAAATTTTGGACGAAGAACACTTATGCTCCACAATAACAGAAAAACAAATTCTCAGAAACGAAGCTAAAACAAACATCTTCAAAATGCAAGAAGAAAGCCGACGACAGTACAATAAACACAGAAAAAAGGCCCACATTTACAAAGTTGGTGACCGTGTCGCCATAAAACGTACTCAGTTTGGAACACTCCTTAAGTTACGACTCAAATTTTTCGGACCCTACAAAGTTACAGCAACACACCCTCATGATCGTTATGATGTTAAAAAAATTGGTCAACACGAAGGACCAGATGTAACTTCCACGTCAGCTGATAACATGAAACTGTGGTCAAGAACCTGATTTTGAACTTTAACTTTATTATCTTTGTCATTTTATTTGTATTATTTTTTATTTTTGTGTCTACTTTTGAAAATGAAAAACTTTTTCTGAAAATTGTCAGCAAATCTATTGTGAATCTGTCAACAAGCCAACGAACTGTCACGTGAACATGTTTGCAAACCATGAGCATTTCCTGTGTAAATATTTACTGATGTCCACTCCTGTAAACGCCATCTACGATGTCCCATGGCAACGATGTATAGCTAAATTAGCTATTAACCATGACCAATGGTTACGATGTTATTACGATGAAAAGCACACACGATGAGCAGACCACGATGTTCTCTTTGCTGCACCAGTGCATTTATCAGTCCTTGAAAATTTCCCACAATGGAAGGCCGAAGCATCCCCAACATGCTCAATGTTGACAATCTACAAATGCTGACATTGACATATTTTTTTTCGAGCTTTTCCTCTTTTGTTTTTGCTTCTCGTTTCAGGTTTCTTCACTGCCCAGCGTGTCAGGAGGACCTGACATGTCAAGATGGACGAGTGTCGAAATGTCTAGGTGCCAACCTGCCCACGTTCCAAAAAGCGCGGGAAACATTTCCCAAAGACCAATCGGAGCACTTCCCGCCAGAAGGCGCGAACCCCGCAGACTGACTCCGAACGATTTGGTGTTAAGACGTGGCTTTGCACGGACGTGCCACCAGGATGTTAATCCCACTATGATTTGATGTTTAATCTGATATTTGTACATAATTGACCCCTGTAATTAACCCCCCTTTTCCCCTAGATTTTATTAAAACAATATTTAATTGTAACGATGCTCTCATCAATTCACTTCTAACATATTAATCCACAACATACATCATAAAGAATAACAATTGGTTAATGTTAATAAAATTTTCTGTTTATATACTTTGGGATTACATTGTACAAGCTAAATTTTGAACTTGCTTTAGTCCGAGAATGTTGTATTCATATTTAATTAATATGGTCTTTTACATAATCTGAATAAAACAAAATACATAGAAAAATGAAGTAAAAACTGTTTATTAGCTTCAAAATAGATCTTTCTTCCTAAGCACACACAATGGGTACTTTAAGATTTTCATCCGAGAGAATGAATAATTGTTAACTATATTTTTATCAAATGAAAGGCAAAGTATCAAAAAATAGATATTTTCAAAAATAATCCGGCCAAACTTGTTTCATCCCAAGTACGTCTTTATTTTATAAACTGAGAAATATTTATAATTGAGGTCATAAGAATGAACATTCAAAAATAAACATCATTCAGTTTTGTCTTCCTGTTCATCTGTAGTAGTCATCAGCAGTAATACATTTATACTACCTAGTGTTATAAATTTGTAACTACACATCCATGTAACACATTGAGGTATCATTGAAACAAATTTGGAAATCACATTGGAAATACAATTTGACTTTGACCCTAGTTACTTGTGTCTAACACATACAGCTGGATTATTTTGTCAACTGATTTCTTATAGTCAATTCATATTTGATTACCAATTTAGGATATTATTCAAGTGCTTGAAACCGGAACTTTAAGGTAAAATTTTTTAAATAGTTTAACTTTAAAATAGATAATGCTATCACAGTATAATCTATTTTAAAGTGTGAATGGCGCGATTGTCTAATTTTACAAAGCTGCTCTGTTGATATTCTTTGAATGAAGAATTAATGCACAAGTGCAAAATCATCCAATGCTGGTTGTTCATAATATACATTTGAAGTGCCAAAAGTCATGGGATACCTCTAATATCGTGTAGAGCCTACTTTAGTTCGGCGAAGTGCAGCAACTCGATTTGGCATGGCCTCAACTAGTCGGCGGAAGTCACCAAGAGAGATCTTCAGCCATGCCGCCCATAATTGAGTGGTTGTGTGCTGGATCTTGTCCCAGATATGATCCACAGGGTTCATGTCTGGCGATGTAGGTGGCCAAATCAAGTACTAGAATTGTCCAGAATGCTCCTCAAACCAATCGTGAACAAAATGGACCCGTAAGAATTATCACCCCACCGTTATTGGGGTAAATAAGGGTTGTAAATGGTCACCAAGCATCTGAACATAGCGATTTCCTGTCAATGACCGCTTCAATTTGACCAGAGGACCCAATTCATGCCAGGTAAACACTTCCCACACCATTATGGAACCACCACCAGCTTGTACAATGCCTTGTTAACAAGCTGGATTCATAGCCTCATGGGGTATGAGCCAAACACCTCGACCATCAGCTCGTACCAACTGGAAACGTGACTTAGTGGACCACTCTACCTTCTTCCAGTCATCTAGGGTCCAATGCATGTGTTCGTGAGCCCAGGTTCGGAGCTGAAGCGGATGATGTGCTGTGAGTAAAGGAACTCGAGTCGGTCTTCTGCTGCCATATCTCATCAACGCCAAATTTCGCTGCGGACCTTACAGACACGCCTCTAGTGCGTCTCTCATTGTATACGGCAGTCAGTTCACGCAGTGTCGTTCGTCTGTTAGCACGGACGCTTCTGCTCAGACGTCATTGGTCTCGAGCATTCAACAGACGTGGCTGGCCACTGCGCTATCCCTTGTGGAAGGTAATGCCTTCCACGATGTACTCTCGATATATCCTTGACACTGGAGCGAGAAATCTTAAAAGTCTGAACTTCTGAAATGCTATAATCCATGCGTCGAGTTCTCATTCCAAGTTCACTGTTAATTCTCGCAGGGTAGCCATTATCACGTTATTAAACTTTTACAAGACATTTAAGAGTCTAACAGAGCACTGATAACTTATCTGACTCTTTATTCCCTTTTAACGCGATGCGACCGCCACTTGTAAATTTGCATACTGCTACCCCATGACTTTTGGCACATCAGTGTATAAGTACATTGTTTCACTGCATACACGATCCTTAAACTAAGTGAAATGAACTTGACTCTGAATTATACTGCTCGTCTGGTGGAAAGCAGATCACCTGATTAATTTTCTAGAAAGTTTGTAAGTTCGACAGGGGAAATGGTTGCCTTACACAATATCGTGTGTGGTGTTTATTTGTGTTGATAATTCGTAATTTTTTCATGCACCAAACAATAGACTGGGAACCAGAATCAGCCCTAAAGACATCAATTGTGGGATCGCATTGTCCACGTTTAACCTGTACTTTAAACAAATAAACTTATTCAAAATCAAGTGACTTAAATGCCAACTTGCAAGACTGACTATACCCCAAAATTACTCTGGATCTCAATCACTCCATTCAAAACTATAAAAGAAACAACTCATACATTTATAATATAATCAAGAAATAACTTTTACTTTTAGTCATTGATCCTTAGATTTTTGTCAAAAGAATATGCTAATGCAGATTCTATAATTGCCATATTGATACACATAATACACTGAAGAACCAGAAAAACTGATATACCACTTAGGTCTCCCAAGGATGCGAAGAACTGAAGAAATACGACGGGTGTGAACTCCACGAGCTAGCGGAAACTATTCTGTAGGAATTCACACCATATTTCCTACAAAGCGGATGATTCAAAATTACGTGGTGTTGTTCTCGGATCTTTCCCTTCGGGTGTGATCCCGGACAGTCTTATAGCCCGTTGTGTTGCTCCAGTGTGACGGTAATACATGTTGAGTAATACCTACAGAATTGGATGCCGCACATTCTATTAACAGGCAACTAGTTTTTGTGGAACAGAAGTAGGCAAGTAGTTAATTAAAGTTGCACTGGAGCAACACAACGGGCTATTGGCGATGGTCCGGGATCAATCCCCAAGGAAGATCCGAGGATAACACCGTTATTTTGAACCACGTCCAGATGACGAGAACAATACCTGAGCTAGCACCCCATTCTCCAAACTTCCCCGCTAAAGACATCTGAGGCCACGACAGATTTAACGTGCACCAGGCCCCCTTGTACACGACGGTTTTTGGTTGGATTCGAATTCGCAACCTTCAGGTTACTAATCCTTGACTCATCCAACAGGGCTACCGAAGCCCTAAGTGTTTCCAGATAGTTGCGAATATTTAAAAAAGTAAAATCTTCCAATAACCGTGGAAATACGATGTTTGAAAGGAACGTTTTAAAATAAACATATCTATGAAATGGACATTGATTAGAAATCGTTTCTTTTAGCTTTCAGTTACTCCAGAAAGTTTTAATAGTTGTGTAAAATGAAAAATATATTTCTATAAAAGATAATCGGTTTTGAGCAGATTATGTTCACAATCTATTTTTATTAAGGAACTGTAAAGCATAAATCGATATGATTTAGAGATTTTAAAACAGTTTTATCTTATTTTTTGAAGAAAAGTGGACAAATTATATTGCAGTCTCCAGATTGCTGAAAAATATTTGTGAATACCTAAACATTGGTCAGGTTTAACATTCCAAAAATGTAAAAAACTACAAATATGTAACTACTAGTAATATCTCAGAAATGTAGTTTGCATTTTTGTTACATTTTAGAAGCGGTGAGAAAGTGTCATCCTGATACATCTGTTACTGTTATGATTAAATGAGCCGTCTTAGTTGAAACAAAGAAAATAAATGATTATGGAAAGCATAGTGTGCTAGCTACGTAAAATAAAATTCTTTGATTTTGTCCATTATATTGCTTGTTATATTATAAGGACTACAATGAGAAAAAAAATATAAATTACATTGCAATGATGGGCATAAACTACACCAGGAAGATCATTAAGAATAAATAAAATTGAATCAATCATTAATAATTAAAACCACATGATCGACAGGAAACAGAAAGGGGATATACAATAATATATTCATAAGCTCATCCCAATTCAGTGTATTTTAAAAGCATTGTAAGAAACTTCAGGTATGATTTACCGATCTGGTCTCAGTAAAAGTGAGCAATACAAATTGCCAAAATAGTTGATTGGTTTTTGAATTAATTTATAAAATAGTGTTGACAAAAAATGTGAAAACCCCCCAAAATTAAGAATTTTCTTACCCTTTCAAATCAACCCAAGTTTAGATACTAAATACATAAACTATTTTGATGATTTAACTGAAAAAAGTCTGTATTAAGAAGTTGGGGTACTTGTACCTCCCCCAAGTTGGTGTCACCTATTTTGCTTCATCTTAATTTTAGTCTACTTTACTTGTAACCCAGGATGTGAAAAAAATCATGATAAAAAAAATCGGATTTATTTGATTTAAATCAATTTTTAATTAATCATTGTCCTTATAAGTTTTTGTTTTACAAAGACACGCAAATCAGTGTAGTTTCAAGACAGCATCGATTTATGTTAAACACTAATATACTATACGGTGGTTTAGGAAATATAGCAGAGCAAACTTTTGAAAGATTAAAACAATTAAAATTCTTTTTTGGTCTTGTGGCTTTTATTTTCATTTGAATTCTATTTATGATACAAATAAGAGAAGTTACAAGTTTTAAATTAAATAAATTTTTATGAATCATACATATATATAGCAAGTGGTATTTTATTTACATCCTAACAATTTCTCCAAGTTAATACCACTGCATCCCTCTCAATCAATACTAATCACTAGAGTATTCCCTAAGAAGGAAGCCAGATATTTTCAGTTACAAACGGGTTTTTCTTGGAATTACTGAGCAGAAGAAATATTTTTACTTATTAACACAAAGTAACATGTACAACTTTTCGCAGGTCATTTAACTTTCAATCTTATTGTTGAACTTTAATCAAAAATTAAAATTGGATATTAATGATTTTAAAAAAAATCACTTGATTTAAACCAGCATACCATTGTAAAAAGCACGTAGGCAGTCCCTGCTGTACTGTAAGGTTTGGTTCGTGAATACTTTGGGGCGGAATACCTGGTAAGTGGGTCGCTGGTGAAATGAAGATGGCTGGTATTTATTTAACGTTTACTTACTCCTTCTTGCGTCTTTGGTAAGCTCTAGATGTCTCCACACTTCGACTTCTTGGTATCATTTTAATCGTCTGCTCTTTCAACCAGTTTATGTTTCTGATACTGCAATTGATCTCTAGGGTGATAATTTGGCTTCGTAGTGAAATCTTCGACAAATCATCACTTTCCACACAAATGGTTTAAACTCAACTAGTCAAATGAAATTATAGAACTCGTTCTCTTCAGTTTAAGCATGCACTCGCCACAATGATTAGAATTGAAATTACAGCAGTTAAACAGGCCAGCGTATGCCCGAAACGTGACTCATTTCCCCCACCACGTGGTACAAAGGTCAGAGTGGATTAATGGCCAACCTGGTCGAGCAGCCTACCTTCCTCTACATGCTGGTAGGTTTCTATCCCCATAGGCTGATCTCCCCTGGAGTTATGGGGCTTTGAGATATTAACACTTTTCGTGATGCGCAAGTTTCAACCGATGACCTATACATGAGCCTTAGACCACAGATCGATTTAAAAAAGTATCCACATCAAAATATGTAAAATAAAAGGTCAAACATTATTTTTAATTTCAGCATCATGAGATTTTTATTCCAATCAATCATGAGATGAAAAGAATTGTTAAAATTTTTTGTGTACAATAAAAACTACATTTTTGTTTGACTGACCCAGAACTAAATTTTTGTTTAAAATCTTTTGAACATATGGTATTTAATCTAAAATTGAAATTGGACTGTCCTTCCTTGACAACAGAATTTACTGTTATCTCTAAATATACAGCAAAAGTGCTATCAGACAAGAAAACTAAATTGACCCCTCAATTTAAATACATATGAACAGAAGGCAATTTTAGCATGAAAATAAAGATGTGACTTTGGAAACACAAAATGCCATACCAGTGGATCCATATGAGAACCCGATTCTTTCAAATATCTTCCCAGATTTAACAGGGTTATTTTCCAAATGCTTTCTAAACTGTTCCCACATGCATTCAGACTTCTAATGATCTTCCCATAGAAAGTACTACGAGCTTCACGGGTGGTACTGAGGAACATTCTAGGTGGACATTAGATTTCCATAGAGGTCCGAAGGAGGGATCAGGCCAGTATGTTCCCAACTTCTCAAAAAAATCCTTCTGAATTTAACTGGCTAACCTCTGATGATTCTTAAACTGCCCCTAAAGTCATACCAATAACTTTCCGATTCTTCAAAAAACCTTCATAGATACGTAGACTTTTTAGTGCTCCTATGTCTTCAAAGTGGAAATAGGGCAGCAATACAGAAGCATCTAGGCAGACAATCAAAGTCCCTGGGAGGTCCTGAATTGGCCCTTCGGAGCAATCAGGATGTTCTAGGAAGCTATACTTTAACATGTGGAAATTCTGGGGATTTCTTAGGGACCGATGTGAGATATATGGGTTCTAGAGAGGAAAAACTCATCTCAACTTACATCATGCAAACAGAAAAATTAGAACAGAAATAGAATAACTTCAAAACATGGTTTATTTCATTCTTAATATATATTTAATTTTTAATATACACTGTACTGACAGTCACTGGACACATAGTATATCCAGTATATACACTGGACACAAACATCCATATTTAGAATGTTAAATACATACCATCCTAGGCACAAGTTCAAGGGACTGAACCATTTTGGCTAGTCAATAATTTTATGAAGGGGCACTAGCACAGTTCAGTCTCCTAGGTATATTTAGGGATAATAAAGTGACTGTTACTTCAGTGTTTAGATTTTGATGTAAAACATTTGCACATTTCTATAGGACTATCCTTCCTTAAACTTCAGTATACAGGGTGATTCTACAGTCATGGGACAAACTTCAGGGAATGATAGAACACAAAGAAGCAAACACCTTTCCCCATAGAATGTATGGTCGCTAGAGGGCGCTTTCCATTTCTGCACAAACACATGGTCCAACGCAAGTTGGAAAGAAGAGGCATGAAATATGGAAACAACGCTTTAATGTCAAATAAACATCAATAACTGCTTGACGAAACGAAATAATACAATTAGATTTGCATAAATTAAAGATAAGTACAAGGAACAATGGATAAGAAAGAAATGACATGTACAAAACATGAGAAACTTTTCACATGGAAATGAAACGACATGTACAAACATCAGTCGGTAAGTACAAAATGCACAATTACAGAAGCTGTTCAAAATGTCGACCACCACACCTGATGCAGGCCTTGCACACATCGCCGATGTAACGCTTTTATACAAGCGTTTGACTGCGCTCTCTAGCGGCCAACCGCTGCACTTGCGACCATACATTCTGTGGGGAAAAGTGTGTTTCGTTGTGTTCTATCACCCCCTGAAGTTTGTCCCATGACCATAGAATCACCCTGTATATAGACTAGTAGTTAGCTCTGTAGTTACCCATATGGATGTGGACTGAAAATTTACATTTACAGTCAGATTCCAAAATAAAAGCTGTTTTGTTTCTACTCCAGTGACTTTTGTCAGTACAGTGTATATGATCGAAGCCTGTATGTATTTTCTAGTTATAGCAGATTCCTTGCTACATTTTCTTTTTGCAGGTTTGTTTTTTAATGAGATGTCCTCTATTGTTAATAAGTCATTTTTTGTTGATTCAAAATATGGATGTTTTTTTAATGAATTTATTTCTTCTTCCAGTGCAATTAGCACTTGTCTTTCTTCCTTGAACCATTCCCAGCATTTTGGAAA
This sequence comes from Meta bourneti, assembly GCA_933210815.1. Taxonomy (NCBI): domain Eukaryota; kingdom Metazoa; phylum Arthropoda; class Arachnida; order Araneae; family Tetragnathidae; genus Meta; species Meta bourneti. The sequence continues at coordinate 79,619,133 of OW119923.1, read as the reverse complement.
GATGGTTTTCAAAAGTTGCACATGTGGCTTCATCTAGTTTTTTTGTTTTGATCAGGAGTAAAAGTGATTCTACCATCAAAACAATTTGGTCTTGGGCAGAAGCATTCTCAGCAGCTTGCTTGGTGTTTTTGATAGGTTTAATTTTTGGTGAAAGTGTCCGTGATTCACTTGCATCGCTAACATCACTACCATTTTGGATTTGTTTTGCCAATATCTCTGCGATTGCTGCTTTTTCTTTTTTGGGGATTAGATGGGCTACATCAAGCGTATGTCCATAGTGTCTGCTGTGATATGTTACAGATACTTCACCATTCGGTTTTTCTGTAACTTCCATGGAAGCCAAACAAGTCCCATTCAATTTGCAGCTGCCTTGAGACTTGAGCCGTCGTTGACCGGTTCCCTCATATCTGTAGTAACCAGATCGATTACAGTCATAATACCACTTCTTACGTCCACCAAGTAAAGTATATGATGATGTCTTCCGAACGAATTTGGCTATTGATCGCTTTTCTTCCACTTCTTTCCAATTACTAAATTCTGCAGACAAAAATATATTTTAAAACAGATAAATAGTATAATTTTTCAAATTAATTTATTTCTTGAAAATATTAATTTTTTGACAAACATGTTTACGAAATAAAAGGGTAAAAGTCAACAGCGTGAAAATCTATTGGTCAAATGGCAAAATGTTTCTTTCCCTTCATTACTAAGAAAAAGCTATTCTATAAGAAGCACTGCTAAAAACAAAGAGAAAGTGATCTTAGCTTTCATTCGATTTTTTTCAGCACATCACCTTTTTCTTTCTGCTGCAAAAGTTATTACTATTCAAAAATTTAAAATTTTTAATGAGGTAACGTGTAACAAGAGAAATACAGATGTATCTAGCATCTCGTCTGGTGGCAACGCTCTTGGAGTGTTTTATGGTGCACTTTTTGTCTCCAAGGAAAGAAATCTCAGAAAAAATCTTTATCTTTACAAATATAATATCTATAGATCTTTCTACTTGCCGAGGTTGCCATAAAAACTGGAATAATCCTAATAAAGATGGGTTAGTCACCTGCTATAACTTGCTACTAAAAGTGCGCCAAGAGCGTTTCCACCAGACGAGGCACTAGATACCTCTGTACCAGATTTGAAAATATATATTAAGGGTTCGTTCCGAGACTGATACCTGACTTTTAAAAATGTGGTTTGTCTATATTTATGCATGACAATGCTTGTTCCGAATACAAAGGGAGATCTGGTCTTGGTTATCCTGTAAAGAATTTGTGTAAATTACAAGAACTGGGAAGAAATTTTATCTGCAACGAACAATGCGTATTTTGTATTTCAAAAATAAAATCGTTATTTACAATTAACTTTTGAAATTACCATGTCAACTCAGTGACAAAAACAACAAGTGTGTTTGATGCGCAAGAACCTGAAACGTACAAATTACAGCACCTATAAACGAAAAACTTTACCTTGCATTGAAGAAAACTGTAGAACGTGTTCCTCGTTTATGAAATTGTGACGTGCAATGTGATGATTCCGGAGCAATGTCAGTGAGAAAAATGATTCATGACACAAATCACATAATTTTTTACCAGTAATTTTCAAGCCATGTAGATTGCGACAATGTCTCGCCAAACTAGATTTACCGTGAAAAGTTTTCTTGCAAATTAAGCATGGTGTTTGAAAATCTTTGTGTGTTGTTTCCATATTGCTGTGATATAAAAATAAGTGATAAACATGTTTCAAACATAAATAAAACAACATTAAATATGTTGCCATCGGAACTACACTAAATGTTAAAACGATATAGGAAGGTTGTTAATTAATGTCACACTGAAGCAATTCAACGGTACCGGATCAATCCCGTGTTAACAGAGTGGTAGAGTAGGGATTAGGTAGTTAGGTATTTTAACTAACTTAGGTTGTGGTATTATAACGGGAACACACACAACACATCGGACTATTGACGACGGTCTGGGATCAATCTCCAAGGGAAAGACTGAGGACAACACCACGGTCAGATGACGAGATAACACCTGTGCGGATTAGCAACCGGAGGGTTGCGAGTCTGAAACTCGATCCAATCAAAGACCTTCGTGCACGTGTGTAGGTAGGTATTGTAAATAACTTCGCACTGGAGCAACACAACGAACTATTGGCGATGGTCAGCCGAAGGTACGTGGGGCTAGTGCACTCTATCGTGGCCACAAATATCCTTACGTTAGGGTTGGCGTGGTATGGAAGTTTGGAGAGTGGGGTGCCAGCTCGGGTGTTGCCTCGTCATCTGACCGTGGTTCAAAATTACGTGGTGTTGTCCTCGGATCTTTCCCTTTGGGATTGATCCCGGACCGTCACCAATAGCCCATTGTGTTGCTCCAGTGTGACGTTAATTGAAATACCCAACCCAACCCCCCTTACGTTAGGGTTGGCGTGGTATGGAAGTTTGGAGAGTGGGGTGCCAGCTCGGGTGTTGCCTCGTCATCTGACCGTGGTTCAAAATTACGTGGTGTTGTCCTCGGATGTTTCCCCTTGGGATTGATCCCGGACCGTCACCAATAGCCCGTTGTGTTGCTCCAGTGCAACGTTAATTAACTACCTACCTACTCGGACCATAGACTAGTGGTGGTTCAAAATTACGTGGTGTTCTCGAATTTTTCCATTTGGGATTGATCCCTGACCGTCACCAATGGCCCGATGTGTTGCTCCAGTGCGACGGTAATTAAAATACCTACCTACCATAGACTAGAGCCTTCGGGTCTTTCGCAATATGAAAATCGTAATCCTTCCGTGATTAGTTGGTAGGTAGGTAAGTAATTAATTAACGTTGCACTGGAGCAACATAACAGGCGATTGACGACGGTCAGGGATCAAACCCGAAGGGAAAGATCCGAGGACGACACCACGTAATTTTGAACCACGGTCAGATGACGAGGTCATACCTGAGCTGGCACACCACTCTCCAAACTTCCACACCACGCCAACGTGAGAACATTTGAGGTCACTACAGATTTAACGTGTACCGCTCTTCTTGATCTCTTCTGTTCTCAAAGGTCCCAATTTCTTTTTAGTTGGGTTCCTCAGGTTGTATATAAATCTGAAAAGATAGCCCACAACATGCAATAATTTGGTGTAACTGTTACTAGTACTAAATAACTCTTGATGAAAGGAATTAGAAGTTACAGTAAGCACAGGTAAGTCACTTTGTTCTGAATGTTTAAGTTCAGACGTGAACTCGTTTCGTATGACTGCCATAGAAATTTCGCAATTGGGATACTCCCGGTCAGTTAGGAAAGTAGGACCCTCGAACCACAGTTCACTCGTAGCCAGTTTCTCAGGGTCATCCCTCTGGAAATAAGGTTTGCCGGATTGTTATCGGAAGACACATGACGCCACTGTTGAACTATTGTCAATTCTTGCATTTTGGCTTTTCGGTTTGCCACGAACGTTTTCAGTAGGTAGGGCTCTTCGTATCCATGAAAGTACAATCATGGAATCACTCCACAAATAGATGTCACTTGCCTTAAGTTGCAAGGCACTCTTCACTTTGGTTATCAACTTTGCTAAAAGAACAGCTGTACATAGATAACCTCGGTTGTAGGCCGCTTAAGGGGCGACACACGCGACTTGCTACAAACCAAGTTCACTTCGAAAGCTCCATTTTCTGATGTTGACTTGCAGTAAATGACGCATCCATATGCAGACTCGGATGCGTCTGCAAATCCGTGAAGCTCAATATGCACTGATTTTTCTATCAATATGCACCTCTTAACACTCACGTTGTTTATTGCTGACAAGGATTCGACAGTTTTGCCACTGTTGCGCTTTCGTTTCAGGAAGTGGATCGTTCCAGTCTAAATTCAAGCACCAGTCATTGTAAAAAGATCTTTGCTCTCGCCACCAACGGACCCAAGAGTCCAAGGGGATCAAAAGTTCGCGCAATTATGGAAAGCACTGATCTCTTCGTAGGCGGAACCACGTTTTCCAGCTGAATTTGGAAAGTAAAGTGGTCAATGCTAGGTTTCCACGAAACATCTAGCGCCTTTGTCTCTTCTTGAAAATTGTAGTCACTGTCAGGCTGTTTTTAATTTAGGGTTATTACTACACCACTTGTGTAGCATCATGCTTCCGCTCTTGAGAGCCCCTATTAACTCCGATTGAAGCTCCTTTTCTTCGCTCAGAGTGTCGGCACCACTCAGGACATCCATGTAGAAGTCGCTCTCCAAAACTGGTGACGCTAAAGGATAATTCTCATTTTCATCTCTTGATAACTGAAGTAACACCCTGGTAGCGAGGTGAGGTGCGCTTACTGTGCCGTACTTCACTGTTTTGAGATCATAAGTCTTAACTGGTTCATTCACTCCCTCCAAAGAATTCTCAGAAGTTTAATTTGGCTGAGGTCAATTAAAATCATCCTATACATTTGTCTAATGTCAGCCACGAAAACATAAATGTGCTTACGGAACCTCACCATTATTGCAAAAAGGTCTTCCTGAATAACCCCACCGTTATAGTGTAAGGAGTTAAGTGAATTACCTACGGTTGTTCGTGAAGAAGCATTAAAAACTACACGAAGTTTTGTTGTATTTTTATCAGGGCGATAGACTCCTAAATGCGGTATATAGTATGTTCCCACTTCTTCCTCACACTCAGAAATTTCCTTCATGTGACCCAATTCCTTATATTCGCGCAGAATTTCCCTATATAATGCATTTAGCATTATATAGGGATATAAACTCAGGCTCTTTTAAAAAGCGACTCCACATCGAATTAATTTTTTTAAGGGAAATATCTCTGGATTTTCCTAAATACTTTGGATCTTCTTTTAATGGCATTTTTACTATATATCTCCCCATACTATCTCTCTTAACGTTTTTCTCAAAATGTTCTTCACAATTTATTGCTTCTTTATTTTTGGGTACCTCCATCTCCACACTTTCTATTTCCCAAAATTTCTCCAAAGCTTCGTTTAAACCAGTGTTATCCTCAATGAACCCACAATGTACATTTCCGTCAATTGCAATCGGTATACTCCCACTAACTACATATCCAAAAACTGTATTTTGAAGAATCAAATTACTATTAGCAGGATAAATCTGACCTAGCAGTAACAACTCAAAAGATTTCAGCGCTCAAAAGCCATCTACGCGACCTGGCACATTAAAGTTTTCATCCGCTAGTTTTACATATTTTAATTCTGGCACATTGACGACATGAAATCCGCAATTCTAGATACAACCAAAAAATCTAACTCTTTTCAAAATTTCCCTCAAGGTTGGAAATTGTTGCATTTACCACAGATTTAATTGTTGTGAATGTATCTCCTATCCTGCAAACTGTCATATTAGTTTTATCTCTTTTTAAACCGAGACTATTCGCACAGTCTGTCGTCATAATTATTCATGGCCCCTTGATCCAAAACAGCTCGTGACTTATATAATTTTCCTCGATTGTCCTTCAACAAACAATTCACAGTACTCAGCAAAACGATTTTAATTTGATTTATCACTCGTGTAGAAAGAACTGAATTATTGTTTTGCCTACTCTGAAAAGCCGACGCCAAAGGCGAAAGGGATGATTCACCAACGGCTGAAGGACCCCACGTGGGGTAGAATGCAGTTCACGTTCACCGGAGTTGCTTCACTCGAAGTACGCAAAAACTCCTGATTTCTAGGGTAATGCAACGATTTGTGATGCCATCTCTTCTGCCCCTCTCGCTTACACAGAGAACAAGAAAAATGGGATTTACAGTTATTGACCAGATGTTTGCCCAGACAATTAAAACAACAATTATTTTTCTTAATTACCTCCACTCTGTCAGAAACAGGCAAAGCCATATAACTATTACATTTAAACAAGGGATGATTTTCGGGACAAAGAACGCATTTTGAACTCTTGCAATTAGAAAGAAATATTTTAGACACATTTCTCGGATTAGATGTTTTATGACTTTGATTATTGCCCACCGCTAGCGGTTTTCCCCGGAACACAAAAAACAGGTCAATTTCTTTTGCTAATTTTATCGGCTCAAACCAGGTATCTGATTGCTTAACACTGATTTGGGACGCGGTTTCTCTGTCTAATGTTTGAAACAATTTGTCTGATACTATTAGCTCATTTAATTCTATAAAGTCCGACATTTTCCTTAATTTTAAATTGTACTCCCAACTCGTAACCAAACGAGAAGCAAATTGCGTATAGTTTTCATTAGGTTGGCGAGTTGTTTTTCGAAATTGTTCTAGACACGATTGAGGGGTAGGCTCAAATTCGCGCAACACAATAGATTTAACTTTTTCATAATCATTCAGCTCATCATCCCCAATATAAATGATAACATTGGAAGCTCTCTCCCCCAATAAATTTAATAAAATTTCTGATTTGTATTTCGCAGGAACATTTTTCGAAACAAATGCTCTTTCTAATGAAGCAAAAAAGTAACCCCAGCCTTCTGGCCTACTCGGAACTTTTATCGTTAATCAGAGACGTAACTAGAGGGGGCAGATGGGGCATGTGCCCCGGGCGCCGGATTGGGGTGGGCGCTAAATTGACTGAGTATTTTTTTTACTATAGATATTTACGTATGATAAAAATGAAGATGAAAAACTTATTAGTAGACTGCAAAAACTATAAAAGGAGCTAAATGCAGAATGTGTGAAGAAATGGCAGGAAAGCTTAACCTAGATCCTCATTTTAAAGAAGTACAGAGGAGGAAGAAGCGGATGTTTGATGGGGGGGGGGGGAGAAGGGCGAAGTTGAAAGCTATGAATTCTCAGAAGAAAAAAAGTTCAGATTATTGATTATACAAATAATAGATCGGATATGAATGAACTGAGGCAAAAGTTTTAAGTCATTCAAAACATGAATAGTTTATTTGGTTTCCTCAATGGAGCTCGGTTTGAAACAATGAATGGAGAAGAACCAGGCACTTGAGTTAGCTACCACGTATATAGAAGACTTAGAAAGGAACTAGCTGGCGATAGAAGTGGAGAGTTTTAAGTATCGTGCCTTGGTTAAGCCCTAATATGAAAACGGCTACACCATCAGGTCTTCTGACATTAATATACAAGAACGGACTTGAAGACGCGTCCACCAACATAACGACAGCGTTGAGAATTTTCCTCACAATACCAGTCTCAGTCACCTCAAATGAAAAGATTTATAGCAAACTAAAGATCATAAAAAATTACCTCAGAAACTTAACAGGACAATAACAATTAACTAAAGCGAGTATCATATCAATAGAGCACAAGTTAGCTTCAAAGCTATCTTTTGAGGACATTGTAAAAATGTTTGCAGCCGAAAAAGCCCGTAGAGTTAAGTTTTAGTTCAAGCTTTCTGTGTTTAAATTAATTTTTTTCACATTTTGTCAATAGATTAAGAGATTGTAAAATGTCTAAGTATAATACTCAAGATAATAACTTGAGTAAAATCTGCTATTCCTAACTCTTGTTCCACAGTTTTCCAAAATCCTTGAATGGTTATCGGTCTACCGATAATGCTCTTTTTAAAAGTCCATGGGTGAGACATCTGGAGATTTAGCAGGAATATCAGTAAAGGGTATTGACTTGATACCAGTTTCTTGTTCCATTTTTTCCAAGAATTTAATAGTGGATTTAAATGTGTGGCTGCTTGCTTTATCCTGATGCAGTTCTACTGATTGTTGGCACTCAAGGTAAAGATATAGTATTTCTTTTTGAATATTGGGGATAAAATATGGTCTTGATAATATGTGGGAGTTGAGTTTTACATTTTCCCGTCTTTTTACTTTTAATTTTCCATTATATGCAAAACCGGCAACAATCATAAATCTCTTAGAGAAAGTTCTCACGTTAAACTTACCAAGTTGAACCACGTTTTAAGATTTTTCTCCTCTTTTATAATAAATTATTCTTTTTTATTGGAATCATTTAAATACACCCACGCCTCGTCTATTGTCACATCATTTTTCCATCATTCTCCAGCTAAATGCTTCTTATACAGAATTCTGCAGCGAGTTCTGAGTTCTGCAATATGTCGTGGAGATAGACGACGAACATTGTATTTTTTGGACTTTGTATGATTCAAATCTCTGTTAATTATTTTATTTACAGTTGAAACTGAACATTTTAATGACTTTGCAATAGTCCCTTGACTTGGCGGATTCTCTTTTAAAATTTAAAATCCTACCTTACAAATATTCTCAGAAATTCTTTTCTTAGAGACGTATTTGGAAGTATTTTTCCACTTTTACGTTTTTTCCTTTCTCATTAATGATATTACTTATCGTACCACTAGATATAAAAAAACATGACTTTTACAGCATTTTTGAATAATTGAATAAGCATAATTCTCTTTGGAAAGAGCGGAAACATAGCCTTCCATCCATTGCTTATTTAAAAGCGCCATTTTGAAAGTAAACAAAACTCAGAGAGCAGACGATAAGTTATACTTTAACTACTTAACTGTTGTGAAAATAAAATTATTTCGTAGCATACAATATATAACAGCTCATCAAAATCGTTCAAAAAATATCCGAACAGCCTCTGTATTTATCATAATTAAATATCCTATTCTAAAGCAACAGTCTGTTGATTTTGATTCAGCACACACATATCCCGATATCATATAAAACCTTTTCATTTCATTTCAGCGATTATTAGTGTGAAAGAATATACCAAACATGCTACTCAGATTATTTGTCAATGAAATACCTTAGAATTAATGAGGAATTTTATCTTGTACTAAAAATGAAATTACTGCAAATTAATCTATTTACCTTTGAAATCAAGCATTTACCATCTAAGTTGAATAAAAAATATTGGACTAGTGGAGTTAATGTGTGGTGGGGCGATATCAGGTGGTTGTCGGGGAGGGTTTTGGTTTGGTTGGGGGGTGGAGCGCCAAGCCGAATTCTTGCCCCGGATGGAAACTAGCCTAGTTACGTCTTTGTCGTTAATGTCCGAACACTCTTCATCAAAGAATCACAAATTTCCACTTCATTATCAGATTTACTCTCTAGTTTTGTTTCGGCTCGAATTTTTGCAAGTTCTAGTTCTGCTTTAGCTCTTTCTAGCTTAAGCTTTTCTAGTTCCATTTGTTTCTGTTCCGACTCATTTTGTTTCTGTTCCCACTCAATTTGTTTCTGTTTCGACTCAATTTGTTTCTATTCATTATTGTTGCGATTTTGGACATTTGGATTTATCAATTCCGTGACCATTTGAATGTCTGATGCATAGTATTTACTTCTTTTGATGAGCTCAGTAAGCTGAATAACGGCCATTTTCTCATTTATCTCTTCATCTAACTCAGTGGCAATATGCCTAAGATCTTCCTTTTTAGTTTTTAAACATTTTTCTTAGTTTTGAATCTACTCAATACAAATAGCCTTAAATTCTCATACAAGTTCAAATTTTTTCACTTGTCGAAACGTTTTACTCAAGGCCATTGAACACAAGCTCGCACTTTATTATCCAATTCACTCCGGCGTGGAAAGGACCAAATGTCGTCTCAGCTCAGGAAAACAAACGCTCAACCAAATTTGGTATACATACTTTGGAACCCTGCGAGTAACGCAAGCACATACCCTATTCTCTTTAACCTAGGTGTGCAGAGGGGGCTAAATCAATTCGAAATTGCCATAGCAAAAACATTGAGCATAAAACGATTGCGGTACGCAACTCAGTTTGCTTTACCAGTATTGATCGAAAAACAATTTTTTCCGAAACGTTATATTCAAACAATTTAAAATTCTAATGTTTGAACTAATTTTTTATTTCTTTCCGCAATATAAATAATTTAGGAATATTTGAATGATGAAAAGTGGATAGTTAAAATACTTAATTTTACACAACTTCCATTTTGTAATGGAACACGAAAAACCAAAACAAAAAACTCATTGATCATAAAAACGTAATTTTGCAATTCGGTATCTTGCAACGCCAGAATTGATATTTTATTTTATAAATTAGATTTAGAATTCCGTGTTTGTGTATTTGAGTTAAGACAGAAATGTTGCAGTCATGTTTGAGCATTTCTAAGTTTTATAAATTTGTGTTGTTTTTGTACATAATTCATTATTGTCTATCAATATTTTTCAAGCGTCTTTTTCGAATTTCTCTATTTCAGAATATTCTCATGACGTCGAAATTCGACACGCTTGCTCAGATCTTTCGTTTATCAGAATTCTACATTTTTCAATGAGCAGAATTTCGTTTCTTGTATTTATGTGTTCCATTACTTTCCATATTATAGATATTATTTAGGAGTTAAATTGTAATGAATTATTTTTATTTTCTGCCAGATATATATACCACTAGATATGTGTAATTTCTTGGTTGTATATGTATATTTCGACGAACTTTTCTTAAGTCTTTGGTTAAATGCGTTATAGTTTGTAGAATTCTTTTTCATAAAATTAAATGGAAACCTTTTTAAGTAAGGTGTATAACTTCTTATTTTAAAATGACTGATAAAGTTAAAATAAAGTTATTCTAAAATAAGATGTTACGTTAAATTAAAACAGGCAGCCATACGTTGTAGTTCAGATATTTCTAAATTTTGACATATTTTCATTACAAGACGATTAAAATCAATTTCATTTACATGTATTTTTCATGTTTCATGGGTATTATTGAAAGCTGTACTCCATAGTCAAGTAAATAAATCTATCATTCTAAATAGGTACGTGGTTTCCATACAAAAACTGAGTCTTTCAATTGAAAAAAGTACCTTAAGGATTCGATTTAAAACTAAATTTTTCTGTTGGAGGAAAGTGAATTTTAACCAAGACTGCTGCTCTTGGAATATTAGCATAGTTAGGAAGTATGTAAACTAGGTCTGTTGAAAAACAGAAACTTTTGTCTTAAGTGGCAAAAGGTCGAAGTTGCTTGAAGTTAAAACTGTTCGTATACAACTTAGGTACCTGTGAAACATTCATTGAAAGCTGTGATTTTGTAAAATGTGTAATCGATTGAGTTTGCTTTGTCTACACTGATGGCATTTGTTTTAAACAAGCTCCGTTATTCCACGTGCGGCTGAAAAAAATTTTCAAGAAAAGAATGTGTGCTTCAAAATAAATTAACCACGAATGCCGTAATAGTTTAATTTGCAGTCTTCTCACAATGATAATGTAATTCGAAAACATCGAATCCATGGTGCAAGGGTATAACAAGTAATAAATGGTTGGAAAACTGAGTGGAAGACTATACTCTGAAAGTTCCACATTTTTACTGAAAATCAACTTAATTGGCATTCGTAATCACTCCAAACTCAAAATCGACTTCTGAAGTCATCTCAGAAAAAGCTTTTGTAGTTTGTCTTACAGTAAGAGTGTGGTGAATATGAAATGGATTGTATGGATGGATATATTATGTATACATATTTGCTTCCGAAGTAATTTGTAGAAGCTATGAAAAAGTTAAAACGATGTTAAAAAATATTTTCTGTACACTTAAATGATCTTGCATTTTTCTATGAAATAGAATCAACGTTTAATCAATTGAACCCGAACATCGCGGGTAATTCTGCTAGTCATAAATAAACTAAAGAAAATTTATGCTTTGGACTTAAAATTTGAAGATGAAGAATGATATGGGAAGAACCATAATTATGAAAATGTCAAGGAATTACAATTGGTCTTACTGTTCTTCGAAAGCCGTTTATAAAGATCTAAGTCTTCGATTCTTAACGGTCCTTTCGGCAAGCAATCTTGCATTTTGGGATCTTAAGATTTGCTCTTAAGCTGTTCCAGTCTACAAAAAGGTCATCAAAGATGCTAACATAGAAAACGTATAAAAGTAAGTTGTGTAAGTAAAACGTGTAAATTGTAAGGCTTAGGTCAAACGTTTTTAAACTGTGTGTAGCGGATCCCTTGGGAGCCGCCACCCTTTCCAAGAGGATCCACGGAAATTTGACTGACCTCTTAGATAGTGTGTTCCTCTAGATACTATGTGTTGTGCTATATAAAATAAAACAAAGTTTTAGATTTTAAGGTTGTCGGAAAACTTCATATAAAACTGCCATTTGGTTCTGAAATTATTGTCTCTGTTAAGATCATTACCGGGATAATGAGAGTAGGATTATTCTTAGTATACCAGCTTTGAAAACCATTGAATTGGACTGACTAACGACTACAGTGTAATGATGCAAATTATACATAAAATAAAAATTATTCCAGAAATAAAATAGATATTGCGCCTCTATCCCGTTTTTGTAGTTACGAATAAATTTGAATAATAGTTACAAGAGCAAGCTCGTCCTTCCTATTGTAGTTTAATCATGTAAAAAGTGTAAAATACTTTCATTAAAATATTCTGTAAATTAAAATTCAAATCTAAGGAAATAAAAGCGTTATCAATTTAATACAATTCTATTGAAATCAGTAATGTAAACTAAAATATTTAAAATTATCTTAAGGCATTCTTTTATATAAAGAAGCCGCTACGATTTATGTTCAGAACAAGGGAGCCCTGAAACAAAATTTGAAAAAGCCGACTTTAGAAAGAGAAACAGGTTTGTTTTTAAGAACGTTTTTTCATGGCCCTAAGGACATTTTTAGCATACCTTTTGCATTTTGTTCAGTTGAAAGTTATACTAATTGTTTATTTACCGTTACTACACTCTTTTGGTGTTCAGCTGGAGCTATCCCAGACCTAGAATAAATCAGCATTCGATAAGTACTATGATTGTTTTAACACTCCAATGGTTTCGACGAGATATCTCGTCCATCGAGATTTGATCTGTTTTGCAAATGACAAGATACCTCGCCGAGATAAAACAGCCTTATTACTCAAAGTAGGAAGAAAAAATTGCCCATTGTTCAGAATCGTTAACAGTTTGGAATAGGTTTTAGTATCAGAGTCTGACCACGACAGGGCAGTTTTCGACGCGAAGACAAACAACCAGGTGGGTTAACCCTCCTGGTGTTTGTCGCGATGAGGGATGTCGTAGTTATCAAAACTGACCAGATCTTAACAGTTAAGATTTCTCGTCCTTAGAAAAAACTGACCTAATCTTGTTCCCCTTGTTTGGAATTGTTCCCCACTCTCCTAAGAACAAAGTGAACTCTTTTCTTTGGAATCTCTTCCCCAAACGATCTCCCATGGCCTTGAGAATGAATTATGAACAAATACTGATTTTTACAAAACTCATGAAATGCAACAACGTGACAGAAAAAGTCCTACAAGCTGGAAAAGTTTCAATATAAAAGCTGTAAATGATTTCGAGAGTCAACATAAACTCTATATATTTCCTCATAATACTTCGTTTTTAAGTGTAATAAATATTGAATTGAATAAATAAGAAGGAATAATTGTTATTACCAGAAATGAAGAAAATGTATAAAGATTTATTTAATTTCATTAAGTAACACAATTAAACCTAAGACTTTTTCACCTGATTATAATTTTACGGCTTCCGAATTCAATTATTTTCTAATGCAAAAAGATTATTTTATTATTTATCACATAAATAATGAAACTTTGAAGGATCATGCTATATACATATAAAAGATGTCTGCTGCTAGAAAATAAAGACAACCAAAGCAAATTTGCCTACAGAACAAGATAAAATTCAGATTTAGAAATTTTAAACTATTATTCTTTTTTTATAGCAGAACGTTAAAACTAATTATACATATTAAAAAATATTAGACACCGGGGAAGTTTTATACCTTTTAAACATTTTACTTTAAGGTTGGTTGGTATTGGGGTTTTATGGCGCAAGAGCCATATTTGCCCATGCTGCGCCAGGCACAATATCACGTAATAGACAGACATAGTTAAAGTTTTACTGACACAGAAGAGAGAAATACACCCAGAAAGGAATGCACCTGACATGAATGGAACATGCGTTGCCTACAACTCGAAGGTTGCTAGCGCTGTGAGCATACCCACTGAGCTAATACAGCCCCTTTGCTTTAAGGAAGAAGATGGGTTTTAAAAGGAAACTAAAAAGAAAGGCATCATTAAATTTTGAAACGATGTACTGTGTACAAATTATTTCCATATTGGAATAATCCATACATATAAAGCAGAGTTAGCATCTATCTGTCTGTCCTCTATACAAATCTATACTGTTTGACCAATCCACACCAAATTTGGTTCACTTATTCTTTGAAAACTGCGGATAACGTAGGCTACATATTAACCCCCATTATATTTGTCTTGGGTGTGCAGAGGGGTGTAACGTCCCGTCATCCTGGACAGAGCACTTGCTAGGGGCGCTCTCTCCCGGTCTGGCTGTGCAGATAACGCCAGAGAGAACATCTACAGGAGTCGTTATTTTCTATGACAGAAAAGTGATTTTTTTGGATAACTTTCAATCGACGTTTAACCAATTAAACCCGAGAAACGCCGGGTAAATCAGCTAGTTGGTATATAACTATTTATAATAGTTTTCATGGTAGATTTTCCAAGCCAGCTAGTAAGCACTAAAGGAAAATTAATTTGTAGTCTATAAGAATTGTTATCAAAATGAAATAACTAAGAAATATGAAAACCCTCTGAGGGGTTCACACGAATATATTTGTTCTTCTGAAACCTGCACACTTTAAATGTCGTGGCCTCAAATGTCTTCACTTTGGCGTGGTGTGGAAGTTTGGAGAGTGGGGTGTCAGCTAAGGTGTTGAGAGATCCCATCATTTGATTGTAGTTCAAAATTTAGAATTGTTGTCCTTGGATCATTCATTCCCTTCAGGATCGTTGTCAATAGCCCGTTGTGTTGCTCCCAGTGTGACGTAGTCTTGACCAATAGAATCTGTCCCGTGATTCCTTCAACCAATTGGTGTGGTTATCTAGTCATGTGTGGTTTTGGACTTTACAGCAATACTACACTACTGGCAAAATCTCTTGACGAGGGGTTCAGATGCTCTTATCTTTTGGTCTTTTGGGTTTCAGCCGTGGAGTTCTTCCATATAAAATGATATTTTACACACGCTAATAAACTCTACGTTTTTTAAAATTCCGAAAGTATAAATAAAACAAAAATTGTTAAAGATAAATTTGTTTTAGATACATCACTAGAAATTAAAAATTCCGAGCTGAGAGCCAATAAATTATTTAATTCTTTAAAAGTGCTATGCTCTGATTTGGTTGACATACTTTTACGTAATTATTTTAAACTAGCGATCGACCAATTCGAATAAGAATAGACAAAAATGGCGTTTGGATTAACAAACACTGTCGATGACTTTCAAAGGAAAAAAGAATACTTTCATGTTGTAGATAAGTTGGAATATATGGCAATAAAGTATTTTAAAAGGATATATCAAGGGACATTTAACAAAGTAAAAGTAAAAAATCCCAACAATATGCAACTAATTAATGTTATTAAAAGCATTAGAAAAATATATTACCTATAAATGAATATTTGAAGATAGGAGTTGCAAAATGTGCAAACATAATATTTTTTATCATATGTCCATCTCCGGTTTATCGGCCATCAATCATCGAACAGATCAATAGAATTCTGAAGTGAAAAATATTGTTTAAAAATACTATTAACAGTATTTGCAATTCTTTTGTCATGAATTTTAGTGTAAAAAATTGTAAAAAAGTTATAAAAATTATGGGGTTCATTTTATAGGGTTATTATACCCTTAAATAAGAAGATTGAATATTCGAATCAAGTCTGAGTCACCACTAATGCGGATCGTCTTATTGGGGTTTCTATACCTCACCCATATTTAGTGAATACGAAGGTTTTTACTTCACCATGTTTGTTACTTTTTCTAAAAAAAATTAAATTGTTCACAACATTAATTAAAACAACATTAAAACTTAGCAGGATTTGGACAGTGAATGAAACAAAATACAGCTAGCTGAAGTGTGTGTACACAATGTTGTTCGCGAGCAGAAAAAATTGCATAATAAAAAAGTTTGCATAATAAAAAAATATTCGAGTATCCCATCCTGCACTCAATATGCATCCGCAAAATAATTGAAATAAATATCTAGTTAAATGATTTAGTTACTTCAACCAATTGAATTCATCAGTTAAATTTTTAAAAAAATATCAAATTAGTGTTTGAGAAGAATGTAAAAAAGTTTGGAATCTGATAACGACAATTTCAATTCTTCAATCCAAAATCCAGACTTCACAGAGGAAACGTTATAACAAATGACGAATTGATTAAGATGCCACGATCGCATTGATTACAGGTTTTAATCCCATGGTCATTGAATTTACTTAGGGTTACCATTCGTCCCGGTTTGAAAGGTAAGTCCCGGGGTCCGTGGTTTTGTCCCGGTTAGAAGAAAAATATTGATGCCTATTCTTTTAGATGTATCAATCATTGCTTCCCATAATGCGAGAAAATTTGCCCGATTTGAATGCGCATTGATTGTAATACTCTCTTTGGACAAAACTTATTTTTGTCTGAAGAAATTTCTCTCATCCATCCAAACTGCTACAGGAAACCTTTGTATTAGGGGAGTGTGCTGTTGTTAATTTGAATAAACAACAGTATTTCTTGTATCGAAATTGAAATATCTGCATGAAAAGTTAATAAATCCCATGGTAATTCAGTGAAAAATTGTTTGAAGCGAAGATTGGAAAAGCATTTTCGTTTACGAACTGTAAGACATGAAAAACTAACTTTAATAGTCAATTTACTTCAATAATTTGGTTGGTCGTTTTGGCGGTCATCTTTTGTTTCACAATGGCGAATTAGACCGGGATATAAGTCTTAAAGTGAATTCTGAACTACTACAAATATCCATGCCCAGAACTCGATCCGAATCAAAAAACAATTAAACCCACAGGCTCATTGATCACTATTGCATCAATATGTTTAGGTTTGAACAAAAAAACAGGGTAAACCTTTTAAAAATGTGCCGGTTTGGAAGAAAAATAATGTGATGACCTTAAATTTACGCAAATTTCACAATTTTACTACTCTTTCTTTCCATTAAATGATGCAAATGAGTGTACTTATATTAATCAGAATCTTTTTTCCTAACAAGCAGTAGAAAATAGTGATAGCACAGGGGGTGAAAATAGTTAATGATATGTCATTTTGTTGACGGTTCAGTGCGGGACAGGAGCCGATCTCTTTATCCACTCCCTCAAACATAAGGGATAAACATTACAAATTTTTTATCTCTCATCTTAGAGCTTTAAAATTTACTTAAAAAATAAATTGTAAAGAGACGTATTTTATTATTTCAAACGAATATACTCTTATTTATCAACGTGTGATCATAAATTTTTTTACATTCATTTTTATCGCACAACTTAAATTGCCAATCCACCTTGCAAATAATTTCGAATGGAGTGATAACAATGGTATGGGTAGTCAATATGGAGGGTAGCTTGACCAGTCACGACCACTATATCAGGAGATGGTTGTGCCAACTCCCAGGACTGGCCTCCATCCCCCTAATATTTTTATTGTTAGGATCCACTACCCCAACACTAAAACCACAGGCAATTGGTAAGGAAACGTTTTTTTTCAAAAACACATATGGAAAATTTGGGGTTCTACTTGCGACCCCATCCACAATAATTTCTCCAAGGAACTGGAGTGGTCTTACTGCTCGTTGATACTGATCCGCAGTGCCATATGGTAACTTTTTCATGTATGTCAAGTTGTTTTAGTAATCTCCAGAAATAAAAAGAATACGAATAGATAATATCTTGTATCGAACTAAGCTGATTTCGTAATCTTTATTTTCTGTGTCTTTCTGGTTGAGCGAATTTTTCTCTCAATCAGAAAAATTCTCAGAATTTTTGTGTGACCTGTCTGACTTTTGTCAATTGTCATCCCTATCAAGTGGAGGGCACGGCACATATCCTTCTGGATACGCTCTTTAACCCACCTGGTGGTTGTCTTGACAAGTATCTCATCATTAGCAAAACTGACCAGATCTTGTTATAAAAATGCCGCATTTTGATAACGAGATACCTTGTAGTTAGCTAAATTGGTCCGATCTTGATAGACGAGATATTTCGTCTAAGCCACTTGAGGGGTTAAACCATTGCATGTGAGCCTTGACAAATAGGAGATTTGCTCCTGTTTTGCTTAGTGATGCCATTGTTTTTCCTTGGCGCACTGCAGAACATTTCTTACTTTAAATACTCAACTGAACACCTGGAGTTAGTTTTAGGTTGGTCGAATTGAATGATTAGGCGACCATTTTTTTGGATGAGATTTGCTGACTATCATTATAGTGCATCATTCTTCGTGATCTGTTAGATTCACGAAGTGTACTGCCCTATTTTTAAGTACACTGTACAGCGCACAAAAGTTTAAATGTAAAATATACTGCAATGTGATGCTGGGAGGCCAGAATTTTAATGCGTAATGCTAAATGTTTAGTTTGAAATAATCACCATAAAGCGAAATCATGATGTGCTGGTATTTTTTGTAAGTACTGTATCTTTAAGAAATATTAGTTTTTTTAAGTGTTATGGGTTGTGTGTCATGACAAACACTTTTTGGCACAAAGACTAGATTCCCAACAACATATCACTGCTTAGCATTAAAAGACTTGAAACTCTTCGAAGCATAAATAAAAACAAAACACAAAACACTTTAAGAACGTATTTAATTTGAAGGAGGTATCTAATGGTCAACAAATATATAAAGTATTTCAAGTTACAATAGTCACATATCGTATCGAATAATTCTTTATTTTAGCATCATACTTTAAAAGCAATGGAATCATTACTACTTAAATTCAACTTGTACAGTATAAAGAAATGTCTAGTCAACAATTTTATGTGGAAATGATTATTTTAACGTGGTTATGAAAGACTCTTTTTTTCTTTCGTAACGAGTTCAATCACAAATAAATGCTGAGTACATTATATATTTATAGACCAGTGCTAAGCATTTTTCACAAAGTTGTAACCATGAACATTATTTATTTAGCACGTTCGTGGAAAAGTTCTATGGAAAATATAACGTTTTCCTGAAATTAAATAGTTTGGCTTAAACACTCTTATGTACAAATATGTAAGCAAAATAAAAAATTTTAACTCTTGCTAACATTTGGCTTGGATCACATTCAAAGAAGCAGTTCATAAAGTGAAGTTATGCTTGTACGTTACTGAACATTTAACATCAATGCATTGAATATAATCAATAAATTGAACACTTCGACTGATGGAGTTTATTTACTTTGTAGGATTTCACACACAAATGGAAAATACTGAGGACTGAAACAAAAACGATATATTTAATTTAGGTTAGACTCAAAAACACGGCACCATCGCCAATTGGAGGTATTTTTCTATCGACAATTAGCGATAATATTGAAATATGGTAATCCGCCGTGGCTTATCCAAATAGCCATTTGGCGACGATCATATTTGTCGCCAATTTAGTGATGGGCTGGTACTGTGAGTGTGTTCTTGAGTTTTACCTTAATTTATAATGCAATGCATAAAAAATAGACAATCTGCAAAGGAAACGAATTACCATGGTAATAAAAACAGCTTTGCTTAGGCGACTATTTAAACATAATTAGAATATATATATATATATATATATATATATATATATATATATATATATATATATATATGTGTGTGTGTTGCACATCTTGTAACAGCTTTGAAATATGCTTTAAAAATAAATGTAGAGATGTATATTATTATTTCAAATATACTCGTATTTATGAACGTATGATCTATACATTTTTGCATACGTTTTTATCGCACATCTTAAATTGTCAATCCAATAACTTTGAATCAAGTGATCACAATGAATTCTGAAAACAATATCTTAGATTTTTAGAAAACAATTTTAGCACCAGAGTAATGTTAACATTTACCTTCAGATTTTAAGAGCCAAAAGGAAAGGTAGGTAGATAGTTGAATTTACGTCGCTCTGGAGCAACACAACGGGCTATTGTCAATATTCGTATATTATTTTTTTCAGTGAAACAGTTGTGTTGATATAATTTTACCAATGTTCTACAATGAAATAGCTCGACCCCTTTTCAAGAGCCATAACCAAAAGTTAGTTCATTAGAAAATCATTGTACGGGATTTAATTTTTAGGAAGAAAAAAAGAGCTTTATTTTATATTTTAGACTTCGAAGTTCCTTTTAATTCTTTTCCATTTACCTAGTAAATGATTCAAATAGCATACTTTGACAAGATAAAAATTGTAACCGCGGTTAATTGTAGGAGTTACTTTATGCACATAACTGATGAATTGAATAACAATTACAAAAACACATAATAAATAATAAAATATATAAGGCAGAACATCCGAAAATTCTCAAAAATTGATGCTTTTCTGAAAATACGAATAAAATATACATCGGATACTTGAAAATATTTTGCCTAGAACTTTGAAAACATTATTTTAGAAATAAAAAGCTTTCCTAGATTTCTTAAAAAGGGATGCACTTAATTTGCTCGTATAAATGAGAATATTCTCATTCCATTATTTTTTATGCTCTTTATTGCACTCATAAATATAGATGTTTTATTCATTCATTCTGAATGCATCATCTAATGAAACGCGTATCTTATGACAATAGAATATTACAGAACATTAGATAAAACTATATTATGTTGTAACGTTTTTACTTAGCATTACATAAATATCGTTCCATCTCAGTAGTTTTGAGCATTTGGAACAAAATATATTTGCTTTAAAATTTGTGAAAATACTTCAATGTGCAGCTTAGTTATCCTTTCATGCATACAATATTTTTATTAGTATATTTATTGCTTAAAACAGTTCGTAAAGAGCTTTATAATATAACAATAGATTTTGCCGCGGGATACTTTTATATTAAGTACATGCTTTTATATTTAACAAGCAAGGCGACGAGGGATTATAACTATGAAGCTCAATAAGATTCTAACGTAGCTTTTTTTCCTCGTAGTTCTCTTGCATTTGAAACCGTCGAGATTTTCTGAAACTTGTATGCGCAAAAGACGTCCATTTCCTCGCTAAAGTCAGAGATGCATGGTATTCTCTGAAAGTCAAGTGAAGCTAAATAGACGTTATAAGCTAACAAACAACATGAAATTGGATGATATTGACCAGTGTTTAGAATTAAAAACAGCATTTGCAGCCCAACAATGAACGGAAAAGAATCGATTGTCATTGGTATGGGAAGAAATGTTAAGCACAGTTGGAAAGCATGAATTTGTACAGGATTCGAGTCGTTTCTATTCTAGCACCAATAACCGGACCGCACCGGTGCTTCCTTGTTAATTTTCTTTTGAGTTTTGTACAAAGCCGTACAGAGGGTACCCTTTTCCTCTTAGGGCCCAAATACTCAAGTCTCTGTGCAACCGGTGTTGATTTGCAAGAACGTCTTATCAAGTATTGGAAAAATTTCACATAATTCGAAAATATCCGAAAAACTTTTTTGTTTAAAAGTCTTGCATCGAATTTTTTTGTTCATATACTTATTAGAGAATGAGTTCTTTGTGAGTTGAAACAGGAATCTGGCAGTAAAAATGTTCCCAATGCCCCGATATATTCCTTTCTACAATCAAAATAATTCAAATTGTTCGAAAGTTGGAATTGGAATCTGGTAGTAAACATTGTCCCTAACGTCTTGATACATTTAGTTTTCTACAAACAATACAATTCGAATCCTTTACACACAAGTTGGAACTAGAATCTGATAATAAACACTGTCCTTAATGCCCTGATACATTTAGATTTCTACAAACAGCTTACCGATAGCATTTTCTAGTGAACATAGTTGCATATATTTAATACAAAAATGATTAAAAATTTCAGAATTTTTGTAAGGACAATCGATTTTATGTGTGAACAAAACGATTCGAGTCTTTTCCCTCCTAAATAAAAATGCGATGCACCTTTTTCTTCACTATCAGCCTCTGCTCTTAACCAGTTCTCTGCACGGCACTGTTTAACTAAAGAAAAGTTACTGTTGTCAATTAAAATTAAATATAGAAGAGGCCTTCGTATCTTTCATTTCGACCAATGCATCTCAATCTTTCTCTAATTCAACTCGTGAAACTTTAAAAAGGTAGAGTAGATACTCGTATAAATTGTTCTGTTCTGCTTGGTTATAACTTATGCTTCTTGTTCCAGTTTAAAGTAAATAGTTGTTTTTACTAACATTGCATAACTCTGACCAATTTCGATTTTTGGCACGATATTTTCATGCTATTATCCAAGGTTTTCTTTCATTCATTACTTTTATTTTTTCTCAAAAGACAAATTCGTCAATACCAGTTCTTCTTTAGTCAGAAATTATCAATCGTACCCACCGATTTTGATTCAAATATAGATTTTAAAATTGCTGTTTATCGTTCCCTCTCACGAAATCCTTTAACATATTTCGCAAAACTTAAGGTTTTCGTAAAAACCCTGTAGACTCGAAATTTCTCCAGAATAGAGGTATATTTGTGGTTTTCTATCTAATAACGATATTACTCTCTGAAATAAATCTGTTGCATTTGTAACGGTGCAAGTTGAATAAAAAGGAACCGAAAATATTTCAGTTTTGTATAAGAGAACGCATAGAATAAAAGGATTGTTCAATGATAAAAGTGGGATGGATCAAATGTAAAATGCATGCATAACTGAGAATAGAAATGATTTTTCAAAATTTTATGCATCATAGACTACGATGTTTAAAATGTTGACAATAAATTATTGCATAACTGAAAATGCTTCAATCTGGAGTATAATTTTTGGCAAGCTCTTCTTGCTTTGTATTGTGAATTTTTCTTGTGCGTGTAAATTAGATAAGACCATGAGCTTATTCTATTAACCCTCTGTGAATCAAAATGAATTATTTATATTGCATAAATTATGCTATAAATCAATTTTATGTTCTGCATCTTGTTAAATCAGTGTCGAGTCAACATACAATAGCTTTGATGCATACAGGGATTCTAAATATTAGATAAATAAAGATTTATGTACAATTCTCATAGAAAAACTAGTCCTTACACTTAGCTCTTAATGTATATACATTTAGCACTTTGACTTCAGAATAAGATTTAATTATTATCCGAATAAAAATTGCTTTTGAAATAATAAAAAGAAATAAACCCACAGAATATGATGCGATTTAACGTATGAAAATAGGGATTATTATAACACTGATCGCTATTTATAAAAATAAATGCAAATAAGAGTTAAAACACAATTGAAATTATAAGAGGATCATTTTGCTATATCAATGTATAGAATAACTCTTGTGTTGGTTTTATCTTTTCTGTATTGGCAGCGACTATTCGCATTCTCTCAACAAACAAATCTGAACTAGTTTGCATCATAGTTAACTAGCCGAAGTAAACGGACTAGTAGTCAACAGAAATGGAAAAAGCATTTGCTATCTATTCCAAAGATCTTTCTGTAATCAGAGAAAAAAAAATCAAGGTGTGGGAGATAATCACAAAAAATCATTGTCTACGCTGACAAAAAGAGCACAACACAAAAGAGTCAGCTTCAGGGAAAACAGAAAAGATGGCAGTCGAAGCAATCGTGACTAGCTTGAAGGCTTTTAACATGAGTATTCACTCATAACCTCGCGGGAATCGGTTGTGTTTGCTAAAGATGGGTTTCTTTTGAAAAGCAGGCTAATTTTTTTTCAAAATAGATGTATTTCGGAGAGGCGTACGGAGAATATATTGAAAGTGATCTTTCATTGAAAACAAAACATAAATTCAATATTGATTCGTGAATCGACAACTGTTTTAATTTCTTTGAAGTATTTCTAAGACTTTCTTAAACACGAATGTATGCAATCAGAATCCCGAAATTTTAAGGGGGTACGTAGGTGGCATGTCTATATGCTTGGGTGTTCTTTGGTCGCGTGCTTTTCGCTTCTCGGTTCGAGGCGAAAGGAGGCGGTGGCTTGTAAAGAGTTGAGTTGTCCTTTCTATCTCTCAGAGGGGGGCCGTCGCGGGTCTTAGCCCCGGTTGCCGGGTCTGAGTCTCGGACAGCCGCAGTGCCCCTCCGAAAAGGATTCAACAGGTAGTCGGTGGAAAGGGGCGGTTTCTCGTTTTTCATGATCGCTGGGGCTTTCCCGAGATCCGGTTTCTGCTCTTCCAGTTCTCCAGCAAACACAACTGGAACGCCACTCCCGATGAAATCTTTGTCTCCTAAGCTCAGTTTGCCCTTCCTCTTCTTCCAGTACAAAAAGTATGCGACTATGGCTGCTATGACCAGCATAACGGCAATGACGATGGCCGGTACGATCGTCGTAATGTAGATGTCGTCGTCTGTTGACGTCCTCAGCGTGGGTTCCAGTTCCTCCGGTGGCAGCGACGGTTGCGGCGTTGTTGTGGTGATGGTGACGAAGGTCGGTGGAACGCCACCCAAGCATACACCTGCTGGAACAGCATCAGCACTGACGACTCTAAACTCAGGCTCCATAATTTGCATGAGATTCGAAGTAAGAGTACCGTCATCGTTGATTATATACTTGACGAGCTGGTCTATCTTAGCTTTGGGGCAGTAGTCATTTCCTAGAGTTTTGTTACTCCAAGCGTATACCACAGATCCTTGAGTAATGTTGGTAACCATTATGTAACGGGGATCAGGATCTCTGTAGAGGCGAGCTATTTTCGACGCGACTAAAGTCTTCTTGCTAGTGTCAGACAGGAACTCTTCGAAATCGAATTCCAGGTGAATGCTGAATTCAACAGGTGGTCGTTGACGTCTGGGCAGACGATACACGTGAATAATGAACGATTCAGTTACAGTACGATCATCACTGTCGGCAGCATTGAGTAAGAAGTCGTGGCGTCCTATTTCGTTCTCCGAAGGGAGGCCATATATTTCCTGACTGCGAGAATCGAACTGTAACCAATACGACTTGGGTGGTTGAACGTTGTCTGAAGTCAGAAGAGTGAGACGCAGTTGACGGGTTCCACCGTCTTCGAAATCGTAGAAGGTATTTTCGGGTACTTTGAACTTGACGATATCTCCAACAGTCACATTGATTCGTCCGATTCGATTGCGCAGTATTGGGGCAAAGTACAGCGGAGGTGGTGGTGTTGTGACAATACCTTGGCAAGAACCATGATACTTCACACCAATGTCTTGCACTCTGAATTCCGTAGCCATGAGCTTTTTCATTTCTTTAGTTGGGTGATGATCAAATGTTGAAATGATATCAAAAATGTGTTTTATTGTTTCTACTGGGCAGTGTTCAGTTGGGAGGGAGTCATTTGTCCACGTGATCTTAACTGGATCCAAAGTAACAGTCACCACACTTAGTTTCGAATTATCACTGTCATTGAACAGTTTCGACAGTCTATTTAAGATTTCAATTTGCCAATCAATTCCAACTGGATATTGCCATTTGTTATACCGGACTGTCATGGTGAATGAGTGAGTCAAAGCACTTGCTTCGGGATGCTGCCATACGTGTAGTTCGACTCTGTCAAATGTAGAAGCCCCTTCACTGTCCATGGCTTCCAGAACGAATTCGTGTTTTCCAATGTTATCACTGAGAGGCAGAGCATATATAACTTGGTTCTCCGGATCGAATTGTATCCAAGACGAAGACGGTAGCGAAGTCCGCTCCGATGTCATGAACATCAATTTAAGATCTCTGGTATTTCCATCTTCCATATCTATGAACGTATCGATGGGCACAGCGTAGCTCCAAGACTTTCCAGCAACCAGCGACAGCTTCTTTGTTCTGCTGTTCACAGTTGGTTTAAAGTTAGGCATCTGTGGCATGAGTTTCGTAGGCTCGACAGTCGTTCTGCTTCTGGTGGGTCTTATATCGGCTGTGGCAAAATCGCTTGAAGTCACGTACCACCGTGACAAAACGTCCTCTGAAGGTTGAACAGGTCTCTCGCGGATGACAGATACAGTGCCATCAATTTCATAAATGCGGGTGGGCAGTATGGCCGTCGTTGGCCTGTCAGGATACAAAGCAGGCGTCGGAAGAGGTGTTCCACCCGATGCATGCTTAGTGGGAAAGGGATGATAGCGATAAGTGGGTGATGCTTGCACTTCTGTAGATGGGAAGATGTGATCTCTCCTCAATGGATCTTGGCCGTGATGATGTCTGTGTTTGTGATCGAAAGCTGTACGATCTATGAAGCGCGGCGATGACATAGAGGGAACTATTCGCACACTCGGCACGATCTCTCTGGTCTCAGGGTCATCAATTCTTTCAGTATAAATGGGCCAGCGTGTTACGTGCATTTTAGGGACTGGGGTGGCGTGAAACGGAGTCACATTTCGCCGGTCTCTGTTATGCTGAATCGTTTTAGCCGCACTAGATACTTGCCATCCGACGATCATACAGCCAACTATATCTGCCAACTCTCCATTGGCAGCTGATTTTTCCAAGGTGGAGAGAACAGACTCGAATTCCGAAGATATGTCTCCGGAACAACCAACTGTGAACTGCAGATGAGTTCCTTCGTGGTTTCTTTGCAGGGCATTTCCTGGACCTGCCCGAATAGCAGTGGGATCGAAAGTACTCTCATCGCGGTGGAGTGCAGAGAGTCGAAATCTTGATTCGGGTATATTGAAATGAGTAGCAACAGATTGTAAAATGTGTAATTCTTGAAAAGGCTTGAGATCTGATAGGGTAGTATCGAATATGATGCTTGCTATGGTTTCGTCTTTCCCGAATTGGCAGTAGTTATTTGCTGTTGTTTCCTCGGTGACTTCTATTGAAAAGACATCTTTGGCTGAAGAGTTACCTGCTACGAAAAAAAAAGGAAAAAATTTAAAAACATTGTTTCTATTTTTCAGTCACGAGATACGCGAGTCCATAAAGAATAATGTTATGAAAATAATTAACATGCAACGCACTAAGGATAAACTAGAAAAATATGATACTTATAATATATATTTCTGATCAAAAATGTCTTTTAACTTAAAACGGACACATAAATGAAAATCATTCCAAGTTCACTAAACTAAACAGATACTAAATACTTATAAAATACTGTTATGAAATAAAAAGAGCGGTATTGATTTGTCATTCGTGAAACTGATATAAAATCTCTAGTTTAATGGATTTTCAGTTTTTTGCAATATAAAATGCTGGACGTTAATAACGTTTCTTCCTGATACGATTTAAAATACGACTTCTTACAATTCTGCTGTTATTTTTAACAGTTTATTAATTTAACATGCAGTAGGTAACCACTATCTCAAAAGCTACATCACGGAACGTTTTGTTTTAATTCCTTTGTGAATGAAATATGAAAAGGTTTAACATTATTCATATCGTCGACTTAGAACAGAAACTCATTAACTGACGAAAAACATATTTTATAGTGCAGCTGTTTAAAGACTAATTATTAATTTTTTAGGTCAAAATATAAAAATGATAAGCATTTTTATAGTTATATTTTTCAGATTTCAATATGATAATGAATTTATTATTATCCTGAAAATAAGCATTTAGGGTCTCCGAAAAATGTCAGTTACTGAGTTCTCGCTATAAACAAGTGATAATTGTCTTTAAATAGTGGTATTGAAGCTTTCTCTCATACTCAATACTTTTTTAAATTATTAAAACGAAAACATCTTTACAAATATTTTTATGCTATTCTAATACTAAAAATACGGAAATGCAGAACAGGATTCATAAAATTTAAAACGTTAAGAAATACTCTATTTTATTTAGTTATTACATAAAAGAAATGAAAAAAATATTCAAAACCTTATCATCCCTTTACATATGATAATTAATGCAAAAGGAATCCAATTTTATGGATAATTACATAAATAATAATTATTTATGAATAAAATAATTTAAATACAATCGAAATACCCAAAGCTTTCTAATGAAATAAATTTCTTATCCAATTGTTTAGATAGAAAAATAATGCAAGTGCACAGTATAACTTACACAGTATAAATTACAACATGTCTGCATCTACATTATTGTACAAGTTTACCCTCTGTTATGTAAAACATTTGAAGTTGTTAGTAAATAAGTATATCATTTGCATACAAATGTTCGACAGCGTCTAATCAGTCAAAAGCACTAAAACAGAAACTCACTGACAAAAATAGTTTACAGTTCTTAAGATTTATTAGTATTTAGGTCAAAAATAAAAATTATAAGCATTTCGATAGTGTTACATTAAAAAATGACAAATTGCTAAGTGACGATGTGTTTTTCATCGTCATGAAAAGAATTTTAAGTCAAAAAAACCATTCCGAAAAAGAAATCAGTTAATGAGTTTCTGCTCTAATCCGACGATATGTAAAAGTGCTTCTAAGCTTAAAGTTCGAAAGATAATTAAATTGAAAAAATTATTTTATTCTCCTCGTTTATGTACATCATGATGTAATTCGAGGAGCGATCTATTTTTATTTGATTTTAATCTATGATCTATGCAACTTTAAAAATGTATGCTGGAAAGTTTATGGAAAGTTGGAAAATGGGACATGCATTATAGGCCAAGGCATTATAGGATCAAGTTGGTTGAAGTAGTAAACAAATTCAATAAACTTGATGGGAAGTAAATTGCACTACTTAGATGAGATGGGAATGCTTATGGGTTGGAGAAATGCCAAATAAATATTAAGGATGGACTGGAATAGTTTTTTGCGTTCTAAATTTTACTCCTAAAGCAAATATCCATGGATTTAAAATTGCTCCTTGAACGTTACTAGAAAACCATATGTTGGAATAAAAGTATTGCGTATCTGGTATTAAAAGAACCTGAATCTAACTGAATATGAAAGCCCGAAAAGTTATTTTGCATAATTGTTTACTTGAAAGTATTGTCAATATGGGCAAGCTTGTGGTATTAAAGAATCCTGACGAAATACAAATGGAAGTTAATCAGTGGGAAATTTTGAAAAGATGTTAAAACGAAAACTATTTTATGGGCTGCTATAATTTATCACTCTTTGTTCCGTTAATAAATAAATGACATATGTAACACTAATAGTTATACCGCCACATTTCATGATTTCTGTACTAGTTGTAACCTTCTTAAATAAATTATGCATTTCTGTGTTACCTACAATTTTGACAGTTTTATATTAAAAGCATTTCCTGCCATTTCTTTTGAGTGCCACAAATGAGAATTTTTGAATTATTTAATAGTTTCTCAGACATAGCATATTCTTTTGAAACTTTATGAAGCGTATTGTATATAATTGCTGGAATACATAACATTTAGTGTTGGAATATCATTTCTTTTCAGAAATTAGTCATGCATAATATCATTTCTTTTCAGAAATGATATTATGCATGACTAATTCACCTTATAACTCCCACTTTGAAATACGACAATTGAAAAAATATCTTATGAAATAGATCGAGATTGAAGGCGGAGTCTGTCGTAAGATCTCAGAAGTGTATGTCACGTGGGATTGGGAACAGAATTGTGCCGATTGGATGTCAAAGCAAAAACTTGAGTTTTTCATCACATTCGTCAGTTAGTCCAAAATTAGGATTCGTGCTTTCGCCTAATACATCGAGACAGATCCTCAAACCGAGTGATCGGAAAAATTACATGAAACTACCACGCACATTTCCATTATTTTACTAAAAGGTCGATGGAAAAACGTACTGTTAACAGAATTGTGTAAAATTTTGGAACTTACCTATAGCTTTGATGCATATGTAAAGTTGGCCACTATCAGTTGCGCCCGGAACTCCTTGAAAAGTTTTCTGTTCAGAGTTAAACTGTAACCAGGCTGGCAAACCGTTTTCTCCTGCTTCAGTAACCTGAACAAAAATAACCACTTTTAACCATACGTGTAATTTGCTTTCAATATTTAAATTAAAATGTGTTAAAATATTTCGATTGTTAATATTTAAGTCAATAACTAATCTGCATATCAGAAACACGAAAATGGGATTTTATAAAAGGTTTGTGAAGATTCGATGAAAAGTGCTCCTTTAAGTAAAGAGGGAATCCTCATCCTAATATTGTTACCTCCTCATTGATTACATGTGGTTTCCAATTGAATCGGTGAGTGTAGAAACCACTGAGTTTTCCAAATTTAAGAAAAGTGGGCGCAGATGTCACATACGAGTAAGTCAGTGACCCATGGTTTCTGAACCCAATGCATTTTGAATGAACCTGTATACTCTAACTGAAGCCACGTACTAATGTGATCTCTCCACACATTACGCGCCGACCCTGGACAAGTCCATTCATACAATAAAGTCAGTTTCTAAAATTGAATATGTGGTTTTGGCACTCCTGATTCAATTCTTATACCTGATTGCTAGCTAATATGCATTATATATTTATATAAATGCATCAAGATAAGGATTAATCTCTTGATGGTAGTCTCGACGAGATATTAGAAAAATTGACCAGATCTTGATGGATGCGATATCTCGCCATAAGAAGAAAACTGACCAGATCTTGATAGACGAGATATCTCGCCATAAGAAGAAAACTGACCAGATCTTGATGGACGAGATATCTCGCCATAAGAAGAAAACTGACCAGATCTTGATGGACGAGATATCTCGCCATAAGAAGAAAACTGACCAGATCTTGATCATGTTACCATAAAAAAATTGACAATACATTGATGACGAGATATCTCGTCAACAAGATATTGTCATCTTTTATTAAATTAGTTATTAGCAAAATTGGTCAGAGCTTGATGAACAAGATATATCGTCGAAACCACTTGGAGGGTAAGCTAACGAGTTATCTCTCCATAAATAGGTAAGTAACATATTTCAAAACATGATAATTTCGGTAGCCATGATTTTATTTTGGAGAGGGCCCAGAGTTAAAAATGAAATTTTAATGCCAAGTCAAGATTTCATCACATTTTAATGTCTTTTTACGGTATGTTTGGTTACCAGACTATATTTTTTACAAGGATTGCTGTAAGCGCGCATAAAACGCGCACATACCGATTGATCAAAGAACACGAATGATTGTAACTGTTATTTTACCAAATATTTACAAAATAAATTGTATCCCTCCTATAAAAAATAGTAGGCACGCCTATCGGGTGATCCACATCTGATTCAATTGGTCAAAGACGAACAAGCTGCGTGAAACACAAGACCGAGTAAAATAAAATTAAGATCTTTATTGTTGAAGTATGAATAATTGGTATTGACATTCAATGTGAGATTGTTTCGGAAG